>CAKAJE020001541.1:0-133933 GCA_916610135.2 Macropis europaea
AGCATTTCTCTCGTCATTTCATGCGCTTTGAGATGCCGCTTAGCCCAATACGCTATCTGAAATAGGAGCGACGTAAATTGAACAAATGTGATAGAATTTCGCTGAATTCTTATATAACCAAAATATAAAATGATCTTATCGGGTCTCTGATTGCCCTATCATAGAAGTTTAATAGTGAATTTTACTCGCCATACCACGCGCTTTAAGATGCCGCTTAGCCCAATACGCTATCAGCAATAGGAGCGACGTAAATTGAACAAATGTGATAGAATTACGCTGAATTCTTATATTAACCGTAATATAAAATGATCTAATCGGGTCTCTGTTTGCCTTATCCTAGAAGTTTAATAGTGCATTTTACTCGCCATTTCATGCGCTTTGAGATGCCGCATAGCGCAATACGCTATCTGAAATAGGAGCGACGTAAATTGAACAAATGTGATAGAATTTCGCTGAATTCTTATATTAACCAAAATATAAAATGATCTAATCGGGTCTCTGATTGCCCTATCATAGAAGTTTAATAGTGCATTTTACTCGCCATTCCACGCGCTTTAAGATGCCGCCTAGCCCAGTACGCTATCTGAAATAGGAGCGACGTATGTTGAACAAATGTGATAGAATTTCCCTGAATTCTTATATTAACCTTAATGTAAAATGATCTAATCGGGTCTCTGATTGCCCTATCGTAGAAGTTTAGTAGTGCATTTTACTCGCCCTTCCACGCGCTTTGAGATGCCGCCTAGCCCAGTACGCTATCTGAAATAGGAGCGACGTAAATTGAACAAATGTGATAGAATTTCGCTGAATTCTTAAATTGACCATAATATAAAATGATCTTATCGGGTCTCTGTTTGCCCTACCCTGGAAGTTTAATAGTGCATTTTACTCCACATTTCTTGCGCTTTGAGATGCCGCTTAGCCCAATAGGCTATCTGAAATATCAGCGACGTAAATTGAACAAATGTGATACAATTTCGCTGAATTCTTAAATTAACCATAATATAAAATGATCTAATGGGGTCTCTGATTGCCATATCATAGAAGTTTAGTAGTGCATTTTACTCGCCCTTCCACGCGATTTGAGATACCGCCTTGCCCAGTACGCTATCTGAAATAGGAGCGACGTAAATTGAACAAATGTGATAGAATTTCGCTGAATTCTTATATAACCAAAATATAAAATGATCTTATCGGGTCTCTGATTGCCCTATCATAGAAGTTTAATAGTGAATTTTACTCGCCATTCCACGCGCTTTAAGATGCCGCTTAGCCCAATACGCTATCAGCAATAGGAGCGACGTAAATTGAACAAATGTGATAGAATTTCGCTGAATTCTTAAATTAACCATAATATAAAATGATCTAATCGGGTCTCTGTTTGCCCTACCCTAGAAGTTTAACAGTTCATTTTACTCGCCATTTCATGCGCTTTGAGATGCCGCTTAGCCCAATACGCTATCTGAAATAGGAGCGACGTAAATTGAACAAATGTGATAGAATTTCGCTGAATTCTTATATTAACCAAAATATAAAATGATCTAATCGGGTCTCTGATTGCCCTATCATAGAAGTTTAATAGTGCATTTTACTCGCCATTCCACGCGCTTCAAGTTTCCGCCTAGCCCAGTACGCTATCTGAAATAGGAGGTACGTAACTTGAACAAATGTGACAGAATTACGCTGAATTCTTATATTAACCGTAATATAAAATGATCTAATCGGGTCTCTGTTTGCCTTATCCTAGAAGTTTAATAGTGCATTTTACTCGCCATTTCATGCGCTTTGAGATGCCGCCTAGCGCAATACGCTATCTGAAATAGGAGCGACGTAAATTGAACAAATGTGATAGAATTTCGCTGAATTCTTATATTAACCAAAATATAAAATGATCTAATCGGGTCTCTGATTGCCCTATCATAGAAGTTTAATAGTGCATTTTACTCGCCATTCCACGCGCTTTAAGATGCCGCCTAGCCCAGTACGCTATCTGAAATAGGAGCGACGTATGTTGAACAAATGTGATAGAATTTCCCTGAATTCTTATATTAACCTTAATGTAAAATGATCTAATCGGGTCTCTGATTGCCCTATCGTAGAAGTTTAGTAGTGCATTTTACTCGCCCTTCCACGCGCTTTGAGATGCCGCCTAGCCCAGTACGCTATCTGAAATAGGAGCGACGTAAATTGAACAAATGTGATAGAATTTCGCTGAAGTCTTAAATTGACCATAATATAAAATGATCTTATCGGGTCTCTGTTTGCCCTACCCTGGAAGTTTAATAGTGCATTTTACTCGCCATTCTACGCGCTTTAAGATGCCGCCTAGCCCTGTACGCTATCTGAAATAGGACCGACGTAAATTGAACAAATGTGATAGAATTTCGCTGAATTCTTATATTAACCAAAATATAAAATGATCCAATCGGGTCTCTGATAGCCCTATCATAGAAGTTTTATAGTGCATTTTACTCGCCATTCCACGCGCTTTAAGATGCCGCCTAGCCCAATACGCTATCTGAAAGAGGAGCGACGTAAGTTGAACAAATGTGATAGAATTACGCTGAATTCTTATATTAACCGTAATATAAAATGATCTAATCGGGTCTCTGTTTGCCTTATCCTAGAAGTGTAATAGTGCATGTTACTCGCCATTTCATGGGCATTGAGATGCCGCTTAGCCCAATACGCTATCTGAAATAGGAGCGACGTAATTGAACAAATGTGATAGAATTTCGCTGAATTCTTATATTAACCGTAATATAAAATGATCTAATCGGGTCTCTGTTTGCCTTATCCTAGAAGTGTAATAGAGCATGTTACTCGCCATTTCTTGCGCTTTGAGATGCCGCTTAGCCCAGTACGCTATCTGAAATAGGAGCGACGTAAATTGAACAGATGTGATAGAATTTTGCTGAATTCTTAAATTAACCATAATATAAAATGATCTAATCGGGTCTCTGTTTGCCCTACCCTAGAAGTTTAATAGTGCATTTCACTCGTCATTTCATGCGCTTTGCGATGCCGCTTAGCCCAATAAGTTATCTGAAATAGGAGCGACGCAAATTGAACAAATGTGATAGAATTTCGCTGAATTCTTATATTAACCAAAATATAAAATGATCCAATCGGGTCTCTGATAGCCCTATCATAGAAGTTTAATAGTGCATTTTACTCGCCATTCCACGCGCTTTAAGATGCCGCCTAGCCCAATACGCTATCTGAAAGAGGAGCGACGTAAGTTGCACAAATGTGATAGAATTACGCTGAATTCTTATATTAACCGTAATATAAAATGATCTAATCGGGTCTCTGTTTGCCTTATCCTAGAAGTGTAATAGTGCATGTTACTCGCCATTTCATGCGCATTGAGATGCCGCTTAGCCCAATACGCTATCTGAAATAGGAGCGACGTAAATTGAACAAATGTGATAGAATTTCGCTGAATTCTTATATTAACCGTAATATAAAATGATCTAATCGGGTCTCTGTTTGCCTTATCCTAGAAGTGTAATAGAGCATGTTACTCGCCATTTCTTGCGCTTTGAGATGCCGCTTAGCCCAGTACGCTATCTGAAATAGGAGCGACGTAAATTGAACAGATGTGATAGAATTTTGCTGAATTCTTAAATTAACCATAATATAAAATGATCTAATCGGGTCTCTGTTTGCCCTACCCTAGAAGTTTAATAGTGCATTTCACTCGTCATTTCATGCGCTTTGCGATGCCGCTTAGCCCAATAAGTTATCTGAAATAGGAGCGACGCAAATTGAACAAATGTGATAGAATTTCGCTGAATTCTTATATTAACCAAAATATAAAATGATCTAATCGGGTCTCTGATTGCCCTATCATAGAAGTTTAATAGTGCATTTTACTCGCCATTCCACGCGCTTTAAGTTGCCGCGTAGCCCAGTACGCTATCTGAAATAGGAGCTACGTAAGTTGAACAAATGTGATAGAATTTTGCTGAATTCTTAAATTAACCATAATATAAAATGATATAATCGGGTCTCTGTTTGCCCTACCCAAGAACTTTAATAGTGCATTTCTCTCGTCATTTCATGCGCTTTGAGATGCCGCTTAGCCCAATACGCTATCTGAAATAGGAGCGACGTAAATTGAACAAATGTGATAGAATTTCGCTGAATTCTTATATAACCAAAATATAAAATGATCTTATCGGGTCTCTGATTGCCCTATCATAGAAGTTTAATAGTGAATTTTACTCGCCAGTCCACGCGCTTTAAGATGCCGCTTAGCCCAATACGGTATCAGCAATAGGAGCGACGTAAATTGAACAAATGTGATGGAATTTCGCTGAATTCTTAAATTAACCATAATATAAAATGATCTAATCGGGTCTCTGTTTGCCCTACCCTAGAAGTTTAACAGTGCATTTTACTCGCCATTTCATGCGCTTTGAGATGCCGCTTAGCCCAATACGCTATCTGAAATAGGAGCGACGTAAATTGAACAAATGTGATAGAATTTCGCTGAATTCTTATATTAACCAAAATATACAATGATCTAATCGGGTCTCTGATTGCCCTATCATAGAAGTTTAATAGTGCATTTTACTCGCCATTCCACGCGCTTCAAGTTGCCGCCTAGCCCAGTACGCTATCTAAAATAGGAGGTACGTAACTTGAACAAATGTGACAGAATTACGCTGAATTCTTATATTAACCGTAATATAAAATGATCTAATCGGGTCTCTGTTTGCCTTATCCTAGAAGTTTAATAGTGCATTTTACTCGCCATTTCATGCGCTTTGAGATGCCGCATAGCCCAATACGCTATCTGAAATAGGAGCGACGTAAATTGAACAAATGTGATAGAATTTCGCTGAATTCTTATATTAACCAAAATATAAAATGATCTAATCGGGTCTCTGATTGCCCTATCATAGAAGTTTAATAGTGCATTTTACTCGCCATTCCACGCGCTTTAAGATGCCGCCTAGCCCAGTACGCTATCTGAAATAGGAGCGACGTATGTTGAACAAATGTGATAGAATTTCCCTGAATTCTTATATTAACCTTAATGTAAAATGATCTAATCGGGTCTCTGATTGCCCTATCGTAGAAGTTTAGTAGTGCATTTTACTCGCCCTTCCACGCGCTTTGAGATGCCGCCTAGCCCAGTACGATATCTGAAATAGGAGCGACGTAAATTGAACAAATGTGATAGAATTTCGCTGAATTCTTAAATTGACCATAATATAAAATGATCTTATCGGGTCTCTGTTTGCCCTACCCTAGAAGTTTAATAGTGCATTTTACTCCACATTTCTTGCGCTTTGAGATGCCGCTTAGCCCAATAGGCTATCTGAAATATCAGCGACGTAAATTGAACAAATGTGAGAGAATTTCGCTGAATTCTTATATTAACCAAAATATAAAATGATGTAATCGGGTCTCTGATTGCCCGATCATAGAAGTTTAGTAGTGCATTTTACTCGCCCTTCCACGCGCTTAGAGATTCCGCCTAGCCCAGTACGCTATCTGAAATAGGAGCGACGTAAGTTGAACAAATGTGATAGAATTACGCTGAATTCTTATATTAACCAAAATATAAAATGATCTAATCGGGTCTCTGATTGCCCTATCATAGAAGTTTAATAGTGCATTTTACTCGCCATTCTACGCGCTTTAAGATGCCGCCTAGCCCAGTACGCTATCTGAAATAGGACCGACGTAAATTGAACAAATGTGATAGAATTTCGCTGAATTCTTATATTAACCAAAATATAAAATGATCTAATCGGGTCTCTGTTTGCCTTATCCTAGAAGTTTAATAGTGCATTTTACTCGCCATTTCATGCGCTTTGAGATGCCGCTTAGCCCAATACGTTATCTGGAATAGGAGCGACGTAAATTGAACAAATGTGATAGAATTTCCGTGAATTCTTATATTAACCGTAATATAAAATGATCTATTCGGGTTTCTGTTCGCCCTACCCCAGAAGTTTAATAGAGCATTTCACTCGTCAATCCATGCGCTTTGAGATGCCGCTTAGCACAATACGCTATCTGAAATAGGAGCGACGTAAATTGAACAAATGTGATAGAATTTCGCTGAATTCTTATATTAACCAAAATACAACATGATTTAATCGGGTCTCTGATTGCCCTATCATAGAAGTTTAATAGTGCATTTTACTCGCCATTCTACGCGCTTTAAGATGCCGCCTAGCCCAGTACGCTATCTGAAATAGGACCGACGTAAATTGAACAAATGTGATAGAATTTCGCTGAATTCTTATATTAACCAAAATATAAAATGATCTAATCGGGTCTCTGATTGCCCTATCATAGAAGTTTAATAGTGCATTTTACTCGCCATTCCACGCGCTTTAAGTTGCCGCGTAGCCCAGTACGCTATCTGAAATAGGAGCTACGTAAGTTGAACAAATGTGATAGAATTTTGCTGAATTCTTAAATTAACCATAATATAAAATGATATAATCGGGTCTCTGTTTGCCCTACCCAAGAACTTTAATAGTGCATTTCTCTCGTCATTTCATGCGCTTTGAGATGCCGCTTAGCCCAATACGCTATCTGAAATAGGAGCGACGTAAATTGAACAAATGTGATAGAATTTCCATGAAATCTTATATTAAACAAAACATAAAATGATCTAAACGGGACTCTGATTGCCCTATCATAGAAGTTTAGTAGTGCATTTTACTCGCCCTTCCACGCGCTTTAAGATGCCGCCTAGCCCAGTACACTATCTGAAATAGGAGCTACGTAAGTTGAACAAATGTCACAGAATTACGCTGAATTCTTATATTAACCGTAATATAAAATGATCTAATCGGGTCTCTGTTTGCCTTATCCTAGAAGTTTAATAGTGCATTTTACTCGCCATTTCTTGCGCTTTGAGATGACGCTTAACACAAGTCGCTATCTGAAATAGGAGCGATGTAAATTGAACATATGTGATAGAATTTCGCTGAATTCTTATATTAACCTTAATGTAAAATGATCTAATCGGGTCTTTGTTCGCCTTACCCTTGAAGTTTAATAGTGCATTTCACTCGTCATTTCATGCGCTTTGAGATGCCATTTAGCCCAATAAGCTATCTGGAATAGGAGCGACGTAAATTGAACAAATGTGATAGCATTTCGCTGAATTCTTAAATTAACCATAATATGAAATGACCTAATCGGGTCTCTGTTTGCCCTACCCTAGAAGTTTCATAGTGCATTTTACTCGCCATTTCTTGCGTTTTGAGATGCCGCTTAGCCCAATACGCTATCTGAAATATCAGCGACGTAAATTGAACAAATGTGAGAGAATTTCGCTGAATTCTTAAATTAACCATAATATAAAATGATCTAATGTGGTCTCTGTTTGCCCTACCCTAGAAGTTTAATAGTGCATTTTACTCGCCATTTCTTGCGCTTTGAGATGCCGCTTAGCCCAATACGCTATCTGCAATAGGAGCGACGTAAATTGAACAAATGTGATAGAATTTCGCTGAATTCTTATATTAACCAAAATATAAGATGATCTAATCGGGTCTCTGATTGCCCTATCATAGAAGTTTAATAGTGCATTTTACTCGTCATTCCACGCGCTTTAAGATGCCGCCTAGCCCAGTACGCTATCTGAAATAGGAGCAACGTAAATTGAACAAACGTGATAGAATTTCGCTGAATTCTTAAATTAACCATAATATAAAATGATCTAATGGGGTCTCTGTTTGCCCTACCCTAGAAGTTTAATAGTGCATTTTACTCGCCATTTCTTGCGCTTTGAGATGCCGCTTAGCCCAATACGCTATCTGCAATAGGAGCGACGTAAATTGAACAAATGTGATAGAATTTCGCTGAATTCTTATATTAACCAAAATATAAAATGATCTAATCGGGTCTCTGATTGCCCTATCATAGAAGATTAAGAGTGCATTTTGCTCGCCATTCCACGCGCTTTAAGATGCCGCCTAGCCCAGTACGCTATCTGAAATAGGAGCGACGTAAGTTGAACAAATGTGATAGAATCACGCTGAATTCTTATATCAACCGTAATATGAAATGGTCTAATCGGGTCTCCGTTTGCCTTATCCTAGAAGTTTAATAGTGCATTTTACTGGCCATTTCATGCGCATTGAGACGCCGCTTAGCCCAATACGCTATCTGAAATAGGAGCGATGTAAATTGAACAAATGTGATAGAATTTCGCTGAATTCTTAAATTAACCATAATATAAAATGATCTCAACGGGACTCTGATTGCCCTATCATACAAGTTTAGTAGTGCATTTTACTCGCCCTGCCACGCGCTTCAAGATGCCGCCTAGCCCAGTACACTATCTGAAATAGGAGCGACGTATGTTGAACAAATGTGATAGAATTACGCTGAATTCTTACATTAACCGTAATATAAAATGATCTAATCGGGTCTCTGATTGCCCTATCATAGAAGATTAAGAGTGCATTTTGCTCGCCATTCCACGCGCTTTAAGATGCCGCCTAGCCCAGTACGCTATCTGAAATAGGAGCGACGTAAGTTGAACAAATGCGATAGAATAACGCTGAATTCTTATATTAACCGTAATATGAAATGGTCTAATCGGGTCTCCGTTTGCCTTATCCTAGAAGTATAATAGTGCATTTTACTGGCCATTTCATGCGCATTGAGATGCCGGTTAGCCCAATACGCTATCTGAAATAGGAGCGATGTAAATTGAACAAATGTGATAGAATTTCGCTGAATTCTTAAATTAACCATAATATAAAATGATCTAATCGGGTCTCTGGTTGCCCTATCATAGAAGTTTAATAGTGCATTTTACTCGACATTCCGCGCGCTTTAAGTTGCCGCCTATCCCAGTATGCTATCTGAAATAGGAACGACGTAAATTGAACAAATGTGATAGAATTTCGCTGAATTCTTATATTAACCAAAATATAAAATGATCTAATCGGGTCTCTGATTGCCCTATCATAGAAGTTTAATAGTGCATTTTACTCGTCATTCCACGCGCTTTAAGATGCCGCCTAGCCCAGTACGCTTTCTGAAATAGGAGCGACGTAAATTGAACAAATGTGATAGAATTTTGCTGAATTCTTAAATTAACCATAATATAAAATGATGTAATCGGGTCTCTGTTCGCCCTACCCAAGAAGTTTAATAGTGCATTTCTCTCGTCATTTCATGCGCTTTTAGATGCCGCTTAGCCCAATAGCTATCTGAAATAGGAGCGACGTAAATTGAACAAATGTGATAGAATTTCTCTGAAATCTTATATTAAACAAAATATAAAATGATCTAAACGGGATTCTGATTGCCCTATCATAGAAGTTTAGTAGTGCATTTTACTCGCCCTTCCACGCGCTTTAAGATGCCGCCTAGCCCAGTACACTATCTGAAATAGGAGCGACGTATGTTGAACAAATGTGATAGAATTACGCTGAATTCTTATATTAACCGTAATATAAAATGATCTAATCGGGTCTCTGTTTGCATTACCATAGAAGTTTAATAGTGCATTATACTCGCCATTTCATGCGCTTTGAGATGCCGCTTAGCCCAATACGCTATCTGCAATAGGATCGACGTAAATTGTACAAATGAGATAGAATTTCCCTGAATTCTTAAATTAACCATAATATAAAGTGATCTAAACTGGTCTCTGTTTGCCCCACCCTAGAAGTTTAATAGTGCATTTTACTCGCCATTTCTTGCGCTTTGAGATGCCGCTTAGCCCAATACGCTATCTGAAATAGGAGCAACGTAAATTGAACAAGTGTGATAGAATTTCGCTGAATTCTTAAATTAACCGTAATATGAAATGGTCTAATCGGGTCTCCGTTTGCCTTATCCTAGAAGTTTAATAGTGCATTTTACTGGCCATTTCATGCGCATTGAGATGCCGCTTAGCCCAATACGCTATCTGAAATAGGAGCGACGTAAATTGAACAAATGTGATAGAATTTCGCTGAATTCTTAAATTAACCATAATATAAAATGATCTAATGGGGTCTCTGATTGCCCTACCCTAGAAGATTAATAGTGCATTTCACTCGCCATTTCATGCGCTTTGAGATGCCGCTTAGCCCGATACGCTATCTGACATAGGAGCGACGTAAATTGAACAAATGTGATAGAATTTCGCTGAATTCTTATATTAACCAAAATATAAAATGATCTAATCGGGTCTCTGATTGCCCTATCATAGAAGTTTAATAGTGCATTTTACTCGCCATTCCACGCGCTTTAAGTTGCCGCCTAGCCCAGTACGCTATCTGAAATAGGAGCTACGTAAGTTGAACAAATGAGATAGAATTTTGCTGAATTCTTAAATTAACCATAATATAAAATGATATAATCGGGTCTCTGTTTGCCCTACCCAAGAACTTTAATAGTGCATTTCTCTCGTCATTTCATGCGCTTTGAGATGCCGCTTAGCCCAATACGCTATCTGAAATAGGAGCGACGTAAATTGAACAAATGTGATAGAATTTCCATGAAATCTTATATTAAACAAAATATAAAATGATCTAAACGGGACTCTGATTGCCCTATCATAGAAGTTTAGTAGTGCATTTTACTCGCCCTTCCACGCGCTTTAAGATGCCGCCTAGCCCAGCACACTATCTGAAATACGAGCGACGTATGTTGAACAAATGTGATAGAATTTTGCTGAATTCTTAAATTAACCGTAATATAAAATGATCTAATCGGGTCTCTGTTTGCCTTACCCTAGAAGTTTAATAGTGCATTTTACTCGCCATTTCATGCACTTTGAGATGCCGCTTAGCCCAATACGCTATCTGCAATAGGAGCGACGTAAATTGAACAAATGTGATAGAATTTCGCTGAATTCTTAAATTAACCATAATATAAAATGATCGAATCGGGTCTCTGTTTGCCCTACCCTAGAAGTTTAATAGTTCATTTTACTTGCCATTTCTTGCGCTTTGAGATGCCGCTTAGCCCAATACGCTATCTGAAATATCAGCGACGTAAATTGAACAAATGTGAGAGAATCTCGCTGAATTCTTATATTAACCGTAATATAAAATGATCTATTCGGGTCTCTGTTCGCCCTACCCTAGAAGTTTAATAGTGCATTTCACTCGCAATTCCACGCGCTTTAAGTTGCCGCCTAGCCCAGCACGCTATCTGAAATAGGAGCGATGTAAATTGAACAAATGTGATAGAATTTCGATGAATTCTTTTATTAACCGTAATATAAAATGATCTAATCGGGTCTCTGTTTGCCTTATCCTAGAAGTTTAATAGTGCATTTTACTCGCAATTTCTTGCGCTTTCAGATGCCGCTTAGCACAAGTCGCTATCTGAAATAGGAGCGACGTAAATTGAACAAATGTGATAGAATTTCGCTGAATTCTTATATTAACCTTAATGTAAAATGATCTAATCGGGTCTTTGTTCGCCCTACCCAAGAAGTTTAATAGTGCATTTCACTCGTCAATTCATGCGCTTTGCGATGCCGCTTAGCCCAATAAGCTATCTGAAATTGGAGCGAAGTAAATTGAACAAACGTGATAGAATTTCGCTGAATTCTTATATTAACCGAAATATAAAATGATCTAATCGGGTCTCTGATTGCCCTATCATAGAAGTTTAATAGTGCATTTTACTCGCCATACCACGCGCTTTAAGATGCCGCCTAGCCCAGTACGCTATCTGAAATAGGAGCTACGTAAGTTGAACGAATGTGACAGAATTACGCTGATTTCTTATATTAACCGTAATATAAAATGATCTAATCGGGTCTCTGTTTGCCTTATCCTAGAAGTTTAATAGTGCATTTTACTCGCCATTTCATGCGCTTTGAGATGCCGCTTAGCCCAACACGCTATCTGAAATAGGAGCGACGTAAATTGAACAAATGTGATAGAATTTCGCTGAATTCTTATATTAACCAAAATATAAAATGATCTAATCGGGTCTCTGATTGCCCTACCCTAGAAGTTTAATAGTGCATTTTACTCGCCATTTCTTGCGCTTTGAGATGCCGCTTAGCCCAGTACGCTATCTGAAATAGGAGCGATGTAAATTGAACAAATGTGATAGAATTTCGATGAATTCTTTTATTAACCAAAATATAAAATGATCTAATCGGGTCTCTGATTGCCCTACCCTAGAAGTTTAATAGTGCATTTTACTCGCCATTTCATGCGCTTTGAGATGCCGCTTAGCCCAATACGCTATCTGAAATAGGAGCGACGTAAATTGAACAAATGTGATAGAATTTCGCTGAATTCTTATATTAACCAAAATATAAAATGATCTAATCGGGTCTCTGATTGCCCTACCCTAGAAGTTTAATAGTGCATTTTACTCGCCATTTCATGCGCTTTGAGATGCCGCTTAGCCCAATACGCTATCTGAAATAGGAGCGACGTAAATTAAACAAATGTGATAGAATTTCGCTGAATTCTTATATTAACCAAAATATAAAATGATCTAATCGGGTCTCCGATTGCCCTATCATAAAAGTTTAATAGTGCATTTTACTCGCCATTCCTCGCGCTTTAAGATGCCGCCTATCCGGGTACGCTATCTGAAATAGGAGCGACGTAAATTGAACAAATGTGATAGAATTTTTCTGAATTCTTAAATTAACCATAATATGAAATGACCTAATCGGGTCTCTGTTTGCCCTAACCTAGAAGTTTAATAGTGCATTTTACTCGCCATTTCTTGCGCTTTGAGATGCCGCTTAGCCCAATACGCTATCTGAAATATCAGCGACATAAATTGAACAAATGTGAGAGAATTTCGCTGAATTCTTAAATTAACCATAATATAAAATGATCTAATGGGGTCTCTGTTTGCCCTACCCTAGAAGTTTAATAGTGCATTTTACTCGGCATTTCTTGCGCTTTGAGATGCCGCTTAGCACAAGTCGCTATCTGAAATAGGAGCGATGTAAATTGAACAAATGTGATAGAATTTCGCTGAATTCTTATATTAGCCTTAATGTAAAATGATCTAATCGGGTCTTTGTTCGCCCTACCCAAGAAGTTTAATAGTGCATTTCACTCGTCATTTCATGCGCTTCGCGATGCCGCTTAGCCCAATAAGCTATCTGAAATTGGAGCGACGTATATTGAACAAATGTGATAGAATTTCGCTGAATTCTTATATTAACCAAAATATAAAATGATCTAATCGGGTCTCTGATTGCCCTATCATAGAAGTTTAATAGTACATTTTACTCGCCATTCCACGCGCTTTAAGATGCCGCCTAGCCCAGGACGCTATCTGAAATAGGATCTACGTAAGTTGAACGAATGTGACAGAATTACGCTGATTTCTTATATTAACCGTAATATAAAATGATCTAATCGGGTCTCTGTTTGCCTTATCCTAGAAGTTTAATAGTGCATTTTACTCGTCAATTCATGCGCTTTGCGATGCCGCTTAGCCCAATAAGCTATCTGAAATAGGAGCGACGTAAATTGAACAAATGTGATAGAATTTCGCTGATTTCTTATATTAACCAAAATATAAAATGATCTAATCGGGTCTCTGATTGCCCTATCATAGAAGTTTAACAGTGCATTTTACTCGCCATTCCACGCGCTTTAAGTTGCCGCCTAGCCCAGCACGCTATCTGAAATAGGAGCTACGTAAGTTGAACAAATGTCACAGAATTACGCTGAATTCTTATATTAACCGTAATATAAAATGATCTAATCGGGTCTCTGTTTGCCTTATCCTACAAGTTTAATAGTGCATTTTACTCGCCATTTCATGCGCTTTGAGATGCCGCTTAGCCCAGTACGCTATCTGAAATAGGAGCGATGTAAATTGAACAAATGTGATAGAATTTCGATGAATTCATTTATTAACCAAAATATAAAGTGATCTAATCCGGTCTCTGATTGCCCTACCCTAGAAGTTTAATAGTGCATTTTACTCGCCATTTCATGCGCTTTGAGATGCCTCTTAGCCCAATACGCTATCTGAAATAGGAGCGACGTAAATTGAACAAATGTGATAGAATTTCGCTGAATTCGTATATTAACCTTAATGTAAAATGATCTAATCGGTTCTTTGTTCGCCCTACCCAAGAAGTTTAATAGTGCATTTCACTCGTCAATTCATGCGCTTTGCCATGCCGCTTTGCCCAATATGCTATCTGATATAGGAGCGACGTAAATTGAACAAATGTGATAGAATTACACTGAATTCTTATATTAACCAAAATATAAAATGATCTAATCGGGTCTCTGATTGCCCTATCATAGAAGATTAATAGTGCATTTTACTCGCCATTCCACGCGCTTTAAGATGCCGCCCAGCCCAGTATGCTATCTGAAATAGGAACGACGTAACTTGAACAAATGTGATAGAATTTTGCTGAATTCTTAAATTAACCATAATATAAAATGTTCTAATCGGGTCTCTGATTGCCCTACCCTAGAAGTTTAATAGTGCATTTTACTCGTCATTTCATGCGCTTTGAGATGCCGCTTAGCCCAATAAGCTGTCTGAAATAGAAGCGACGTAAATTGAACAAATGTGATAGAAGTTCCCTGAATACTTATATTAACCTTAATGTAAAATGATCTAATCGGGTCTCTGTTCGCCCTGCCGTAGAAGTTTAATAGTGCATTTTACTTGCCATTTCATTCGCTTTGAAATGCCGCTTAGCCCAATACGCTATCTGAAATAGGAGCGACGTAAAATGAACAAATGTGACAGGATTTCGTTGAATTCTTAAATTAACCATAATATAAAATGATCTAATCGGGTCTCTATGTGCCCAGCCCTAGAAGCTTAATAGTGCATTTCACTCGTCATTTCATGCGCTTTGAGATGCCGCTTAGCCCAATACGCTATCTGAAATAGGAGCGACGTAAATTGAACAAATGTGATAGAATTTCGCTGAATTCTTATATTAACCAAAATATAAAATGATCTAAGCGGGTCTCTGATTGCCCTATCATAGAAGCTTAATAGTGCATTTTACTCCCATTCCACGCGCTTTAAGTTGCCGCCTAGCCCAGTACTCTATCTGAAATAGGAGCTACGTAAGTTGAACAAATGTCACAGAATTACGCTGAATTCTTATATTAACCGTAATATAAAATGATCTAATCGGATCTCTGTTTGCCTTATCCTAGAAGTTTAATAGTGCATTTTACTCGTCAATTCATGCGCTTTGCGATGCCGCTTAGCCCAATAAGCTATCTGAAATAGGAGCGACGTAAATTGAGCAAATGTGATAGAATTTCGCTGAATTGATAAATTAACCATAATATAAAATGATCTAATCGAGTCTCTGTTTGCCCTACCCTAGAAGTTAAATAGTGCATTTTACTCGCCATTCCGCGCGCTTTAAGATGCCGCTTAGCCCAATATGCTATCTGATATAGGAGCGACGTAAATTGAACAAATGTGATAGAATCACGCTGAATTCTTATATTAACCAAAATATAAAATGATCTAATCGGGTCTCTGATTGCCCTATCATAGACGATTAATAGTGCATTTTACTCGCCATTCCACGCGCTTTAAGATGCCGCCTAGCCCAGTATGCTATCTGAAATAGGAACGACGTAAATTGAACAAATGTGATAGAATTTTGCTGAATTCTTAAATTAACCATAATATAAAATGATCTAATCGGGTCTCTGATTGCCCTACCCTAGAAGTTTAATAGTGCATTTTACTCGTCATTTCATGCGCTTTGAGATGCCGCTTAGCCCAATAAGCTGTCTGAAATAGGAGCGACGTAAATTGAACAAATGTGATAGAAGTTCCCTGAATACTTATATTAACCTTAATGTAAAATGATCTAGTCGGGTCTCTGTTCACCCTGCCCTAGAAGTTTAATAGTGCATTTTACTCGCCATTTCATGCGCTTTGAGATGCCGCTTAGCCCAATACGCTATATGAAATAGGAGCGACGTAAAATGAACAAATGTGATAGGATTTCGCTGAATTCTTAAATTAACCATAATATAAAATGATCTAATCGGGTCTCTATGTGCCCAACCCTAGAAGCTTAATAGTGCATTTTACTCGCCATTTCTTGCGCTTTGAGATGCCGCTTAGCCCAATACGCTATCTGAAATAGGAGCGACGTAAATTGAACAAATGTGATAGAATTTCTCTGAAATCTTATATTAAACAATACATAAAATGATCTAAACGGGACTCTGATTGCCCTACCATAGAAGTTTAGTAGTGCATTTTACTCGCCCTTCCACGCGCTTTGAGATGCCGCCTAGCCCAGTACGCTATCTGAAATAGGAGCGACGTAAGTTGAACAAATGTGATAGAATTACGCTGCATTCTTGTATTAACCGTAATATAAAATGGTCTAATCGGATCTCCGTTTGCCTTATCCTAGAAGTTTATTAGTGCATTTTACTCGTCATTCCATGCGCTTTGAGATGCCGCTTAGCCCAATACGCTATCTGAAATAGGAGCGATGTAAATTGAACAAATGTGATAGAATTTTGCTGAATTCTTAAATTAACCATAATATAAAATGATGTAATCGGGTCTCTGTTCGCCCTACCCAAGAAGTTTAATAGTACATTTCTCTCGTCATTTCATGCGCTTTGAGATGCCGCTTAGCCCAATAGCTATCTGAAATAGGAGCGACGTAAATTGAACAAATGTGATAGAATTTCCCTGAAATCTTATATTAAAGAAAATATAAAATGTTCTAAACGGAACTCTGATTGCCCTATCATAGAAGTTTAGTAGTGCATTTTACTCGCCCTTCCACGCGCTTTAAGATGCCGCCTAGCCCAGTACACTATCTGAAATAGGAGCGACGTAAATTGAAAAAATGTGATAGAATTTCGCTGAATTCTTATATTAACCAAAATATAAAATGATCTAATGGGGTCTCTGTTTGCCTTATCCTAGAAGTTTAATAGTGCATTTTACTCGTCAATTCATGCGCTTTGCGATGCCGCTTAGCCCAATAAGCTATCTGAAATAGGAGCGACGTAAATTGAGCAAATGTGATAGAATTTCGCTGAATTGATAAATTAACCATAATATAAAATGATCTAATCGAGTCTCTGTTTGCCCTACCCTAGAAGTTAAATAGTGCATTTTACTCGCCCTTTCGTGCGCTTTGAGATGCCGCTTAGCCCAATACGCTATCTGAAATAGGAGCGACGTAAATTGAACAAGTGTGATAGAATTTCGCTGAATTCTTATATTAACCAAAATATAAAATGATCTTATCGGGTCTCTGATTGCCCTACCCTAGAAGTTTAATAGTGCATTTTACTCGCCCTTTCGTGCGCTTTGATATGCCGCTTAGCCTAATACGCTATCTGAAATAGGAGCGACGTAAATTGAACAAATGTGATAGAATTTCGCTGAATTCTTATATTAACCAAAATATAAAATGATCTAAGCGGGTCTCTGATTGCCCTATCATAGAAGCTTAATAGTGCATTTCACTCGCCATTCCACGCGCTTTAAGTTGCCGCCTAGCCCAGCACGCTATCCGAAATAGGAGCTACGTAAGTTGAACAAATGTCACAGAATTACGCTGAATTCTTATATTAACCGTAATATAAAATGATCTAATCGGGTTTCTGTTTGCCTTATCCTAGAAGTTTAATAGTGCATTTTACTCGCCATTTCTTGCGCTTTGAGATGCCGCTTAGCACAAGTCGCTTTCTGAAATAGGAGCGATGTAAATTGAACAAATGTGATAGAATTTCGCTGAATTCTTATATTAACCAAAATATGAAATGATCTAATCGGGTCTCTGATTGCACTATCATAGAAGTTTAATAGTGCATTTTACTCGCCATTCCACGCGCTTTAAGTTGCCGCCTAGCCCAGTACGCTATCTGAAATAGGAGCGACGTAAATTGAACAAATGTGATAGAATTTCGCTGAATTCTTATATTAACCGTAATATAAAATGATCTAATCGGGTCTCTGTTTGCCTTACCCTAGAAGTTTAATAGTGCATATTACTCGCCATTTCATGCGCTTTGTGGTGCCGCTTAGCCCAATATGCTATCTGATATAGGAGCGACGTAAATTGAACAAATGTGATAGAGTTTCGCTGAATTCTTAAATTAACCATAATATAAAATGATCTTATCTGGTCTCTGTTTGCCCTACCCTAGAAGTTTAATAGTGCATTTTACTCGCCATTTCTTGCGCTTTGAGATGCCGCTTAGCCCAATACGCTATCTGAAATATCAGCGACGTAAATTGAACAAATGTGATAGAATTACGCTGAATTCTTATATTAACCGTAATATAAAATGATCTGATCGGGTCTCTGTTTGCCTTATCCTAGAAGTTCAATAGTGCATTTCACTCGTCATTTAATGCGCTTTGAGATGCCGCTTAGCCCAGTACGCTATCTGAAATAGGAGCGACGTAAATTGAACAAATGTGATAGAATTTCGCTGAATTGATAAATTAACCATAATATAAAATGATCTAATCGGGTCTCTGTTTGCCATACCCTAGAAGTTTAATAGTGCATTTTACTCGCCAATCCACGCGCTTTAAGATGCCGCCTAGCCCAGTACGCCCTCTGAAATAGGAGCGACGTAAATTAAACAAATGTGATAGAATTACGCTGAATTCTTGTATTAACCGTAATATAAAATGATCTAATCGGGTCTCTGTTTGCCTTATCCTAGAAGTTTAATAGTGCATTTTACTCGCCATTTCATGCGCATTGAGATGCCGCTTAGCCCAATTCGCCATCTGAAATAGGAGCGACATAAATTGAACAAATGTGATAGAGTTTCGCTGAATTCTTAAATTAACCATAATATAAAAAGATCTTATCGGGTCTCTGTTTGCCCTGCCCTAAAAGTTTAATAGTGCATTTTACTCGCCATTTCTTGCGCTTTGAGATGCCGCTTAGCCCAATACGCTATCTGAAATATCAGCGACGTAAATTGAACAAATGTGATAGAATTACGCTGAATTCTTATATTAACCGTAATATAAAATGATCTGATCGGGTCTCTGTTTGCCCTATCCTAGAAGTTTAGTAGTGCATTTCACTCGTCATTTCATGCGCTTTGAGATGCCGCTTAGCCCAGTAAGCTATCTGAAATAGGAGCGACGTAAATTATAACAAATGTGATAGAATTTTTCTGAATTCTTTAATAAACCATAATATGAAATGATCTAATCGGGTCTCTGTTTGCCCTACCCTAGAAGTTTAATAGTGCATTTTGCTCGCCATTTCATGCGCTTTGAGATGCCGCTTAGCCCAATAAGCTATCTGAAATAGGAGCGACGTAAATTATAACAAATGTGATAGAATTTTTCTGAATTCTTAAATAAACCATAATATGAAATGATCTAATCGGGTCTCTGATTGCCCTATCATAGAAGTGTAATAATGCATTTTACTCGTCATTTCATGCGCTTTGAGATGCCGCTTAGCCCAATACGCTATCTGAAATAGTAGCGACGTATATTGAACAAACGTGATAGAATTTCCCTGAATTCTTATATTATCCTTAATGTAAAATGATCTAATCGGCTATCTGTTCGCCCTACCCTAGAAGTTTAATAGTGCATTTTACTCGACATTTCATGCGCTTTGAGATGCCTCTTAGCCCAATACGCTATCTGAAATAGGAGCGACGTAAATTGAACAAGTGTGATAGAATTTCGTTGAATTCTTAAATTAACCATAATATAAAATAATCTAATCGGGTCTCTGTTCGCCCTAGCCGAGAAGTTTAATAGTGCATTTTATTCGCCATTTCATGCGCTTTGAGATGCCGCTTAGCCCAATACGCTATCTGGAATTGGAGCGACGTAAATTGAACAAACGTGATAGGATTTCGCTGAATTCTTATATTAACCAAAATATAAAATGATCTAATCGGGTCTCTGATTGCCCTATCATCGAAGTTTAATAGTGCATTTTACTCGCCCTTCCACGCGCTTTAAGATGCCGTCTCGCCCAGTACGCTACCTGAAATAGGAGCGACGTAAGTTTAACAAATGTGATAGAATTACGCTGAATTCTTATATTAACCGTAATATAAAATGATCTAACCGGGTCTCTGTTTGCCTTACCCTAGAAGTTTAATAGTGCATTGTACTCGCCATTTCATGCGTTTTGAGATGCCGCGTAGCCCAATACGCTATCTGAAATGGGAGCGACGTAAATTGAACAAATGTGATAGAATTTCGCTGAATTCTTAAATTAACCATAATATAAAATGATCTAATCGAGTCTCTGTTTGCCCTACCCTAGAAGTTTAATAGTGCATTTCACTCGACATTTCATGCGCTTTGAGATGCCGCTTAGCCCAATAAGCTATCTGAAATAGGAGCGACGTAAATTGAACAAATGTGATAGAATTTCGCTGAATTCTCATATTAACATTAATGTAAACTGATCTAATCGAGTCTCTCTTCGCCCTACCCTAGAAGTTTAATAGTGCATTTCACTCGCCATTTCATGCGCTTTGAGGTGCCGCTTAGCCCAATACGCTATCTGAAATATGAGCGACGTAAATTGAACAAATGTGATAGAATTTCGCTGAATTCTTATATTAACCTTAATGTAAAATGATCTAATCGGGTCTCTGTTCGCCCTATCATAGAACTTTAATAGTGCATTTTATTCGCCATTTCATGCGCTTTGAGATGTCGCTTAGCCCAATACGCTATCTGAAATAGGAGCGACGTAAATTGAACAAATGTGATAGAATTTCGCTGAATTCTTATATTAACCAAAATATAAAATGATCTTATCGGGTCTCTGATTGCCCTACCCTAGAAGTTTAATAGTGCATTTTACTCGCCCTTTCGTGCGCTTTGATATGCCGCTTAGCCTAATACGCTATCTGAAATAGGAGCGACGTAAATTGAACAAATGTGATAGAATTTCGCTGAATTCTTATATTAACCAAAATATAAAATGATCTAAGCGGGTCTCTGATTGCCCTATCATAGAAGCTTAATAGTGCATTTTACTCCCATTCCACGCGCTTTAAGTTGCCGCCTAGCCCAGTACGCTATCTGAAATAGGAGCTACGTAAGTTGAACAAATGTCACAGAATTACGCTGAATTCTTATATTAACCGTAATATAAAATGATCTAATCGGGTCTCTGTTTGCCTTATCCTAGAAGTTTAATAGTGCATTTTACTCGTCAATTCATGCGCTTTGCGATGCCGCTTAGCCCAATAAGCTATCTGAAATAGGAGCGACGTAAATTGAGCAAATGTGATAGAATTTCGCTGAATTGATAAATTAACCATAATATAAAATGATCTAATCGAGTCTCTGTTTGCCCTACCCTAGAAGTTAAATAGTGCATTTTACTCGCCATTCCGCGCGCTTTAAGATGCCCCTTAGCCCAATACGCTATCTGAAATAGGAGCGACGTAAATTGAACAAATGTGATAGAATTTCGCTGAATTCTTATATTAACCAAAATATAAAATGATCTAATCGGGTCTCTGATTGCCCTATCATAGAAGTTTAATAGTGCATTTCACTCGCCATTCCACGCGCTTTAAGTTGCCGCCTAGCCCAGCACGCTATCCGAAATAGGAGCTACGTAAGTTGAACAAATGTCACAGAATTACGCTGAATTCTTATATTAACCGTAATATAAAATGATCTAATCGGGTTTCTGTTTGCCTTATCCTAGAAGTTTAATAGTGCATTTTACTCGCCATTTCTTGCGCTTTGAGATGGCCCTTAGCACAAGTCGCTTTCTGAAATAGGAGCGATGTAAATTGAACAAATGTGATAGAATTTCGCTGAATTCTTATATTAACCTTAATGTAAAATGATCTAATCGGGTCTTTGTTTGCCCTACCCTAGAAGTTTAATAGTGCATTTCACTCGTCATTTCATGCGCTTTGAGATGCCGCTTAGCCCAATAAGCTATCTGAAATAGGAGCGACGTAAATTGGACAAATGTGATAGAATTTCGCTGAATTCTTATATTAACCAAAATATGAAATGATCTAATCGGGTCTCTGAATGCCCTATCATAGAAGTTTAATAGTGCATTTTACTCGCCATTCCACGCGCTTTAAGTTGCCGCCTAGCCCAGTACGCTATCTGAAATAGGAGCGACGTAAATTGAACAAATGTGATAGAATTTCGCTGAATTCTTATATTAACCGTAATATAAAATGATCTAATCGGGTCTCTGTTTGCCTTACCCTAGAAGTTTAATAGTGCATATTACTCGCCATTTCATGCGCTTTGAGGTGCCGCTTAGCCCAATATGCTATCTGATATAGGAGCGACGTAAATTGAACAAATGTGATAGAGTTTCGCTGAATTCTTAAATTAACCATAATATAAAATGATCTTATCTGGTCTCTGTTTGCCCTACCCTAGAAGTTTAATAGTGCATTTTACTCGCCATTTCTTGCGCTTTGAGATGCCGCTTAGCCCAATACGCCCTCTGAAATAGGAGCGACGTAAATTAAACAAATGTGATAGAATTACGCTGAATTCTTGTATTAACCGTAATATAAAATGATCTAATCGGGTCTCTGTTTGCCTTATCCTAGAAGTTTAATAGT
Source organism: Macropis europaea (assembly GCA_916610135.2). NCBI lineage: Eukaryota > Metazoa > Arthropoda > Insecta > Hymenoptera > Melittidae > Macropis > Macropis europaea. Next base: position 22,524 of record CAKAJE020001541.1, read on the forward strand.
GCATTTTACTCGCCATTTCATGCGCATTGAGATGCCGCTTAGCCCAATACGCCATCTGAAATAGGAGCGACATAAATTGAACGAATGTGATAGAGTTTCGCTGAATTCTTAAATTAACCATAATATAAAAAGATCTTATCGGGTCTCTGTTTGCCCTGCCCTAAAAGTTTAATAGTGCATTTTACTCGCCATTTCTTGCGCTTTGAGATGCCGCTTAGCCCAATACGCTATCTGAAATATCAGCGACGTAAATTGAACAAATGTGATAGAATTACGCTGAATTCTTATATTAACCGTAATATAAAATGATCTGATCGGGTCTCTGTTTGCCCTATCCTAGAAGTTTAGTAGTGCATTTCACTCGTCATTTCATGCGCTTTGAGATGCCGCTTAGCCCAATAAGCTATCTGAAATAGGAGCGACGTAAATTATAACAAATGTGATAGAATTTTTCTGAATTCTTTAATATACCATAATATGAAATGATCTAATCGGGTCTCTGTTTGCCCTACCCTAGAAGTTCAACAGTGCATTTTGCTCGCCATTTCATGCGCTTTGAGATGCCGCTTAGCCCAATAAGCTATCTGAAATAGGAGCGACGTAAATTATAACAAATGTGATAGAATTTTTCTGAATTCTTAAATAAACCATAATATGAAATGATCTAATCGGGTCTCTGATTGCCCTATCATAGAAGTGTAATAATGCATTTTACTCGCCAATTCATGCGCTTTGAGATGCCGCTTTGCCCAATACGCTATCTGAAATAGAAGCGACGTAAATTGAACGAATGTGATAGAATTTCGCTGAATTCTTAAATTAACCATAATATAAAATGATCTTATCGGGTCTCTGATTGCCCTACCCTAGAAGTTTAATAGTGCATTTTACTCGCCATTTCATGCGCTTTGAGGTGCCGCTTAGCCCAATACGCTATCTGAAATATGAGCGACGTAAATTGAACAAATGTGATAGAATTTCGCTGAATTCTTATATTAACCTTAATGTAAAATGATCTAATCGGGTCTCTGTTCGCCCTATCATAGAACTTTAATAGTGCATTTTATTCGCCATTTCATGCGCATTGAGATGTCGCTTAGCCCAATACGCTATCTGAAATAGGAGCGATGTAAATTGAACAAATGTGATAGAATTTCGCTGAATTCATATATTGACCATAATGTAAATTGATCTAATCGGGTCTCCGTTCGCCCTAGCCTAGAAGTTTAATGGTGCATTTTATTCGCCATTTCATGCGCTTTGAGATGCCGCTTAGCCCAATACGCTATCTGAAATAGGAGCGACGTAAATTGAACAAACGTGATAGGATTTCCCTGAATTCTTATATTAAGCTTAATGTAAAATGATCTAATCGGTTCTCTGTTCGCCCTACCCTAGAAGTTTAATAGTGCCTTTCACTCGTCATTTCATGCGCTTTGAGATGCCGCTTAGCCCAATACGCTATCTGAAATAGTAGCGACGTATATTGAACAAACGTGATAGAATTTCCCTGAATTCTTATATTATCCTTAATGTAAAATGATCTAATCGGCTATCTGTTCGCCCTACCCTAGAAGTTTAATAGTGCATTTTACTCGACATTTCATGCGCTTTGAGATGCCTCTTAGCCCAATACGCTATCTGAAATAGGAGCGACGTAAATTGAACAAGTGTGATAGAATTTCGTTGAATTCTTAAATTAACCATAATATAAAATAATCTAATCGGGTCTCTGTTCGCCCTAGCCGAGAAGTTTAATAGTGCATTTTATTCGCCATTTCATGCGCTTTGAGATGCCGCTTAGCCCAATACGCTATCTGAAATAGGAGCGACGTAAATTGAACAAATGTGATAGAATTTCGCTGAATTCTCATATTAACATTAATGTAAACTGATCTAATCGAGTCTCTCTTCGCCCTACCCTAGAAGTTTAATAGTGCATTTCACTCGTCATTTCATGCGCTTTGAGGTGCCGCTTAGCCGAATAAGCTATCTGAAATAGGAGCGACGTAAATTGAACAAATGTGATAGAATTTCGCTGAATTCTTATATTAACCAAAATATAAAATGATCTAATCGGGTCTCTGATTGCCCTATCATAGAAGTGTAATAATGCATTTTACTCGTCAATTCATGCGCTTTGAGATGCCGCTTTGCCCAATCCGCTATCTGAAATAGAAGCGACGTAAATTGAATGAATGTGATAGAATTTCGCTGAATTCTTAAATTAACCATAATATAAAATGATCTTATCGGGTCTCTGATTGCCCTACCCTAGAAGTTTAATAGTGCATTTTACTCGCCATTTCATGCGCTTTGAGGTGCCGCTTAGCCCAATACGCTATCTGAAATATGAGCGACGTAAATTGAACAAATGTGATAGAATTTCGCTGAATTCTTATATTAACCTTAATGTAAAATGATCTAATCGGGTCTCTGTTCGCCCTATCATAGAACTTTAATAGTGCATTTTATTCGCCATTTCATGCGCTTTGAGATGTCGCTTAGCCCAATACGCTATCTGAAATAGGAGCGACGTAAATTGATCAAGTGTGATAGAATTTCGTTGAATTCTTAAATTAACCATAATATAAAATAATCTAATCGGGTCTCTGTTTCGCCCTAGCCGAGAAGTTTAATAGTGCATTTTATTCGCCATTTCATGCGCTTTGAGATGCCGCTTAGCCCAATACGCTATCTGAAATAGGAGCGACGTAAGTTGAACAAATGTGATAGAATTTCGCTGAATTCTTTTATTAACCATAATGTAAAATGATCTGATCGGGTCTCTGTTCGCCCTAGCCTAGAAGTTTAATAGTGAATTTTATTCGCCACTTCATGCGCTTTGAGATGCCGCTTAGCCGAATACGCTATCTGAAATAGGAGCGACGTAAATTGAACAAATGTGACACAATTTCCCTGAAATCTTATATTAAACAAAATATAAAATGATCTAATCGGGTCTCTGATTGCCCTACCATAGAAGTTTAGTAGAGCATTTTACTCGCCATTCCACGCGCTTTAAGATGCCGCTAAGCTCAATACGCTATCTGGAATAGGAGCGACGTAAATTGAACAAACGTGATAGGATTTCGCTGAATTCTTATATTAACCAAAATATAAAATGATCTAATTGGGTCTCTGATTGCCCTATCATAGAAGGCTAATAGTGCATTTTACTCGCTATTCCACGCGCTTTAAGGTGCCGGCTAGCCCAGTAGGCTATCTGAAATAGGAGTGACGTAAATTGAACAAATGTGATAGAATTACTCTTAATTCTTTTATTAACCATAATGTAATATGATCTAATCGGGTCTCTGTTTGCCATACCCTAGAAGTTTAATAGTGGATTTTGCTCGCCATTTCATGCGCTTTGAGATGCCGCTTAGCCCAATACGCTATCTGAAATAGGAGCGACGTAAGTTGAACAAATGTGATAGAATTTCGCTGAATCCTTTTATTAACCATAATGTAAAATGATCTGATCGGGTCTCTGTTCGCCCTAGCCTAGAAGTTTAACAGTGAGTTTTATTCGCCACTTCATGCGCTTTGAGATGCCGCTTAGCCGAATACGCTATCTGAAATAGGAGCGACGTAAATTGAAGAAATGTGACACAATTTCCCTGAAATCTTATATTAAAGAAAATATAAAATGATCTAAACGGGACTCTGATTGCCCTATCATAGAAGTTTAGGAGTGCATTTTACTCGCCCTTCCACGCGCTTTAAGATGCCGCCTAGCCCAGTACACGATCTGAAATAGGAGCGACGTAAATTGAACAAATGTGATAGAATTTCGCTGAATTCTTATATTAACCAAAATATAAAATGATCTAATCGGGTCTCTGATTGCCCTATCATAGAAGTTTAATAGTGCATTTCACTCGCCATTCCACGCGCTTTAAGTTGCCGCCTAGCCCAGCACGCTATCCGAAATAGGAGCTACGTAAGTTGAACAAATGTCACAGAATTACGCTGAATTCTTATATTAACCGTAATATAAAATGATCTAATCGGGTTTCTGTTTGCCTTATCCTAGAAGTTTAATAGTGCATTTTACTCGCCATTTCTTGCGCTTTGAGATGGCGCTTAGCACAAGGCGCTTTCTGAAATAGGAGCGATGTAAATTGAACAAATGTGATAGAATTTCGCTGAATTCTTATATTAACCTTAATGTAAAATGATCTAATCGGGTCTTTGTTCGCCCTACCCTAGAAGTTTAATAGTGCATTTCACTCGTCATTTCATGCGCTTTGAGATGCCGCTTAGCCCAATAAGCTATCTGAAATAGGAGCGACGTAAATTGAACAAATGTGATAGAATTTCGCTGAATTCTTATATTAACCAAAATATGAAATGATCTAATCGGGTCTCTGATTGCCCTATCATAGAAGTTTAATAGTGCATTTTACTCGCCATTCCACGCGCTTTAAGTTGCCGCCTAGCCCAGTACGCTATCTGAAATAGGAGCGACGTAAATTGAACAAATGTGATAGAATTTCGCTGAATTCTTATATTAACCGTAATATAAAATGATCTGATCGGGTCTCTGTTTGCCTTATCCTAGAAGTTCAATAGTGCATTTCACTCGTCATTTAATGCGCTTTGAGATGCCGCTTAGCCCAGTTCGCTATATGAAATAGGAGCGACGTAAATTGAACAAATGTGATAGAATTTCGCTGAATTCTTAAATTAACCATAATATAAAATGATCTAATCGGGTCTCTGTTTGCCATACCCTAGAAGTTTAATAGTGCATTTTACTCGCCAATCCACGCGCTTTAAGATGCCGCCTAGCCCAGTACGCCCTCTGAAATAGGAGCGACGTAAATTAAACAAATGTGATAGAATTACGCTGAATTCTTGTATTAACCGTAATATAAAATGATCTAATCGGGTCTCTGTTTGCCTTATCCTAGAAGTTTAATAGTGCATTTTACTCGCCATTTCATGCGCATTGAGATGCCGCTTAGCCCAATACGCCATCTGAAATAGGATCGACATAAATTGAACAAATGTGATAGAGTTTCGCTGAATTCTTAAATTAACCATAATATAAAAAGATCTTATCGGGTCTCTGTTTGCCCTGCCCTAGAAGTTTAGTAGTGCATTTTACTCGCCATTTCTTGCGCTTTGAGATGCCGCTTAGCCCAATACGCTATCTGAAATATCAGCGACGTAAATTGAACAAATGTGATAGAATTACGCTGAATTCTTATATTAACCGTAATATAAAATGATCTGATCGGGTCTCTGTTTGCCCTATCCTAGAAGTTTAGTAGTGCATTTCACTCGTCATTTCATGCGCTTTGAGATGCCGCTTAGCCCAATAAGCTATCTGAAATAGGAGCGACGTAAATTATAACAAATGTGATAGAATTTTTCTGAATTCGTTAATAAACCATAATATGAAATGATCTAATCGGGTCTCTGTTTGCCCTACCCTAGAAGTTTAATAGTGCATTTTGCTCGCCATTTCATGCGCTTTGAGATGCCGCTTAGCCCAATAAGCTATCTGAAATAGGAGCGACGTAAATTATAACAAATGTGATAGAATTTTTCTGAATTCTTAAATAAACCATAATATGAAATGATCTAATCGGGTCTCTGATTGCCCTATCATAGAAGTGTAACAATGCATTTTACTCGCCAATTCATGCGCTTTGAGATGCCGCTTTGCCCAATACGCTATCTGAAATAGAAGCGACGTAAATTGAACGAATGTGATAGAATTTCGCTGAATTCTTAAATTAACCATAATATAAAATGATCTTATCGGGTCTCTGATTGCCCTACCCTAGAAGTTTAATAGTGCATTTTACTCGCCATTTCATGCGCTTTGAGGTGCCGCTTAGCCCAATACGCTATCTGAAATATGAGCGACGTAAATTGAACAAATGTGATAGAATTTCGCTGAATTCTTATATTAACCTTAATGTAAAATGATCTAATCGGGTCTCTGTTCGCCCTATCATAGAACTTTAATAGTGCATTTTATTCGCCATTTCATGCGCTTTGAGATGCCGCTTAGCCGAATAAGCTATCTGAAATAGGAGCGACGTAAATTGAACAAATGTGATAGAATTTCGCTGAATTCTTATATTAACCAAAATATAAAATGATCTAATCGGGTCTCTGATTGCCCTATCATAGAAGTGTAATAATGCATTTTACTCGTCAATTCATGCGCTTTGAGATGCCGCTTTGCCCAATACGCTATCTGAAATAGAAGCGACGTAAATTGAACGAATGTGATAGAATTTCGCTGAATTCTTAAATTAACCATAATGTAATATGATCTAATCGGGTCTCTGTTTGCCTTACCCTAGAAGTTTAATAGTGCATTTTACTCGCCATTTCATCCGCTTTGAGATGCCGCTTAGCCCAATACGCTATCTGAAATAGGAGCGACGTAAATCGAACAAATGTAATAGAATTTCCGTGAATTCTTATATTAACCTTAATGTAAAATGATCTAATCGGGTCTCTGTTCGCCTTACCATAGAAGTCTAATGGTGCATTTCACTCGCCATTTCATGCGCTTTGAGATGCCGCTTAGCCCAATACGCTATCTGAAATAGGAGCGACGTAAGTTGAACAAATGTGATAGAATTTCGCTGAATTCTTTTATTAACCATAATGTAAAATGATCTGATCGGGTCTCTGTTCGCCCTAGCCTAGAAGTTTAATAGTGAATTTTATTCGCCACTTCATGCGCTTTGAGATGCCGCTTAGCCGAATACGCTATCTGAAATAGGAGCGACGTAAATTGAACAAATGTGATACAATTTCCCTGAAATCTTATATTAAACAAAATATAAAATGATCTAATCGGGTCTCTGTTTGCCTTACCCTAGAAGTTTAATGGTGCATTTTATTCGCCATTTCATGCGCTTTGAGATGCCGCTTAGCCCAATACGCTATCTGAAATAGGAGCGACGTAAATTGAACAAATGTGATAGAATTTCCCTGAAATCTTATATTGAACAAAATATAAAATGATCTAATTGGGGCTCTGATTGCCCTATCATAGAAGTTTAGTAGTGCATTTTACTTGCCCTTCCAGGCGCTTTAAGATACCGTCTAGCCCAATACGCTATCTGAAATAGGAGCGACGTAAATTGAACAAATGTGATAGAATTTCCCTGAAATCTTATATTGAACAAAATATAAAATGATCTAATTGGGGCTCTGATTGCCCTATCATAGAAGTTTAGTAGAGAATTTTACTCGCCATTCCACGCGTTTTAAGATGCCGCCTAGCCCAGTACGCTATCTGAAATAGTAGCGAAAGGTAAGTTGAACAAATGTGATAGAATTACGCTGAATTCTTATATTAACCGTAATATAAAATGATCTCACCGGGTCTCTGTTTGAATTATCCTAGAAGTTTGACAGTGCATTTCACTCGCCATTTCATGCGCTTTGAGATGCCGCTTATCCCAATACGCTATCTGAAATAGGAGCGACGTAAATTGAACAAATGTGATAGAATTTCCTTGAAATCTTATATTAAACAAAATATAAAATGATCTAATCGGGTCTCTGAGTGCCCTATCATAGAAGTTTAGTAGTGCATTTTACTTGCCCTTCCACGCGCTTTAAGATGTCGTCTAGCCCAGTACGCTACCTGAAATAGGAGCGACGTAAGTTGAACAAATGTGATAGAATTACGCTGAATTCTTATATTAACCGTAATATAAAATGATCTAACCGGGTCTCTGTTTGCCTTACCCTAGAAGTTTAATAGTGCATTGTACTCGCCATTTCATGCGCTTTGAGATGCCGCGTAGCCCAATACGCTATCTGAAATGGGAGCGACGTAAATTGAACAAATGTGATAGGATTTCGCTGACTTCTTAAATTAACCATAATATAGAATGATCTAATCGAGTCTCTGTTCGCCCTACCCTAGAAGTTTAATAGTGCATTTCACTCGACATTTCATGCGCTTTGAGATGCCGCTTAGCCCAATAAGCTATCTGAAATAGGAGCGACGTAAATTGAACAAATGTGATAGAATTGCGCTGAATTCTCATGCTAACATTAATGTAAACTGATCTAATCGAGTCTCTGTTCGCCTTACCCTAGAAGTTTAATAGTGCACTTCACTCGCCATTTCATGCGCTTTGAGATGCCGCTTAGCCCAATACGCTATCTGAAATAGGAGCGACGTAAATCGAACAAATGTAATAGAATTTCCGTGAATTCTTATATTAACCTTAATGTAAAATGATCTAATCGGGTCTCTGTTCGCCTTACCATAGAAGTCTAATGGTGCATTTCACTCGCCATTTCATGCGCTTTGAGATGCCGCTTAGCCCAATACGCTATCTGAAATAGGAGCGACGTAAGTTGAACAAATTGTGATAGAATTTCGCTGAATTCTTTTATTAACCATAATGTAAAATGATCTGATCGGGTCTCTGTTCGCCCTAGCCTAGAAGTTTAATAGTGAATTTTATTCGCCACTTCATGCGCTTTGAGATGCCGCTTAGCCGAATACGCTATCTGAAATAGGAGCGACGTAAATTGAACAAATGTGACACAATTTCCCTGAAATCTTATATTAAACAAAATATAAAATGATCTAATCGGGTCTCTGTTTGCCTTACCCTAGAAGTTTAATGGTGCATTTTATTCGCCATTTCATGCGCTTTGAGATGCCACTTAGCCCAATACGCTATCTGAAATAGGAGCGACGTAAATTGAACAAATGTGATAGAATTTCCCTGAAATCTTATATTGAACAAAATATAAAATGATCTAATTGGGGCTCTGATTGCCCTATCATAGAAGTTTAGTAGTGCATTTTACTTGCCCTTCCAGGCGCTTTAAGATACCGTCTAGCCCAATACGCTATCTGAAATAGGAGCGACGTAAATTGAACAAATGTGATAGAATTTTCCTGAAATCTTATATTGAACAAAATATAAAATGATCTAATTGGGGCTCTGATTGCCCTATCATAGAAGTTTAGTAGAGAATTTTACTCGCCATTCCACGCGCTTTAAGATGCCGCCTAGCCCAGTACGCTATCTGAAATAGGAGCGACGTAAGTTGAACAAATGTGATACAATTACGCTGAATTCTTATATTAACCGTAATATAAAATGATCTCACCGGGTCTCTGTTTGAATTATCCTAGAAGTTTGACAGTGCATTTCACTCGCCATTTCATGCGCTTTGAGATGCCGCTTAGCCCAATACGCTATCTGAAATAGGAGCGACGTAAATTGAACAAATGTGATAGAATTTCCATGAAATCTTATATTAAACAAAATATAAAATGATCTAATCGGGTCTCTGAGTGCCCTATCATAGAAGTTTAGTAGTGCATTTTACTCGCCCTTCCACGCGCTTTAAGATGTCGTCTAGCCCAGTACGCTACCTGAAATAGGAGCGACGTAAGTTGAACAAATGTGATAGAATTACGCTGAATTCTTATATTAACCGTAATATAAAATGATCTAACCGGGTCTCTGTTTGCCTTACCCTGGAAGTTTAATAGTGCATTGTACTCGCCATTTCATGCGCTTTGAGATGCCGCGTAGCCCAATACGCTATCTGAAATGGGAGCGACGTAAATTGAACAAATGTGATAGGATTTCGCTGAATTCTTAAATTAACCATAATATAGAATGATCTAATCGAGTCTCTGTTCGCCCTACCCTAGAAGTTTAATAGTGCATTTCACTCGACATTTCATGCGCTTTGAGATGCCGCTTAGCCCAATAAGCTATCTGAAATAGGAGCGACGTAAATTGAACAAATGTGATAGAATTGCGCTGAATTCTCATGCTAACATTAATGTAAACTGATCTAATCGAGTCTCTGTTCGCCTTACCCTAGAAGTTTAATAGTGCACTTCACTCGCCATTTCATGCGCTTTGAGATGCCGCTTAGCCCAATACGCTACCTGACATAGGAGCGACGTAAATTGAACAAATGTGATAGAATTTCGCTGAATCCTTATATTAACCAAAATATAAAATGATCTAATCGGGTCTCTGATTGCCCTATCATAGAAGTTTAATAGTGCATTTTACTCGCCATTCCACGCGCTTTAAGATGACGCCTAGCCCAGTACGCTATCTGAAATAGGAGCGACGTAAATTGAACAAATGTGATAGAGTTACACTTAATTCTTTTATTAACCATAATCTAATATGATCTAATCGGGTCTCTGTTTGCCATACCCTAGAAGTTTAATAGTGGATTTTGCTCGCCATTTCATGCGCTTTGAGATGCCGCATAGCCCAGTACGCTATCTGAAATAGGAGCGACGTAAGTTGAACAAAAGTGATAGAATTTCGCTGAATCCTTATATTAACCAAAATATAAAATGATCTAATCGGGTCTCTGATTGCCCTATCATCGAAGTTTAATAGTGCATTTTACTCGCCCTTCCACGCGCTTTAAGATGCCGTCTAGCCCAGTACGCCATCTGAAATAGGAGCGACGTAAATTGAACAAATGTGATAGAATTTCGCTGATTTCTTAAATTAACCAAAATATAAAATGATCTAATCGGGTCTCTGATTGCCCTACCCTAGAAGTTTAATAGTGCATTTTACTCGCCATTTCATGCGCTTTGAGGTGCCGCTTAGCCCAATAAGCTATCTGAAATAGGAGCGACGTAAATTGAACAAATGTGATAGAATTTCGCTGAATTCTTATATTAACCAAAATATAAAATGATCTAATCGGGTCTCTGATTGCCCTATCATAGAAGTTTAATAGTGCATTTTACTCGCCATTCCACGCTCTTTAAGATGCGCCTAGCCCAGTATGCTATCAGAAATAGGAACGACGTAAATTGAACAAATGTGATAGAATTTTACTGAATTCTTATATTAACCGTAATATAAAATGATCTAATCGGGTCTCTGTTTGCCTTACCCTAGAAGTTTAATAGTGCATTTTACTCGCCATTCCACGCGCTTTAAGATGCCGCCTAGCCCAGTACGCTATCTGAAATAGGAGCGACGTAAGTTGAACAAATGTGATAGAATTACGCTGAATTCTTATATTAACCGAAATATAAAATGATCTAATCGGGTCTCTCTTTGCCTTATCCTAGAAGTTTAATAGTGCATTTTACTCGCCATTTCATGCGCTTTGAGATGCCGCTTATCCAAATACGCTATCTGAAATAGGAGCGACGTAAATTGAACAAATGTGATAGAATTTCGCTGAATTCTTAAATTAACTATAATATGAAATGATCTAATCGGGTCACTGATTGCCCTATCATAGAAGTTTAATAGTGCATTTTACTCGCCATTCCACGCGCTTTAAGTTGCCGCCTAGCCCAGTACGCTATCTCAAATAGGAGCGACGTAAATTGAACAAATGTGATAGAATTTTGCTGAATTCTTAAATTAACCATAATATAAAATGAACTAATCGGGTCTCTGTTTGTCCTACCCTAGAAGTTTAATAGTGCATTTTACTCGCCATTTCATGCGCATTGAGATGCCGCTTAGCCCAATACGCTATCTGAAATAGGAGCGACGTAAATTGAACAAATGTGATAGAATTTCCCTGAATTATTATATTAACCCAAATATAAAATGATCTACTCGGGTCCCTGATTGCCCTATCATCGAAGTTAAATAGTGAATTTCACTCGCCATTCCACGCGCTTTAAGATGCCGCCTAGCCCAGTACGCTATCTGAAATAGGAACGACGTAAATTGAACAAATGTGATAGAATTTCCCTGAATTCTTAAATTAACCATAATATAAAATGATCTAATCGGGTTTCTGTTCGCCCTAGCCGAGAAGATTAATAGTGCATTTTATTCGCCATTTCATGCGCTTTGAGATGCCGCTTAGCCCAATACGCTATCTGAAATAGGAGTGACGTAAATTCAACAAATGTGATAGAATTACGCTGAATTCTTATATTAACCGTAATATAAAATGTTCTAATCGGGTCTCTCTTTCCCTTACCCTAGAAGTTTAACAGTGCACTTCACTCGCCATTTCATGCGCTTTGAGATGCCGCTTAGCCCAATACGCTACCTGAAATAGGAGCGACGTAAATTGAACAAATGTGATAGAATTTCGCTGAATTCTTATATTAACCCAAATATAAAATGATCTAATCGGGTCTCTGATTGCCCTATCATCGAAGTTAAATAGTGAATTTCACTCGCCATTCCACGCGCTTTAAGATGCCGCCTAGCCCAGTACGCTATCTGAAATAGGAGCGACGTAAATTGAACAAATGTGATAGAATTACGCTGCATTCTTATATATTAACCGTAATATAAAATGTTCTAATCGGGTCTCTGTTTGGCTTGTCCTAGAAGTTTAATAGTGCATTTTACTCGCCATTTCATGCGCTTTGAAATGCCGCTTAGCCCAATACGCTATCTGAAATAGGAGCGACGTAAATTGAACAAATGTGATAGAATTTCGCTGAATTCTTAAATTAACCATAATATAAAATGATCTAATCGGGTCTCTGTTTGTCCTACCCTAGAAGTTTAATAGTGCATTTTACTCGCCATTTCATGCGCTTTGAGATGCCGCCTAGCCCAGTACGCTATCTGAAATAGGAGCGACGTAAGTTGAACAAATGTGATAGAATTACGCTGCATTCTTATATTAACCGTAATATAAAATGATCTAATCGGGTCTCTGTTTGCCTTATCCTAGAAGTTTAATAGTGCATTATACTCGCCATTTCATGCGCTTTGAAATGCCGCTTAGCCCAATACGCTATCTGAAATAGGAGCGACGTAAATAGAACAATTGTGATAGAATTTCGCTGAATTCTTATATTAACCAAAATATAAAATGATCTAATCGGCTCTCTGATTGCCGTATCATAGAAGTTTAATAGTGCATTTTATTCGCCATTCCACGCTCTTTAAGATGCGCCTAGCCCAGTATGCTATCTGAAATAGGAACGACGTAAACTGAACAAATGTGATAGAATTTTGCTGAATTCTTATATTAACCGTAATATAAAATGATCTAATCGGGTCTCTGTTTGCCTTACCCTAGAAGTTTAATAGTGCATTTTACTCGCCATTCCACGCGCTTTAAGATGCCGCCTAGCCCAGTACGCTATCTGAAATAGGAGCGACGTAAGTTGAACAAATGTGATAGAATTACGCTGCATTCTTATATTAACCGTAATATAAAATGATCTAATCGGGTCTCTGTTTGCCTTATCCTAGAAGTTTAATAGTGCATTATACTCGCCATTTCATGCGCTTCGAGATGCCGCTTAGCCCAATACGCCATCTGAAATAGGAGCGACGTAAATTGAACAAATGTGATAGAATTTCCGTGAATTCTTATATTAACCTTAATGTAAAATGATCTAATCGGGTCTCTGATCGCCCTACCATAGAAGTCTAATAGTGCATTTCACTCGCCATTTCATGCGCTTTGAGATGCCTCTTAGCCCAATACGCTATCTGAAATAGGAGCGACGTAAGTTGAACAAATGTGATAGAATTTCGCTGAATTCTTTTATGAACCATAATGTAAAATGATCTAATCAGGTCTCTGTTCACCCTAGCCTAGAGGTTTAATAGTGCATTTTACTCGCCATTCCACGCGCTTTAAGTTACCGCCTAGCCCAGTACGCTATCTAAAATAGGAGCGACGTAAATTGAACAAATGTGATAGAATTTTGCTGAATCCTTAAATTAACGGTAATATAAAATGATCTAATCGGGTCTCTGTTTGCCCTACCCTAGAGGTTTCATAGTGCATTTTACTCGCCATTTCATGCGCTTTGAGATGCCGCTTAGCACAATACGCTATCTGAAACGTGAGCGACGTAAATTGAACAAATGTGATAGAATTTCGCTGAATTCTTATATTATCCCAAATATAAAATGATATAATCGGGTCTCTGATTGCCCTATCATCGATGTTAAATAGTGAATTTCACTCGCCATTCCACGCGCATTAAGATGCCGCCTAGCCCAATACGCTATCTGAAATAGGAGCGACGTAAATAGAACAAGTGTGGTAGAATTTCGCTGAATTCTCAAATTAACTATAATATAAAATTATCTAAACGGGTCTCTGTTTGCCCTACCATAGAAGTTTAATAGTGCATTTTACTCGTCATTTCATGCGCTGTGAGAGGCAGCTTAGCCCAATACGTTATCTGAAATAGGAGCGATGTAAATTGAACAAATGTGATAGGATTTCGCTGAATTCTTTTATTAACCATAATGTAAAATGATCTAATCGGGTCTCCGTTCGCCCTAGCCTAGAAGTTTAATGGTGCATTTTATTCGTCATTTCATGCGCTTTGATATGCCGCTTAGCCCAATACGCTATCTGAAATAGGAGCGACGTAAATTGAACAAATGTGATAGAATTTCCCTGAAATCTTATATTGAACAAAATATAAAATGATCTAATTGGGGCTCTGATTGCCCTATCATAGAAGTTTAGTAGTGCATTTCACTCGCCCTTCCAGGCGCTTTAAGATACCGTCTAGCCCAATACGCTATCTGAAATAGGAGCGACGTAAATTGAACAAATGTGATATAATTTCCCTGAATTCTTATATTAACCATAATATAAAATGATCTAATCGGGTCTCTGTTTGCCATACCCTAGAAGTTTAATAGTGGATTTTGCTCGCCATTTCATGCGCTTTGAGATGCCGCTTAGCCCAATACGCTATCTGAAATAGCAGCGACGTAAATTGATCAAATGTGATATAATTTCCCTGAATTCTTATATTAACCTTAATGTAAAATGATCTAATCGGGTCTCTGTTCGCCCTACCCTAGAAGTTTAATAGTGCATTTCACTCGCCATTTCATGCGCTTTGAGATGCCGCCTAGCCCAGTACGCTATCTGAAATAGGAGCGACGTAAGTTTAACAAATGTGATAGAATTACGCTGAATTGTTATGTTAACCGTAATATAAAATGATCTAATCGGGTCTCTGTTCGCCTTACCCTAGAAGTTTACTAGTGCATTTTACTCGCCATTTCATGCGCTTTGAGATGCCGCTTAGCCCAATACGCTATCTGAAATATGAGCGGCGTAAATTGAACAAATGTGATAGAATTTCGCTGAATTCTTATATTAACCTTAATGTAAAATGATCTAATCGGGTCTCTGTTCGCCCTACCATAGAAGTCTAACAGTGCATTTCACTCGTCATTTCATGCGCTTTGAGATGCCGCTTAGCCCAATACGCTATCTGAAATAGGAGCGACGTAAATTGAACAAATGTTATAGAATTTCGCTGAATTCTTATATTAACCAAAATATAAAATGATCTAATCGGGTCTCTGATTGCCCTATCATAGAAGTTTAATAGTGCATTTTACTCGCCATTCCGCGCGCTTTAAGGTGCCGCCTAGCCCGGTACGCTATCTGAAATAGGAGCGCCGTAAATTGAACAAATGTGATAGAGTTTCGCTGAATTCTTAAATTAACCATAATATAAAATGATCTAGTCAGGTCTCTGATTGCCCTATCATAGAAGTTTAACAGTGCATTTCACTCATCATTTCATGCGCTATGAGATGCCGCTTTGCCCAATAAGCTATCTGAAATAGGAGCGACGTAAATTGAACAAATGTGATAGAATTTCGCTGAATTCTTATATTAACCAAAATATAAAATGACCTAATCGGGTCTCTGATTGCCCTATCATAGTAGTTTAGTAGTGCATTTTACTCGCCATTCCACGCGCTTTAAGATGCAGCCTAGCCCAGTACGCTATCTGAAATAGCAGCGACGTAAGTTGAACAAATGTGATAGAATTACGCTGAATTCTTATATTAACCGTAATATAAAATGATCTAATCGGGTCTCTGATTGCCCTATCATAGAAGTTTAATAGTGCATTTTACTCGGCTTTCCACGCGCTTTAAGATGCCGCCTAGCCCAGTACGCTATCTGAAATAGGAGCGACGTAAATTGAACAAATGTGATAGAATTTCCCTGAAATCTCATATTAAACAAAATATAAAATGATCTAATCGGGTCTCTGATTGCCCTAGCATAGAAGTTTAACAGTGCATTTTACTCGCCATTTCATGCGCTTTGAGATGCCGCTTAGCCCAATACGCTATCTGAAATAGGAGCGACGTAAATTGAACAAATGTGATAGAATTTTCCTGAATTCTTAAATTAACCATAATATAAAATGATCTAATCGGGTGTCTGTTTGCCCTACCCTAGAAGTTTAATAGTGCATTTCACTCGTCACTTCATGCGCTTTGAGATGCCGCTAAGCACAATAAGCTATCTGTAATAGGAGCGACGTAAATTGAGCAAATGTGATAGAATTTCGCTGAATTCTTTTATTAACCAAAATGTAAAATGATCTAATCGGGTCTCTGTTCGCCCTCGCCTAGAAGTTTAATAGTGCATTTTATTCGCCATTTCATGCGCTTTGAGATGCCGCTTAGCCCAATACGCTATCTGAAATAGCAGCGACGTAAATTAAACAAATGTGATAGAATGTCCCTGAAATCTTATGTTAAACAAAATGTCAAATGATCTAATCGGGTCTCTGATTGCCCTATCATGGAAGATTAGTAGTGCATTTTACTCACCCTTCCACGCGCTTTAAGAAGCCGCCTAGCCCAGTACGCTATCTGAAATAGGAGCGACGTAAATTGAACAAATGTTATAGAATTTTGCTGAATTCTTAAATTAACCATAATATAAAATGATCTAATCGGGTCTCTGTTTGCCCTACCCTAGAAGTTTAATAGTGCATTTCACTCGTCACTTCATGCGCTTTGAGATGCCGCTAAGCCCAATATGCTATCTGAAATAGGAGCGACGTAAATTGAACAAATGTGATAGAATTTCCCTGAAATCTTATATAAAACAAAATATAAAATGATCTAATCGGGTCTCTGTTTGCCCTACCCTAGAAGTTTAGTAGTGCATTTTACTCGCCCTTCCACGCGCTTTAAGATGCCGCCTAGCCCTGTACGCTATCTGAAATAGGAGCGACGTAAGTTGAACAAATGTGATAGAGTTACGCTGAATTCTTATATTAACCGTAATATAAAATGATCTAATCGGGTATCTGTTTGCCTTACCCTAGAAGTTTAATAGTGCATTTTAATCGCCATTTCATGGGCTTTGAGATGCCGCTTAGCCCAATACGCTATCTGAAATAGGAGCGACGTAAATTGAACAAATGTGATAGAATTTCGGTGAATTCTTAAATTAACCATAATATAAAATGATCTAATCGGGCCTCTGTTTGCCCTACCCTAGAAGTGTAATAGTGCATTTTACTCGCCATTCCACGCGCTTTAAGATGCCGCTTAGCCCAATACGCTATCTGAAATAGGAGCGACGTAAATGGAACAAATGTGATAGAATTTCCCTGAATTCTTATATTAACCTTAATGTAAAATGATCTAATCGGGTCTCTGTTCGCCCTACCATAGAAGTCTAATAGTGCATTTCACTCGTCATTTCATGCGCTTTGAGATGCCGCTTAGCCCATTGCGCTATCTGAAATAGGAGCGACGTAAATTAAACAAAAGTGATACAATTTCGCTGAATTCTTATATTAACCAAAATATAAAATGATCTAATCAGGTCTCTGATTGCCCTATCATAGAAGTTCAATAGTGCACTTTACTCGCCATTTCATGCGCTTTGAGATGCCGCTTAGCTCAATACGCTATCTGAAATAGGAGCGACGTAAATTGTACAAATGTGATAGAATTTCGCTGAAATCTTTTATTAACCATAATGTAAAATGATTTAATCAGCTCTCTGTTCGCCCTAGCCTAGAAGTATAATAGTGCATTTTATTCGACATTCCATGCGCTTTGAGATTGCGCTTAGCCCAATACGCTGTCTGAAATAGGAGCGACGTAAATTGAACAAATGTGATAGAATTTCGGTGAATTCTTATATTAACCAAAATATAAAATGAACTAATCGGGTCTCCGATTGCCCTATCATAGAAGTTTAACAGTGCATTTTACTCGCCATTCCTCGCGTTTTAAGATGCCGCCAAGCCCAGTACGCTATCTGAAATAGTAGCGACGTAAATTGAACAAATGTGATAGAATTTCGCTTAATTCTTAAATTAACCACAATATAAAATGATTTAATCGGGTCTTTGTTTGCCCTACCCTAGAAGTTTAATAGTGCATTTTACTCGCCATTTCATGCGCTTTTAGATGCCGCTAAGCCCAATAAGCTATCTGAAATAGGAGCGACGTAAATTGAACAAATGTGACAGTATTTCCCTGAAATCTTATATTAAACAAAATATAAAATGATCTAATCGGGTCTCTGATTGCCCTATCATAGAAGTTTAATAATGCATTTTACTCGCCTTTCCACGCGCTTTAAGATGCCGCCTAGCCCAGTACGCTATCTGAAATAGTAGCGACGTAAATTGAACAAATGTGATAGAATTTCGCTGAATTCTTAAATTAACCATAATATAAAATGATTTAATCGGGTCTTTGTTTGCCCTACCCTAGAAGTTTAATAGTGCATTTTACTCGCCATTTCATGCGCTTTCAGTTGCCGCTTAGCCCAATGCGCTATCTTTAATAGGGGCGACGTAAATTGAACAAATGTGATAGAATTTCGCTGAATTCTTATATTAACCAAAATATAAAATGACCTAATCGGGTCTCGGATTGCTCTATCATAGTAGTTTAGTAGTGCATTTTACTCGCCATTCCACGCGCTTTAAGATACCGCCTAGCCGAGTGCGCTATCTGAAATAGGAGCGACGTAAGTTGAACAAATGTGATAGAATTTCCCTGAATTCTTATATGAACCTTAATGTAAAATGATCAAATCGGGTCTCTGTTCGCCCTACCATAGAAGTCTAATAGTGCATTTCACTCGTCATTTCATGCGCTTTGAGATGCCGCTTAGCTCAATACGCTATCTGAAATAGGAGCGACGTAAATTGTACAAATGTGATAGAATTTCGCTGAAATCTTTTATTAACCATAATGTAAAATGATTTAATCAGCTCTCTGTTCGCCCTAGCCTAGAAGTTTAATAGTGCATTTTATTCGACATTCCATGCGCTTTGAGATTCCGCTTAGCCCAATACGCTGTCTGAAATAGGAGCGACGTAAATTGAACAAATGTGATAGAATTTCGGTGAATTCTTATATTAACCAAAATATAAAATGATCTAATCGGGTCTCTGATTGCCCTATCATAGAAGTTTAACAGTGCATTTTACTCGCCATTCCTCGCGTTTTAAGATGCCGCCAAGCCCAGTACGCTAGCTGAAATAGGAACGACGTAAATTGAAAAAATGTGATAGAATTTTACTGAATTCTTAAATTAACCATTATATAAAATGATCTAATCGGGTCTCTGTTTGCCCTACCCTAGAAGTTTAATAGTGCATTTTACCCGCCATTTCATGCACTTTGAGATGCTGCTTAGCCCAATACGCTAACTGAAATAGGAGCGACGTAAATTGAACAAATGTGATAGAATTTCACTGAATTCTTATATTAACCGTAATATGAAATGATCTAATCGGGTCTCTGTTTGCCTTATCCTAGAAGTGTAATAGTGCATTTTACTCGCCATTCCTCGCGCTTTATGATGCAGCCTAGCCCAGTTCGCTATCTGAAATAGGAGCGACGTAAATTGAACAAATGTGTTAGAATTTCACTGAATTCTTATATTAACCGTAATATAAAATGATCTAATCGGGTCTCTGTTTGCCTTATCCTAGAAGTTTAATAGGGCATTTTACTCGCCATTTCATGCGCTTTGAGATGCCGCTTAGCCCAATACGCTATCTGGAATAGGAGCGACGTAAATTGAACAAATGTGATAGAATTTCCGTGAATTCTTATATTAACCGTAATATAAAATAATCTATTCGGCTTTCTGTTCGCCCTACCCCAGAAGTTTAATAGAGCATTTCACTCGTCAATCCATGCGCTTTGAGATGCCGCTTAGCCCAATACGCTATCTGAAATAGGAGCGACGTAAATTGAACAAATGTGATAGAATTTCGCTGAATTCTTATATTAATCAAAATACAAAATGATCTAATCGGGTCTCTGATTGCCCTATCATAGAAGTTTAATAGTGCATTTTACTCGCCATTCTACGCGCTTTAAGATGCCGCCTAGCCCAGTACGCAATCTGAAACAGGAGCTACGCAAGTTGAACAAATGTGACAGAATTACGCTGAATTCTTATATTAACCTTAATGTAAAATGATCTAATCTGGTCTCTGTTCGCCCTACCCTAGAAGTTTAATAGTGCATTTCACTCGTCATTTCATGCGCTTTGAGATGCCGCTTAGCCCAATAAGCTATCTGAAATAGGAGCGACGTAAATTGAACAAATGTGATAGAATTTCGCTGAATTCTTATATTAACCAAAATATAAAATGATCTAATCGGGTCTCTGATTGCCCTATCATAGAAATTTAATAGTGCATTTTACTCGCCATTCCGCGCGCTTTAAGATACCGCCTAGCCCAGTACGCTATCTGAAAGAGGAGCGACGTAAATTGAACAAATGTGATAGAATTTCGCTGAATTCTTATATTAACCAAAACATAAAATGATCTAATCGGGTCTCTGATTGCCCTATCATAGAAGTATAATAGTGCATTTTACTCGCCATTCCACGCGCTTTAAGATGCCGCCTAGCCCAGGACGCTATCTGAAATAGGAGCCACGTAAGTTGAACAAATGTGACAGAGTTACGCTGAATTCTTATATTATCCGCAATATAAAATGATCTAATCGGGTCTCTGTTTGCCTTATCCTAGAAGTTTAATAGTGCATTTTACTCGCCATTTCATGCGCTTTGAGATGCCGCTTAGCCCAGTACGCTATCTGAAATAGGAGCGACGTAAATTGAACAAATGTGATAGAATTTCCGTGAATTCTTATATTAACCGTAATATAAAATGATCTATTCGGGTTTCTGTTCGCCCTACCCCAGAAGTTTAATAGAGCATTTCACTCGTCAATCCATGCGCTTTGAGATGCCGCTTAGCCCAATACGCTGTCTGAAATAGGAGCGACGTAAATTGAACAAATGTGATAGAATTTCGCTGAATTCTTATATTAACCAAAATACAAAATGATCTAATCGGGTCTCTGATTGCCCTATCATAGAAGTTCAATAGTGCACTTTACTCGCCATTTCATGCGCTTTGAGATGCCGCTTAGCTCAATACGCTATCTGAAATAGGAGCGACGTAAATTGTACAAATGTGATAGAATTTCGCTGAAATCTTTATTAACCATAATGTAAAATGATTTAATCAGCTCTCTGTTCGCCCTAGCCTAGAAGTATAATAGTGCATTTTATTCGACATTCCATGCGCTTTGAGATTGCGCTTAGCCCAATACGCTGTCTGAAATAGGAGCGACGTAAATTGAACAAATGTGATAGAATTTCGGTGAATTCTTATATTAACCAAATATAAAATGATCTAATCGGGTCTCTGATTGCCCTATCATAGAAGTTTAACAGTGCATTTTACTCGCCATTCCTCGCGTTTTAAGATGCCGCCAAGCCCAGTACGCTATCTGAAATAGTAGCGACGTAAATTGAACATATGTGATAGAATTTCGCTTAATTCTTAAATTAACCACAATATAAAATGATTTAATCGGGTCTTTGTTTGCCCTACCCTAGAAGTTTAAAAGTGCATTTTACTCGCCATTTCATGCGCTTTGAGATGCCGCTAAGCCCAATAAGCTATCTGAAATAGGAGCGACGTAAATTGAACAAATGTGACAGTATTTCCCTGAATCTTATATTAAACAAAATATAAAATGATCTAATCGGGTCTCTGATTGCCCTATCATAGAAGTTTAATAATGCATTTTACTCGCCTTTCCACGCGCTTTAAGATGCCGCCTAGCCCAGTACGCTATCTGAAATAGTAGCGACGTAAATTGAACAAATGTGATAGAATTTCGCTGAATTCTTAAATTAACCATAAGATAAAATGATTTAATCGGGTCTTTGTTTGCCCTACCCTAGAAGTTTAATAGTGCATTTTACTCGCCATTTCATGCGCTTTCAGTTGCCGCTTAGCCCAATACGCTATCTTAATAGGGGCGACGTAATTGAACAAATGTGATAGAATTTCGCTGAATTCTTATATTAACCAAAATATAAAATGATCTAATCGGGTCTCGGATTGCTCTATCATAGTAGTTTAGTAGTGCATTTTACTCGCCATTCCACGCGCTTTAAGATACCGCCTAGCCGAGTGCGCTATCTGAAATAGGAGCGACGTAAGTTGAACAAATGTGATAGAATTTCCCTGAATTCTTATATGAACCTTAATGTAAAATGATCAAATCGGGTCTCTGTTCGCCCTACCATAGAAGTCTAATAGTGCATTTCACTCGTCATTTCATGCGCTTTGAGATGCCGCTTAGCTCAATACGCTATCTGAAATAGGAGCGACGTAAATTGTACAAATGTGATAGAATTTCGCTGAAATCTTTTATTAACCATAATGTAAAATGATTTAATCAGCTCTCTGTTCGCCCTAGCCTAGAAGTTTAATAGTGCATTTTATTCGACATTCCATGCGCTTTGAGATTCCGCTTAGCCCAATACGCTGTCTGAAATAGGAGCGACGTAAATTGAACAAATGTGATAGAATTTCGGTGAATTCTTATATTAACCAAAATATAAAATGATCTAATCGGGTCTCTGATTGCCCTATCATAGAAGTTTAACAGTGCATTTACTCGCCATTCCTCGCGTTTTAAGATGCCGCCAAGCCCAGTACGCTAGCTGAAATAGGAACGACGTAAATTGAAAAATGTGATAGAATTTTGCTGAATTCTTAAATTAACCATTATATAAAATGATCTAATCGGGTCTCTGTTTGCCCTACCCTAGAAGTTTAATAGTGCATTTTACCCGCCATTTCATGCACTTTGAGATGCTGCTTAGCCCAATACGCTAACTGAAATAGGAGCGACGTAAATTGAACAAATGTGATAGAATTTCACTGAATTCTTATATTAACCGTAATATGAAATGATCTAATCGGGTCTCTGTTTGCCTTATCCTAGAAGTGTAATAGTGCATTTTACTCGCCATTCCTCGCGCTTTATGATGCAGCCTAGCCCAGTTCGCTATCTGAAATAGGAGCGACGTAAATTGAACAAATGTGTTAGAATTTCACTGAATTCTTATATTAACCGTAATATAAAATGATCTAATCGGGTCTCTGTTTGCCTTATCCTAGAAGTTTAATAGGGCATTTTACTCGCCAATTCATGCGCTTTGAGATGCCGCTTAGCCCAATACGCTATCTGGAATAGGAGCGACGTAAATTGAACAAATGTGATAGAATTTCCGTGAATTCTATATTAACCGTATATAAAATAATCTATTCGGCTTTCTGTTCGCCCTACCCCAGAAGTTTAATAGAGCATTTCACTCGTCAATCCATGCGCTTTGAGATGCCGCTTAGCCCAATACGCTATCTGAAATAGGAGCGACGTAAATTGAACAAATGTGATAGAATTTCGCTGAATTCTTATATTAACCAAAATACAAAATGATCTAATCGGGTCTCTGATTGCCCTATCATAGAGTTTAATAGTGCATTTTACTCGCCATTCTACGCGCTTTAGATGCCGCCTAGCCCAGTACGCAATCTGAAACAGGAGCTACGCAAGTTGAACAAATGTGACAGAATTACGCTGAATTCTTATATTAACCTTAATGTAAAATGATCTAATCTGGTCTCTGTTCGCCCTACCCTAGAAGTTTAATAGTGCATTTCACTCGTCATTTCATGCGCTTTGAGATGCCGCTTAGCCCAATAAGCTATCTGAAATAGGAGCGACGTAAATTGAACAAATGTGATAGAATTTCGCTGAATTCTTATATTAACCAAAATATAAAATGATCTAATCGGGTCTCTGATTGCCCTATCATAGAAATTTAATAGTGCATTTTACTCGCCATTCCGCGCGCTTTAAGATACCGCCTAGCCCAGTACGCTATCTGAAAGAGGAGCGACGTAAATTGAACAAATGTGATAGAATTTCGCTGAATTCTTATATTAACCAAAACATAAAATGATCTAATCGGGTCTCTGATTGCCCTATCATAGAAGTATAATAGTGCATTTTACTCGCCATTCCACGCGCTTTAAGATGCCGCCTAGCCCAGGACGCTATCTGAAATAGGAGCCACGTAAGTTGAACAAATGTGACAGAGTTACGCTGAATTCTTATATTATCCGCAATATAAAATGATCTAATCGGGTCTCTGTTTGCCTTATCCTAGAAGTTTAATAGTGCATTTTACTCGCCATTTCATGCGCTTTGAGATGCCGCTTAGCCCAGTACGCTATCTGAAATAGGAGCGACGTAAATTGAACAAATGTGATAGAATTTCGCTGAATTCTTATATTAACCAAAATATAAAATGATCTAATCGGGGCTCTGATAGCCCTATCATAGAAGTTTAATAGTGCATTTTACTCGCCATTCCACGCGCTTTAAGATGCCGCCTAGCCCAGTACGCTATCTGAAAGAGGAGCGACGTAAGTTGAACAAATGTGATAGAATTACGCTGAATTCTTATATTAACCGTAATATAAAATGATCTATTCGGGTTTCTGTTCGCCCTACCCCAGAAGTTTAATAGAGCATTTCACTCGTCATTTCATGCGCTTTGAGTTGCCGCTTAGCCCAATACGCTATCTGAAATAGGAGCGACGTAAATTGAACAATTGTGATAGAATTTCGCTGAATTTTTATATTAACCAAAATATAAAATGATCTAATCGGGTCTCTGATTGCCCTATCATAGAAGTTTAATATTGCACTTTACTCGCCATTCCACGCGCTTTAAGATGCCGCCTCGCTCAGTACGCTATCTGAAATAGGAGCGACGAAAGTTGAACAAATGTGATAGAATTACGCTGAATTCTTATATTAACCGTAATATAAAATGATCTAATCGGGTCTCTGTTTGCCTTATCCTAGAAGTTTAATAGGGCATTTTGCTCGCCATTTCATGCGCTTTGAGATGCCGCTTAGCCCAATACGCTATCTGGAATAGGAGCGACGTAAATTGAACAAATGTGATAGAATTTCCGTGAATTCTTATATTAACCGTAATATAAAATGATCTATTCGGGTTTCTGTTCGCCCTACCCCAGAAGTTTAATAGAGCATTTCACTCGTCAATCCATGCGCTTTGAGATGCCGCTTAGCCCAATACGCTATCTGAAATAGGAGCGACGTAAATTGAACAAATGTGATAGAATTTCGCTGTATTCTTATATTAACCAAAATACAAAATGATCTAATCGGGTCTCTGATTGCCCTATCATAGAAGTTTAATAGTGCATTTTACTCGCCATTCTACGCGCTTTAAGATGCCGCCTAGCCCAGTACGCTATCTGAAACAGGAGCTACGTAAGTTGAACAAATGTGACAGAATTACGCTGAATTCTTATATTAACCTTAATGTAAAATGATCTAATCTGGTCTCTGTTCGCCCTACCCTAGAAGTTTAATAGTGCATTTCACTCGTCATTTCATGCGCTTTGAGATGCCGCTTAGCCCAATAAGCTATCTGAAATAGGAGCGACGTAAATTGAACAAATGTGATAGAATTTCGCTGAATTCTTATATTAACCAAAATATAAAATGATCTAATCGGGTCTCTGATTGCCCTATCATAGAAGTTTAATAGTGCATTTTACTCGCCATTCCACGCGCTTTAAGATACCGCCTAGCCCAGGACGCTATCTGAAATAGGAGCCACGTAAGTTGAACAAATGTGACAGAGTTACGCTGAATTCTTATATTAACCGCAATATAAAATGATCTAATCGGGTCTCTGTTTGCCTTATCCTAGAAGTTTAATAGTGCATTTTACTCGCCATTTCATGCGCTTTGAGATGCCGCTTAGCCCAGTACGCTATCTGAAATAGGAGCGACGTAAATTGAACAAATGTGATAGAATTTCGCTGAATTCTTATAATAACCAAAATATAAAATGATCTAATCGGGGCTCTGATAGCCCTATCATAGAAGTTTAATAGCGCATTTTACTCGCCATTCCACGCGCTTTAAGATGCCGCCTAGCCCAGTACGCTATCTGAAAGAGGAGCGACGTAAGTTGAACAAATGTGATAGAATTACGCTGAATTCTTATATTAACCGTAATATAAAATGATCTATTCGGGTTTCTGTTCGCCCTACCCCAGAAGTTTAATAGAGCATTTCACTCGTCAATCCATGCGCTTTGAGATGCCGCTTAGCCCAATACGCTATCTGAAATAGGAGCGACGTAAATTGAACAAATGTAATAGAATTTCGCTGAATTCTTATATTAACCAAAATATAAAATGATCTAATCGGGTCTCTGATTGCCCTATCATAGAAGTTTAATTGTGCATTTTACTCGCCATTCCACGCGCTTTAAGATGCCGCGTATCCGAGTACGCTACTTGAAATAGGAGGGACGTAAATTGAACAAATGTGATAGAATTTCCCTGAATTCTTATATTAACCTTAATGTAAAATGATCTAATCGGGTCTCTGTTCGCCCTACCCTAGAAGTTTAATAGTGCATTTCACTCGTCATTTCATGCGCTTTGAGTTGCCGCTTAGCCCAATACGCTATCTGAAATAGGAGCGACGTAACTTGAACAATTGTGATAGAATTTCGCTGAATTTTTATATTAACCAAAATATAAAATGATCTAATCGGGTCTCTGATTGCCCTATCATAGAAGTTTAATATTGCACTTTACTCGCCATTCCACGCGCTTTAAGATGCCGCCTCGCTCAGTACGCTATCTGAAATAGGAGCGACGAAAGTTGAACAAATGTGATAGAATTACGCTGAATTCTTATATTAACCGTAATATAAAATGATCTAATCGGGTCTCTGTTTGCCTTATCCTAGAAGTTTAATAGTGCATTTTACTCGCCATTTCATGCGCTTTGAGATGCCGCTTAGCCCAATACGCTATCTGGAATAGGAGCGACGTAAATTGAACAAATGTGATAGAATTTCCGTGAATTCTTATATTAACCGTAATATAAAATGATCTATTCGGGTTTCTGTTCGCCCTACCCCAGAAGTTTAATAGAGCATTTCACTCGTCAATCCATGCGCTTTGAGATGCCGCTTAGCCCAATACGCTGTCTGAAATAGGAGCGACGTAAATTGAACAAATGTGATAGAATTTCGCTGAATTCTTATATTAACCAAAATACAAAATGATCTAATCGGGTCTCTGATTGCCCTATCATAGAAGTTCAATAGTGCACTTTACTCGCCATTTCATGCGCTTTGAGATGCCGCTTAGCTCAATACGCTATCTGAAATAGGAGCGACGTAAATTGTACAAATGTGATAGAATTTCGCTGAAATCTTTTATTAACCATAATGTAAAATGATTTAATCAGCTCTCTGTTCGCCCTAGCCTAGAAGTATAATAGTGCATTTTATTCGACATTCCATGCGCTTTGAGATTGCGCTTAGCCCAATACGCTGTCTGAAATAGGAGCGACGTAAATTGAACAAATGTGATAGAATTTCGGTGAATTCTTATATTAACCAAAATATAAAATGAACTAATCGGGTCTCCGATTGCCCTATCATAGAAGTTTAACAGTGCATTTTACTCGCCATTCCTCGCGTTTTAAGATGCCGCCAAGCCCAGTACGCTATCTGAAATAGTAGCGACGTAAATTGAACAAATGTGATAGAATTTCGCTTAATTCTTAAATTAACCACAATATAAAATGATTTAATCGGGTCTTTGTTTGCCCTACCCTAGAAGTTTAAAAGTGCATTTTACTCGCCATTTCATGCGCTTTTAGATGCCGCTAAGCCCAATAAGCTATCTGAAATAGGAGCGACGTAAATTGAACAAATGTGACAGTATTTCCCTGAAATCTTATATTAAACAAAATATAAAATGATCTAATCGGGTCTCTGATTGCCCTATCATAGAAGTTTAATAATGCATTTTACTCGCCTTTCCACGCGCTTTAAGATGCCGCCTAGCCCAGTACGCTATCTGAAATAGTAGCGACGTAAATTGAACAAATGTGATAGAATTTCGCTGAATTCTTAAATTAACCATAATATAAAATGATTTAATCGGGTCTTTGTTTGCCCTACCCTAGAAGTTTAATAGTGCATTTTACTCGCCATTTCATGCGCTTTCAGTTGCCGCTTAGCCCAATACGCTATCTTTAATAGGGGCGACGTAAATTGAACAAATGTGATAGAATTTCGCTGAATTCTTATATTAACCAAAATATAAAATGACCTAATCGGGTCTCGGATTGCTCTATCATAGTAGTTTAGTAGTGCATTTTACTCGCCATTCCACGCGCTTTAAGATACCGCCTAGCCGAGTGCGCTATCTGAAATAGGAGCGACGTAAGTTGAACAAATGTGATAGAATTTCCCTGAATTCTTATATGAACCTTAATGTAAAATGATCAAATCGGGTCTCTGTTCGCCCTACCATAGAAGTCTAATAGTGCATTTCACTCGTCATTTCATGCGCTTTGAGATGCCGCTTAGCTCAATACGCTATCTGAAATAGGAGCGACGTAAATTGTACAAATGTGATAGAATTTCGCTGAAATCTTTTATTAACCATAATGTAAAATGATTTAATCAGCTCTCTGTTCGCCCTAGCCTAGAAGTTTAATAGTGCATTTTATTCGACATTCCATGCGCTTTGAGATTCCGCTTAGCCCAATACGCTGTCTGAAATAGGAGCGACGTAAATTGAACAAATGTGATAGAATTTCGGTGAATTCTTATATTAACCAAAATATAAAATGATCTAATCGGGTCTCTGATTGCCCTATCATAGAAGTTTAACAGTGCATTTTACTCGCCATTCCTCGCGTTTTAAGATGCCGCCAAGCCCAGTACGCTAGCTGAAATAGGAACGACGTAAATTGAAAAAATGTGATAGAATTTTACTGAATTCTTAAATTAACCATTATATAAAATGATCTAATCGGGTCTCTGTTTGCCCTACCCTAGAAGTTTAATAGTGCATTTTACCCGCCATTTCATGCACTTTGAGATGCTGCTTAGCCCAATACGCTAACTGAAATAGGAGCGACGTAAATTGAACAAATGTGATAGAATTTCACTGAATTCTTATATTAACCGTAATATGAAATGATCTAATCGGGTCTCTGTTTGCCTTATCCTAGAAGTGTAATAGTGCATTTTACTCGCCATTCCTCGCGCTTTATGATGCAGCCTAGCCCAGTTCGCTATCTGAAATAGGAGCGACGTAAATTGAACAAATGTGTTAGAATTTCACTGAATTCTTATATTAACCGTAATATAAAATGATCTAATCGGGTCTCTGTTTGCCTTATCCTAGAAGTTTAATAGGGCATTTTACTCGCCAATTCATGCGCTTTGAGATGCCGCTTAGCCCAATACGCTATCTGGAATAGGAGCGACGTAAATTGAACAAATGTGATAGAATTTCCGTGAATTCTTATATTAACCGTAATATAAAATAATCTATTCGGCTTTCTGTTCGCCCTACCCCAGAAGTTTAATAGAGCATTTCACTCGTCAATCCATGCGCTTTGAGATGCCGCTTAGCCCAATACGCTATCTGAAATAGGAGCGACGTAAATTGAACAAATGTGATAGAATTTCGCTGAATTCTTATATTAACCAAAATACAAAATGATCTAATCGGGTCTCTGATTGCCCTATCATAGAAGTTTAATAGTGCATTTTACTCGCCATTCTACGCGCTTTAAGATGCCGCCTAGCCCAGTACGCAATCTGAAACAGGAGCTACGCAAGTTGAACAAATGTGACAGAATTACGCTGAATTCTTATATTAACCTTAATGTAAAATGATCTAATCTGGTCTCTGTTCGCCCTACCCTAGAAGTTTAATAGTGCATTTCACTCGTCATTTCATGCGCTTTGAGATGCCGCTTAGCCCAATAAGCTATCTGAAATAGGAGCGACGTAAATTGAACAAATGTGATAGAATTTCGCTGAATTCTTATATTAACCAAAATATAAAATGATCTAATCGGGTCTCTGATTGCCCTATCATAGAAATTTAATAGTGCATTTTACTCGCCATTCCGCGCGCTTTAAGATACCGCCTAGCCCAGTACGCTATCTGAAAGAGGAGCGACGTAAATTGAACAAATGTGATAGAATTTCGCTGAATTCTTATATTAACCAAAACATAAAATGATCTAATCGGGTCTCTGATTGCCCTATCATAGAAGTATAATAGTGCATTTTACTCGCCATTCCACGCGCTTTAAGATGCCGCCTAGCCCAGGACGCTATCTGAAATAGGAGCCACGTAAGTTGAACAAATGTGACAGAGTTACGCTGAATTCTTATATTATCCGCAATATAAAATGATCTAATCGGGTCTCTGTTTGCCTTATCCTAGAAGTTTAATAGTGCATTTTACTCGCCATTTCATGCGCTTTGAGATGCCGCTTAGCCCAGTACGCTATCTGAAATAGGAGCGACGTAAATTGAACAAATGTGATAGAATTTCGCTGAATTCTTATATTAACCAAAATATAAAATGATCTAATCGGGGCTCTGATAGCCCTATCATAGAAGTTTAATAGTGCATTTTACTCGCCATTCCACGCGCTTTAAGATGCCGCCTAGCCCAGTACGCTATCTGAAAGAGGAGCGACGTAAGTTGAACAAATGTGATAGAATTACGCTGAATTCTTATATTAACCGTAATATAAAATGATCTATTCGGGTTTCTGTTCGCCCTACCCCAGAAGTTTAATAGAGCATTTCACTCGTCATTTCATGCGCTTTGAGTTGCCGCTTAGCCCAATACGCTATCTGAAATAGGAGCGACGTAAATTGAACAATTGTGATAGAATTTCGCTGAATTTTTATATTAACCAAAATATAAAATGATCTAATCGGGTCTCTGATTGCCCTATCATAGAAGTTTAATATTGCACTTTACTCGCCATTCCACGCGCTTTAAGATGCCGCCTCGCTCAGTACGCTATCTGAAATAGGAGCGACGAAAGTTGAACAAATGTGATAGAATTACGCTGAATTCTTATATTAACCGTAATATAAAATGATCTAATCGGGTCTCTGTTTGCCTTATCCTAGAAGTTTAATAGGGCATTTTGCTCGCCATTTCATGCGCTTTGAGATGCCGCTTAGCCCAATACGCTATCTGGAATAGGAGCGACGTAAATTGAACAAATGTGATAGAATTTCCGTGAATTCTTATATTAACCGTAATATAAAATGATCTATTCGGGTTTCTGTTCGCCCTACCCCAGAAGTTTAATAGAGCATTTCACTCGTCAATCCATGCGCTTTGAGATGCCGCTTAGCCCAATACGCTATCTGAAATAGGAGCGACGTAAATTGAACAAATGTGATAGAATTTCGCTGTATTCTTATATTAACCAAAATACAAAATGATCTAATCGGGTCTCTGATTGCCCTATCATAGAAGTTTAATAGTGCATTTTACTCGCCATTCTACGCGCTTTAAGATGCCGCCTAGCCCAGTACGCTATCTGAAACAGGAGCTACGTAAGTTGAACAAATGTGACAGAATTACGCTGAATTCTTATATTAACCTTAATGTAAAATGATCTAATCTGGTCTCTGTTCGCCCTACCCTAGAAGTTTAATAGTGCATTTCACTCGTCATTTCATGCGCTTTGAGATGCCGCTTAGCCCAATAAGCTATCTGAAATAGGAGCGACGTAAATTGAACAAATGTGATAGAATTTCGCTGAATTCTTATATTAACCAAAATATAAAATGATCTAATCGGGTCTCTGATTGCCCTATCATAGAAGTTTAATAGTGCATTTTACTCGCCATTCCACGCGCTTTAAGATACCGCCTAGCCCAGGACGCTATCTGAAATAGGAGCCACGTAAGTTGAACAAATGTGACAGAGTTACGCTGAATTCTTATATTAACCGCAATATAAAATGATCTAATCGGGTCTCTGTTTGCCTTATCCTAGAAGTTTAATAGTGCATTTTACTCGCCATTTCATGCGCTTTGAGATGCCGCTTAGCCCAGTACGCTATCTGAAATAGGAGCGACGTAAATTGAACAAATGTGATAGAATTTCGCTGAATTCTTATAATAACCAAAATATAAAATGATCTAATCGGGGCTCTGATAGCCCTATCATAGAAGTTTAATAGCGCATTTTACTCGCCATTCCACGCGCTTTAAGATGCCGCCTAGCCCAGTACGCTATCTGAAAGAGGAGCGACGTAAGTTGAACAAATGTGATAGAATTACGCTGAATTCTTATATTAACCGTAATATAAAATGATCTATTCGGGTTTCTGTTCGCCCTACCCCAGAAGTTTAATAGAGCATTTCACTCGTCAATCCATGCGCTTTGAGATGCCGCTTAGCCCAATACGCTATCTGAAATAGGAGCGACGTAAATTGAACAAATGTAATAGAATTTCGCTGAATTCTTATATTAACCAAAATATAAAATGATCTAATCGGGTCTCTGATTGCCCTATCATAGAAGTTTAATTGTGCATTTTACTCGCCATTCCACGCGCTTTAAGATGCCGCGTATCCGAGTACGCTATTTGAAATAGGAGGGACGTAAATTGAACAAATGTGATAGAATTTCCCTGAATTCTTATATTAACCTTAATGTAAAATGATCTAATCGGGTCTCTGTTCGCCCTACCCTAGAAGTTTAATAGTGCATTTCACTCGTCATTTCATGCGCTTTGAGTTGCCGCTTAGCCCAATACGCTATCTGAAATAGGAGCGACGTAACTTGAACAATTGTGATAGAATTTCGCTGAATTTTTATATTAACCAAAATATAAAATGATCTAATCGGGTCTCTGATTGCCCTATCATAGAAGTTTAATATTGCACTTTACTCGCCATTCCACGCGCTTTAAGATGCCGCCTCGCTCAGTACGCTATCTGAAATAGGAGCGACGAAAGTTGAACAAATGTGATAGAATTACGCTGAATTCTTATATTAACCGTAATATAAAATGATCTAATCGGGTCTCTGTTTGCCTTATCCTAGAAGTTTAATAGTGCATTTTACTCGCCATTTCATGCGCTTTGAGATGCCGCTTAGCCCAATACGCTATCTGGAATAGGAGCGACGTAAATTGAACAAATGTGATAGAATTTCCGTGAATTCTTATATTAACCGTAATATAAAATGATCTATTCGGGTTTCTGTTCGCCCTACCCCAGAAGTTTAATAGAGCATTTCACTCGTCAATCCATGCGCTTTGAGATGCCGCTTAGCCCAATACGCTATCTGAAATAGGAGCGACGTAAATTGAACAAATGTGATAGAATTTCGCTGAATTCTTATATTAACCAAAATACAAAATGATCTAATCGGGTCTCTGATTGCCCTATCATAGAAGTTTAATAGTGCATTTTACTCGCCATTTCATGCGCTTTGAGATGCCGCTTAGCCCAGTACGCTATCTGAAATATGAGCTACGTAAGTTGAACAAATGTGACAGAATTACGCTGAATACTTATATTAACCTTAATGTAAAATGATCTAATCTGGTCTCTGTTCGCCCTACCCTAGAAGTTTAATAGTGCATTTCACTCGTCGTTTCATGCGCTTTGAGATGCCGCTTAGCCCAATAAGCTATCTGAAATAGGAGCGACGTAAATTGAACAAATGTGATAGAATTTCGCTGAATTATTATATTAACCAAAATATAAAATAATCTAATCGGGTCTCTGATTTCCCTATCATAGAAGTTTAACAGTGCATTTGACTCGCCATTTCATGCGCTTTGAGATGCCGCTTAGCCCAATGCGCTATCTGAAATAGGGGCGACGCAAATTGAACAAATGTGATAGAATTACTCTGAATTCTTATATTAACCGTAATATAAAATGATCTAATCGGGTCTCTGTTTGCCCTACCCTAGAAGTTTAATAGAACATTTTACTCGCCATTTCTTGCGCTTTGAGATGCCGCTTAGCCCAATACGCTATCTGAAATATCAGCGACGTAAATTGAACAAATGTGATAGAATTTCGCTGAATTCTTATATTAACCAAAATATAAAATGATCTAATCGGGTCTCTGATTGCCCTATCATAGAAGTTTGATAGTGTATTTTACTCGACATTCCACGCGCTTTAAGTTGCCGCCTGGCCCAGTACGCTATCTGAAATAGGAGCTACGTAAGTTGAACAAATGTGACAGAATTACGCTGAATTCTTAAATTAACCATAATATAAAATGATCTAATGGGGTCTCTGATTGCCCTACCCTAGAAGATTAATAGTGCATTTCACTCGCCATTTCATGCGCTTTGATATTACGCTTAGCCCAATACGCTATCTGACATAGGAGCGACGTAAATTGAACAAATGTGATACAATTTCGCTGAATTCTTAAATTAACCATAATATAAAATGATCTAATGGGGTCTCTGATTGCCCTATCATAGACGTTTAGTAGTGCATTTTACTCGCCCTTCCACGCGCTTTGAGATACCGCCTTGCCCAGTACGCTATCTGAAATAGGAGCGACGTAAGTTGAACAAATGTGATAGAATTACGCTGAATTCTTAAATTAACCATAATATAAAATGATCTAATCGGGTCTCTGTTTGCCCTACCCTAGAAGTTTAACAGTGCATTTTACTCGCCATTTCATGTGCTTTGAGATGCCGCTTAGCCCAATACGCTATCTGAAATAGGAGCGACGTAAATTGAACAAATGTGATAGAATTTCGCAGAATTCTTAAATTAACCATAATATAAAATGATCTAATGGGGTCTCTGTTTGCCCTACCCTAGAAGTTTAATAGTGCAGTTGACTCGTCATTTCATGTGCTTTGAGATGCCGCTTAGCCCAATACGCTATCTGAAATAGGAGCGACGTAAATTGAACAAATGTGATAGAATTTCGCAGAATTCTTAAATTAACCATAATATAAAATGATCTAATGGGGTCTCTGTTTGCCCTACCCTAGAAGTTTAATAGTGCATTTGACTCGTCATTTCATGTGCTTTGAGATGCCGCTTAGCCCAATACGCTATCTGAAATAGGAGCGACGTAAGTTGAACAAATGTGATAGAATTACGCTGAATTCTTAAATTAACCATAATATAAAATGATCTAATCGGGTCTCTGTTTGCCCTACCCTAGAAGTTTAACAGTGCATTTTACTCGCCATTTCATGCGCTTTGAGATGCCGCATAGCCCAATACGCTATCTGAAATAGGAGCGACGTAAATTGAACAAATGTGATAGAATTTCGCTGAATTCTTATATTAACCAAAATATAAAATGATCTAATCGGGTCTCTGATTGCCCTATCATAGAAGTTTAGTAGTGCATTTTACTCGCCCTTCCACGCGCTTTGAGATACCGCCTTGCTCAGTACGCTATGTGAAATAGGAGCGACGTAAGTTGAACAAATGTGATAGAATTACGCTGAATTCTTGTATTAACCGTAATATAAAATGATCTAATCGGGTCTCTGTTTGCCCTACCCTAGAAGTTTAACAGTGCATTTTACTCGTCATTTCATGCGCTTTGAGATGCCGCATAGCCCAATACGCTATCTGACATAGGAGCGACGTAAATTGAACAAATGTGATAGAATTTCGCTGAATTCTTAAATTAACCATAATATAAAATGATCTAATGGGGTCTCTGATTGCCCTACCCTAGAAGATTAATAGTGCATTTCAGTCGCCATTTCATGCGCTTTGTGATGCCGCTTAGCCCAATACGCTATCTGACATAGGAGCGACGAAAATTGAACAAATGTGACAGAATTTCGCTGAATTCTTATATTAACCAAAATATAAAATGATCTAATCGGGTCTCTGATTGCCCTATCATAGAAGTTTAATAGTGCATTTTACTCGCCATTCCACGCGCTTTAAGTTGCCGCCTAGCCCAGTACGCTATCTGAAATAGGAGCTACGTAACTTGAACAAATGTGACAGATTTACGCTGAATTCTTATATTAACCGTAATATAAAATGATCTAATCGGGTCTCTGTTTGCCTTATCCTAGAAGTTTAATAGTGCATTTTACTCGCCATTTCATGCGCTTTGAGATGCCCCATAGCCCAATACGCTATCTGAAATAGGAGCGACGTAAATTGAACAAATGTGATAGAATTTCGCTGAATTCTTATATTAACCTCAATGTAAAATGATCTAACCGGGTCTTTGTTCGCCCTACCCTAGAAGTTTAATAGTGCATTTCACTCGTCATTTCATGCGCTTTGAGGTGCCGCTTAGCCCAATAAGCTATCTGAAATAGGAGCGACGTAAATTGACCAAATGTGATAGAATTTCGCTGAATTCTTATATTAACCAAAATATAAAATGATCTAATCGGGTCTCTGATTGCCCTATCATAGAAGTTTAATAGTGCATTTTACTCGCCATTCCACGCGCTTCAAGTTGCCGCCTAGCCCAGTACGCTATCTGAAATAGGAGGTACGTAACTTGAACAAATGTGACAGAATTACGCTGAATTCTTATATTAACCGTAATATAAAATGATCTAATCGGGTCTCTGTTTGCCTTATCCTAGAAGTTTAATAGTGCATTTTACTCGCCATTTCATGCGCTTTGAGATGCCGCATAGCCCAATACGCTATCTGAAATAGGAGCGACGTAAATTGAACAAATGTGATAGAATTTCGCTGAATTCTTATATTAACCAAAATATAAAATGATCTAATCGGGTCTCTGATTGCCCTATCATAGAAGTTTAATAGTGCATTTTACTCGCCATTCCACGCGCTTTAAGATGCCGCCTAGCCCAGTACGCTATCTGAAATAGGAGCGACGTATGTTGAACAAATGTGATAGAATTTCCCTGAATTCTTATATTAACCTTAATGTAAAATGATCTAATCGGGTCTCTGATTGCCCTATCATAGAAGTTTAGTAGTGCATTTTACTCGCCCTTCCACGCGCTTTGAGATGCCGCCTAGCCCAGTACGCTATCTGAAATAGGAGCGACGTAAATTGAACAAATGTGATAGAATTTCGCTGAATTCTTAAATTGACCATAATATAAAATGATCTTATCGGGTCTCTGTTTGCCCTACCCTAGAAGTTTAATAGTGCATTTTACTCCACATTTCTTGCGCTTTGAGATGCCGCTTAGCCCAATAGGCTATCTGAAATATCAGCGACGTAAATTGAACAAATGTGAGAGAATTTCGCTGAATTCTTATATTAACCAAAATATAAAATGATGTAATCGGGTCTCTGATTGCCCGATCATAGAAGTTTAGTAGTGCATTTTACTCGCCCTTCCACGCGCTTAGAGATTCCGCCTAGCCCAGTACGCTATCTGAAATAGGAGCGACGTAAGTTGAACAAATGTGATAGAATTACGCTGAATTCTTATATTAACCAAAATATAAAATGATCTAATCGGGTCTCTGATTGCCCTATCATAGAAGTTTAATAGTGCATTTTACTCGCCATTCCGCGGGCTTTAAGATACCGCCTAGCCCAGTATGCTATCTGAAATAGGAACTACGTAAATTGAACAGATGTGATAGAATTTCGCTGAATTATTATATTAACCAAAATATAAAATAATCTAATCGGGTCTCTGATTTCCCTATCATAGAAGTTTAACAGTGCATTTGACTCGCCATTTCATGCGCTTTGAGATGCCGCTTAGCCCAATGCGCTATCTGAAATAGGGGCGACGCAAATTGAACAAATGTGATAGAATTACTCTGAATTCTTATATTAACCGTAATATAAAATGATCTAATCGGGTCTCTGTTTGCCCTACCCTAGAAGTTTAATAGAACATTTTACTCGCCATTTCTTGCGCTTTGAGATGCCGCTTAGCCCAATACGCTATCTGAAATATCAGCGACGTAAATTGAACAAATGTGATAGAATTTCGCTGAATTCTTATATTAACCAAAATATAAAATGATCTAATCGGGTCTCTGATTGCCCTATCATAGAAGTTTGATAGTGTATTTTACTCGACATTCCACGCGCTTTATGTTGCCGCCTGGCCCAGTACGCTATCTGAAATAGGAGCTACGTAAGTTGAACAAATGTGACAGAATTACGCTGAATTCTTAAATTAACCATAATATAAAATGATCTAATGGGGTCTCTGATTGCCCTACCCTAGAAGATTAATAGTGCATTTCACTCGCCATTTCATGCGCTTTGAGATGCCGCTTAGCCCAATACGCTATCTGACATAGGAGCGACGTAAATTGAACAAATGTGATACAATTTCGCTGAATTCTTAAATTAACCATAATATAAAATGATCTAATGGGGTCTCTGATTGCCCTATCATAGAAGTTTAGTAGTGCATTTTACTCGCCCTTCCACGCGATTTGAGATACCGCCTTGCCCAGTACGCTATCTGAAATAGGAGCGACGTAAGTTGAACAAATGTGATAGAATTACGCTGAATTCTTAAATTAACCATAATATAAAATGATCTAATCGGGTCTCTGTTTGCCCTACCCTAGAAGTTTAACAGTGCATTTTACTCGCCATTTCATGTGCTTTGAGATGCCGCTTAGCCCAATACGCTATGTGAAATAGGAGCGACGTAAATTGAACAAATGTGATAGAATTTCGCAGAATTCTTAAATTAACCATAATATAAAATGATCTAATGGGGTCTCTGTTTGC
This sequence comes from Macropis europaea, assembly GCA_916610135.2. Taxonomy (NCBI): domain Eukaryota; kingdom Metazoa; phylum Arthropoda; class Insecta; order Hymenoptera; family Melittidae; genus Macropis; species Macropis europaea. The sequence goes on from CAKAJE020001541.1 coordinate 61,219, forward strand.
CCTACCCTAGAAGTTTAATAGTGCATTTGACTCGTCATTTCATGTGCTTTGAGATGCCGCTTAGCCCAATACGCTATCTGAAATAGGAGCGACGTAAATTGAACAAATGTGATGGAATTTCGCAGAATTCTTAAATTAACCATAATATAAAATGATCTAATGGGGTCTCTGTTTGCCCTACCCTAGAAGTTTAATAGTGCATTTGACTCGTCATTTCATGCGCTTTGAGATGCCGCTTAGCCCAATACGCTATCTGAAATAGGAGCGACGTAAATTGAACAAATGTGATAGAATTTCGCTGAATTCTTATATAACCAAAATATAAAATGATCTTATCGGGTCTCTGATTGCCCTATCATAGAAGTTTAATAGTGAATTTTACTCGCCATTCCACGCGCTTTAAGTTGCCGCGTAGCCCAGTACGCTATCTGAAATAGGAGCTACGTAAGTTGAACAAATGTGATAGAATTTTGCTGAATTCTTAAATTAACCATAATATAATATGATATAATCGGGTCTCTGTTTGCCCTACCCAAGAACTTTAATAGAGCATTTCTCTCGTCATTTCATGCGCTTTGAGATGCCGCTTAGCCCAATACGCTATCTGAAATAGGAGCGACGTAAATTGAACAAATGTGATAGAATTTCGCTGAATTCTTATATTAACCAAAATATAAAATGATCTAATCGGGTCTCTGATTGCCCTATCATAGAAGTTTAATAGTGCATTTTACTCGCCATTCCACGCGCTTTAAGTTGCCGCGTAGCCCAGTACGCTATCTGAAATAGGAGCTACGTAAGTTGAACAAATGTGATAGAATTTTGCTGAATTCTTAAATTAACCATAATATAATATGATATAATCGGGTCTCTGTTTGCCCTACCCAAGAACTTTAATAGAGCATTTCTCTCGTCATTTCATGCGCTTTGAGATGCCGCTTAGCCCAATACGCTATCTGAAATAGGAGCGACGTAAATTGAACAAATGTGATAGAATTTCGCTGAATTCTTATATAACCAAAATATAAAATGATCTTATCGGGTCTCTGATTGCCCTATCATAGAAGTTTAATAGTGAATTTTACTCGCCATTCCACGCGCTTTAAGATGCCGCTTAGCCCAATACGCTATCAGCAATAGGAGCGACGTAAATTGAACAAATGTGATAGAATTTCGCTGAATTCTTAAATTAACCATAATATAAAATGATCTAATCGGGTCTCTGTTTGCCCTACCCTAGAAGTTTAACAGTTCATTTTACTCGCCATTTCATGCGCTTTGAGATGCCGCTTAGCCCAATACGCTATCTGAAATAGGAGCGACGTAAATTGAACAAATGTGATAGAATTTCGCTGAATTCTTATATTAACCAAAATATAAAATGATCTAATCGGGTCTCTGATTGCCCTATCATAGAAGTTTAATAGTGCATTTTACTCGCCATTCCACGCGCTTCAAGTTTCCGCCTAGCCCAGTACGCTATCTGAAATAGGAGGTACGTAACTTGAACAAATGTGACAGAATTACGCTGAATTCTTATATTAACCGTAATATAAAATGATCTAATCGGGTCTCTGTTTGCCTTATCCTAGAAGTTTAATAGTGCATTTTACTCGCCATTTCATGCGCTTTGAGATGCCGCATAGCGCAATACGCTATCTGAAATAGGAGCGACGTAAATTGAACAAATGTGATAGAATTTCGCTGAATTCTTAAATTAACCATAATATAAAATGATCTAATCGGGTCTCTGTTTGCCCTACCCTAGAAGTTTAACAGTTCATTTTACTCGCCATTCCACGCGCTTTAAGATGCCGCCTAGCCCAGTACGCTATCTGAAATAGGAGCGACGTATGTTGAACAAATGTGATAGAATTTCCCTGAATTCTTATATTAACCTTAATGTAAAATGATCTAATCGGGTCTCTGATTGCCCTATCATAGAAGTTTAGTAGTGCATTTTACTCGCCCTTCCACGCGCTTTGAGATGCCGCCTAGCCCAGTACGCTATCTGAAATAGGAGCGACGTAAATTGAACAAATGTGATAGAATTTCGCTGAATTCTTAAATTGACCATAATATAAAATGATCTTATCGGGTCTCTGTTTGCCCTACCCTAGAAGTTTAATAGTGCATTTTACTCCACATTTCTTGCGCTTTGAGATGCCGCTTAGCCCAATAGGCTATCTGAAATATCAGCGACGTAAATTGAACAAATGTGATACAATTTCGCTGAATTCTTAAATTAACCATAATATAAAATGATCTAATGGGGTCTCTGATTGCCCTATCATAGAAGTTTAGTAGTGCATTTTACTCGCCCTTCCACGCGATTTGAGATACCGCCTTGCCCAGTACGCTATCTGAAATAGGAGCGACGTAAGTTGAACAAATGTGATAGAATTACGCTGAATTCTTAAATTAACCATAATATAAAATGATCTAATCGGGTCTCTGTTTGCCCTACCCTAGAAGTTTAACAGTGCATTTTACTCGCCATTTCATGTGCTTTGAGATGCCGCTTAGCCCAATACGCTATCTGAAATAGGAGCGACGTAAATTGAACAAATGTGATAGAATTTCGCAGAATTCTTAAATTAACCATAATATAAAATGATCTAATGGGGTCTCTGTTTGCCCTACCCTAGAAGTTTAATAGTGCATTTGATTCGTCATTTCATGTGCTTTGAGATGCCGCTTAGCCCAATACGCTATCTGAAATAGGAGCGACGTAAATTGAACAAATGTGATGGAATTTCGCAGAATTCTTAAATTAACCATAATATAAAATGATCTAATGGGGTCTCTGTTTGCCCTACCCTAGAAGTTTAATAGTGCATTTGACTCGTCATTTCATGCGCTTTGAGATGCCGCTTAGCCCAATACGCTATCTGAAATAGGAGCGATGTAAATTGATCAAATGTGATAGAATTTCGCTGAATTCTTTTATTAACCATAACGTAAAATGATCTAATCGGGTCTCTGTTCGCCCTACCCTAGAAGATTAATAGTGCATTTCACTCGCCATTTCATGCGCTTTGCGATGCCGCTTAGCCCAATAAGTTATCTGAAATAGGAGCGACGCAAATTGAACAAATGTGATAGAATTTCGCTGAATTCTTATATTAACCAAAATATAAAATGATCTAATCGGGTCTCTGATTGCCCTATCATAGAAGTTTAATAGTGCATTTTACTCGCCATTCCACGCGCTTTAAGTTGCCGCGTAGCCCAGTACGCTATCTGAAATAGGAGCTACGTAAGTTGAACAAATGTGATAGAATTTTGCTGAATTCTTAAATTAACCATAATATAATATGATATAATCGGGTCTCTGTTTGCCCTACCCAAGAACTTTAATAGAGCATTTCTCTCGTCATTTCATGCGCTTTGAGATGCCGCTTAGCCCAATACGCTATCTGAAATAGGAGCGACGTAAATTGAACAAATGTGATAGAATTTCGCTGAATTCTTATATAACCAAAATATAAAATGATCTTATCGGGTCTCTGATTGCCCTATCATAGAAGTTTAATAGTGAATTTTACTCGCCATACCACGCGCTTTAAGATGCCGCTTAGCCCAATACGCTATCAGCAATAGGAGCGACGTAAATTGAACAAATGTGATAGAATTTCGCTGAATTCTTAAATTAACCATAATATAAAATGATCTAATCGGGTCTCTGTTTGCCCTACCCTAGAAGTTTAACAGTTCATTTTACTCGCCATTTCATGCGCTTTGAGATGCCGCTTAGCCCAATACGCTATCTGAAATAGGAGCGACGTAAATTGAACAAATGTGATAGAATTTCGCTGAATTCTTATATTAACCAAAATATAAAATGATCTAATCGGGTCTCTGATTGCCCTATCATAGAAGTTTAATAGTGCATTTTACTCGCCATTCCACGCGCTTCAAGTTTCCGCCTAGCCCAGTACGCTATCTGAAATAGGAGGTACGTAACTTGAACAAATGTGACAGAATTACGCTGAATTCTTATATTAACCGTAATATAAAATGATCTAATCGGGTCTCTGTTTGCCTTATCCTAGAAGTTTAATAGTGCATTTTACTCGCCATTTCATGCGCTTTGAGATGCCGCATAGCGCAATACGCTATCTGAAATAGGAGCGACGTAAATTGAACAAATGTGATAGAATTTCGCTGAATTCTTATATTAACCAAAATATAAAATGATCTAATCGGGTCTCTGATTGCCCTATCATAGAAGTTTAATAGTGCATTTTACTCGCCATTCCACGCGCTTTAAGATGCCGCCTAGCCCAGTACGCTATCTGAAATAGGAGCGACGTATGTTGAACAAATGTGATAGAATTTCCCTGAATTCTTATATTAACCTTAATGTAAAATGATCTAATCGGGTCTCTGATTGCCCTATCGTAGAAGTTTAGTAGTGCATTTTACTCGCCCTTCCACGCGCTTTGAGATGCCGCCTAGCCCAGTACGCTATCTGAAATAGGAGCGACGTAAATTGAACAAATGTGATAGAATTTCGCTGAATTCTTAAATTGACCATAATATAAAATGATCTTATCGGGTCTCTGTTTGCCCTACCCTGGAAGTTTAATAGTGCATTTTACTCCACATTTCTTGCGCTTTGAGATGCCGCTTAGCCCAATAGGCTATCTGAAATATCAGCGACGTAAATTGAACAAATGTGATACAATTTCGCTGAATTCTTAAATTAACCATAATATAAAATGATCTAATGGGGTCTCTGATTGCCATATCATAGAAGTTTAGTAGTGCATTTTACTCGCCCTTCCACGCGATTTGAGATACCGCCTTGCCCAGTACGCTATCTGAAATAGGAGCGACGTAAGTTGAACAAATGTGATAGAATTACGCTGAATTCTTAAATTAACCATAATATAAAATGATCTAATCGGGTCTCTGTTTGCCCTACCCTAGAAGTTTAACAGTGCATTTTACTCGCCATTTCATGTGCTTTGAGATGCCGCTTAGCCCAATACGCTATCTGAAATAGGAGCGACGTAAATTGAACAAATGTGATAGAATTTCGCAGAATTCTTAAATTAACCATAATATAAAATGATCTAATGGGGTCTCTGTTTGCCCTACCCTAGAAGTTTAATAGTGCATTTTACTCGCCATTCCACGCGCTTAAAGTTGCCGCGTAGCCCAGTACGCTATCTGAAATAGGAGCTACGTAAGTTGAACAAATGTGATAGAATTTCGCTGAAGTCTTAAATTGACCATAATATAAAATGATCTTATCGGGTCTCTGTTTGCCCTACCCTGGAAGTTTAATAGTGCATTTTACTCGCCATTCTACGCGCTTTAAGATGCCGCCTAGCCCTGTACGCTATCTGAAATAGGACCGACGTAAATTGAACAAATGTGATAGAATTTCGCTGAATTCTTATATTAACCAAAATATAAAATGATCCAATCGGGTCTCTGATAGCCCTATCATAGAAGTTTTATAGTGCATTTTACTCGCCATTCCACGCGCTTTAAGATGCCGCCTAGCCCAATACGCTATCTGAAAGAGGAGCGACGTAAGTTGAACAAATGTGATAGAATTACGCTGAATTCTTATATTAACCGTAATATAAAATGATCTAATCGGGTCTCTGTTTGCCTTATCCTAGAAGTGTAATAGTGCATGTTACTCGCCATTTCATGGGCATTGAGATGCCGCTTAGCCCAATACGCTATCTGAAATAGGAGCGACGTAAATTGAACAAATGTGATAGAATTTCGCTGAATTCTTATATTAACCGTAATATAAAATGATCTAATCGGGTCTCTGTTTGCCTTATCCTAGAAGTGTAATAGAGCATGTTACTCGCCATTTCTTGCGCTTTGAGATGCCGCTTAGCCCAGTACGCTATCTGAAATAGGAGCGACGTAAATTGAACAGATGTGATAGAATTTTGCTGAATTCTTAAATTAACCATAATATAAAATGATCTAATCGGGTCTCTGTTTGCCCTACCCTAGAAGTTTAATAGTGCATTTCACTCGTCATTTCATGCGCTTTGCGACGCCGCTTAGCCCAATAAGTTATCTGAAATAGGAGCGACGCAAATTGAACAAATGTGATAGAATTTCGCTGAATTCTTATATTAACCAAAATATAAAATGATCCAATCGGGTCTCTGATAGCCCTATCATAGAAGTTTAATAGTGCATTTTACTCGCCATTCCACGCGCTTTAAGATGCCGCCTAGCCCAATACGCTATCTGAAAGAGGAGCGACGTAAGTTGCACAAATGTGATAGAATTACGCTGAATTCTTATATTAACCGTAATATAAAATGATCTAATCGGGTCTCTGTTTGCCTTATCCTAGAAGTGTAATAGAGCATGTTACTCGCCATTTCTTGCGCTTTGAGATGCCGCTTAGCCCAGTACGCTATCTGAAATAGGAGCGACGTAAATTGAACAGATGTGATAGAATTTTGCTGAATTCTTAAATTAACCATAATATAAAATGATGTAATCGGGTCTCTGTTCGCCCTACCCAAGAAGTTTAATAGTGCATTTCTCTCGTCATTTCATGCGCTTTTAGATGCCGCTTAGCCCAATAGCTATCTGAAATAGGAGCGACGTAAATTGAACAAATGTGATAGAATTTCTCTGAAATCTTATATTAAACAAAATATAAAATGATCTAAACGGGATTCTGATTGCCCTATCATAGAAGTTTAGTAGTGCATTTTACTCGCCCTTCCACGCGCTTTAAGATGCCGCCTAGCCCAGTACACTATCTGAAATAGGAGCGACGTATGTTGAACAAATGTGATAGAATTACGCTGAATTCTTATATTAACCGTAATATAAAATGATCTAATCGGGTCTCTGTTTGCATTACCATAGAAGTTTAATAGTGCATTATACTCGCCATTTCATGCGCTTTGAGATGCCGCTTAGCCCAATACGCTATCTGCAATAGGATCGACGTAAATTGTACAAATGAGATAGAATTTCTCTGAATTCTTAAATTAACCATAATATAAAGTGATCTAAACTGGTCTCTGTTTGCCCCACCCTAGAAGTTTAATAGTGCATTTTACTCGCCATTTCTTGCGCTTTGAGATGCCGCTTAGCCCAATACGCTATGTGAAATAGGAGCAACGTAAATTGAACAAGTGTGATAGAATTTCGCTGAATTCTTAAATTAACCGTAATATGAAATGGTCTAATCGGGTCTCTGTTTGCCTTATCCTAGAAGTTTAATAGTGCATTTTACTCGCCATTTCTTGCGCTTTGAGATGCCGCTTAGCCTAGTACGCTATCTGAAATAGGAGCGATGTAAATTGTACAAATGTGATAGAATTTCGATGAATTCTTTTATTAACCAAAATATAAAATGATCTAATCGGGTCTCTGATTGCCCTACCCTAGAAGTTTAATAGTGCATTTTACTCGCCATTTCATGCGCTTTGAGATGCCGCTTAGCCCAACACGCTATCTGAAGTAGGAGCGACGTAAATTGAACAAATGTGATAGAATTTCGCTGAATTCTTATATTAACCAAAATATAAAATGATCTAATCGGGTCTCTGATTGCCCTACCCTAGAAGTTTAATAGTGCATTTTACTCGCCATTTCTTGCGCTTTGAGATGCCGCTTAGCCCAGTACGCTATCTGAAATAGGAGCGATGTAAATTGAACAAATGTGATAGAATTTCGATGAATTCTTTTATTAACCGTAATATAAAATGATCTAATCGGGTCTCTGTTTGCCTTATCCTAGAAGTTTAATAGTGCATTTTACTCGCAATTTCTTGCGCTTTCAGATGCCGCTTAGCACAAGTCGCTATCTGAAATGGGAGCGACGTAAATTGAACAAATGTGATAGAATTTCGCTGAATTCTTATATTAACCTTAATGTAAAATGATCTAATCGGGTCTTTGTTCGCCCTACCCAAGAAGTTTAATAGTGCATTTCACTCGTCAATTCATGCGCTTTGCGATGCCGCTTAGCCCAATAAGCTATCTGAAATTGGAGCGAAGTAAATTGAACAAACGTGATAGAATTTCGCTGAATTCTTATATTAACCGAAATATAAAATGATCTAATCGGGTCTCTGATTGCCCTATCATAGAAGTTTAATAGTGCATTTTACTCGCCATACCACGCGCTTTAAGATGCCGCCTAGCCCAGTACGCTATCTGAAATAGGAGCTACGTAAGTTGAACGAATGTGACAGAATTACGCTGATTTCTTATATTAACCGTAATATAAAATGATCTAATCGGGTCTCTGTTTGCCTTATCCTAGAAGTTTAATAGTGCATTTTACTCGCCATTTCATGCGCTTTGAGATGCCGCTTAGCCCAACACGCTATCTGAAATAGGAGCGACGTAAATTGAACAAATGTGATAGAATTTCGCTGAATTCTTATATTAACCAAAATATAAAATGATCTAATCGGGTCTCTGATTGCCCTACCCTAGAAGTTTAATAGTGCATTTTACTCGCCATTTCTTGCGCTTTGAGATGCCGCTTAGCCCAGTACGCTATCTGAAATAGGAGCGATGTAAATTGAACAAATGTGATAGAATTTCGATGAATTCTTTTATTAACCAAAATATAAAATGATCTAATCGGGTCTCTGATTGCCCTACCCTAGAAGTTTAATAGTGCATTTTACTCGCCATTTCATGCGCTTTGAGATGCCGCTTAGCCCAATACGCTATCTGAAATAGGAGCGACGTAAATTGAACAAATGTGATAGAATTTCGCTGAATTCTTATATTAACCAAAATATAAAATGATCTAATCGGGTCTCTGATTGCCCTACCCTAGAAGTTTAATAGTGCATTTTACTCGCCATTTCATGCGCTTTGAGATGCCGCTTAGCCCAATACGCTATCTGAAATAGGAGCGACGTAAATTAAACAAATGTGATAGAATTTCGCTGAATTCTTATATTAACCAAAATATAAAATGATCTAATCGGGTCTCCGATTGCCCTATCATAAAAGTTTAATAGTGCATTTTACTCGCCATTCCTCGCGCTTTAAGATGCCGCCTATCCGGGTACGCTATCTGAAATAGGAGCGACGTAAATTGAACAAATGTGATAGAATTTTTCTGAATTCTTAAATTAACCATAATATGAAATGACCTAATCGGGTCTCTGTTTGCCCTAACCTAGAAGTTTAATAGTGCATTTTACTCGCCATTTCTTGCGCTTTGAGATGCCGCTTAGCCCAATACGCTATCTGAAATATCAGCGACATAAATTGAACAAATGTGAGAGAATTTCGCTGAATTCTTAAATTAACCATAATATAAAATGATCTAATGGGGTCTCTGTTTGCCCTACCCTAGAAGTTTAATAGTGCATTTTACTCGGCATTTCTTGCGCTTTGAGATGCCGCTTAGCACAAGTCGCTATCTGAAATAGGAGCGATGTAAATTGAACAAATGTGATAGAATTTCGCTGAATTCTTATATTAGCCTTAATGTAAAATGATCTAATCGGGTCTTTGTTCGCCCTACCCAAGAAGTTTAATAGTGCATTTCACTCGTCATTTCATGCGCTTCGCGATGCCGCTTAGCCCAATAAGCTATCTGAAATTGGAGCGACGTATATTGAACAAATGTGATAGAATTTCGCTGAATTCTTATATTAACCAAAATATAAAATGATCTAATCGGGTCTCTGATTGCCCTATCATAGAAGTTTAATAGTACATTTTACTCGCCATTCCACGCGCTTTAAGATGCCGCCTAGCCCAGGACGCTATCTGAAATAGGATCTACGTAAGTTGAACGAATGTGACAGAATTACGCTGATTTCTTATATTAACCGTAATATAAAATGATCTAATCGGGTCTCTGTTTGCCTTATCCTAGAAGTTTAATAGTGCATTTTACTCGTCAATTCATGCGCTTTGCGATGCCGCTTAGCCCAATAAGCTATCTGAAATAGGAGCGACGTAAATTGAACAAATGTGATAGAATTTCGCTGATTTCTTATATTAACCAAAATATAAAATGATCTAATCGGGTCTCTGATTGCCCTATCATAGAAGTTTAACAGTGCATTTTACTCGCCATTCCACGCGCTTTAAGTTGCCGCCTAGCCCAGCACGCTATCTGAAATAGGAGCTACGTAAGTTGAACAAATGTCACAGAATTACGCTGAATTCTTATATTAACCGTAATATAAAATGATCTAATCGGGTCTCTGTTTGCCTTATCCTACAAGTTTAATAGTGCATTTTACTCGCCATTTCATGCGCTTTGAGATGCCGCTTAGCCCAGTACGCTATCTGAAATAGGAGCGATGTAAATTGAACAAATGTGATAGAATTTCGATGAATTCATTTATTAACCAAAATATAAAATGATCTAATCCGGTCTCTGATTGCCCTACCCTAGAAGTTTAATAGTGCATTTTACTCGCCATTTCATGCGCTTTGAGATGCCTCTTAGCCCAATACGCTATCTGAAATAGGAGCGACGTAAATTGAACAAATGTGATAGTATTTCGCTGAATTCGTATATTAACCTTAATGTAAAATGATCTAATCGGTTCTTTGTTCGCCCTACCCAAGAAGTTTAATAGTGCATTTCACTCGTCAATTCATGCGCTTTGCCATGCCGCTTTGCCCAATATGCTATCTGATATAGGAGCGACGTAAATTGAACAAATGTGATAGAATTACACTGAATTCTTATATTAACCAAAATATAAAATGATCTAATCGGGTCTCTGATTGCCCTATCATAGAAGATTAATAGTGCATTTTACTCGCCATTCCACGCGCTTTAAGATGCCGCCCAGCCCAGTATGCTATCTGAAATAGGAACGACGTAACTTGAACAAATGTGATAGAATTTTGCTGAATTCTTAAATTAACCATAATATAAAATGTTCTAATCGGGTCTCTGATTGCCCTACCCTAGAAGTTTAATAGTGCATTTTACTCGTCATTTCATGCGCTTTGAGATGCCGCTTAGCCCAATAAGCTGTCTGAAATAGAAGCGACGTAAATTGAACAAATGTGATAGAAGTTCCCTGAATACTTATATTAACCTTAATGTAAAATGATCAAATCGGGTCTCTGTTCGCCCTGCCGTAGAAGTTTAATAGTGCATTTTACTTGCCATTTCATTCGCTTTGAAATGCCGCTTAGCCCAATACGCTATCTGAAATAGGAGCGACGTAAAATGAACAAATGTGACAGGATTTCGCTGAATTCTTAAATTAACCATAATATAAAATGATCTAATCGGGTCTCTATGTGCCCAGCCCTAGAAGCTTAATAGTGCATTTCACTCGTCATTTCATGCGCTTTGAGATGCCGCTTAGCCCAATACGCTATCTGAAATAGGAGCGACGTAAATTGAACAAATGTGATAGAATTTCGCTGAATTCTTATATTAACCAAAATATAAAATGATCTAAGCGGGTCTCTGATTGCCCTATCATAGAAGCTTAATAGTGCATTTTACTCCCATTCCACGCGCTTTAAGTTGCCGCCTAGCCCAGTACTCTATCTGAAATAGGAGCTACGTAAGTTGAACAAATGTCACAGAATTACGCTGAATTCTTATATTAACCGTAATATAAAATGATCTAATCGGATCTCTGTTTGCCTTATCCTAGAAGTTTAATAGTGCATTTTACTCGTCAATTCATGCGCTTTGCGATGCCGCTTAGCCCAATAAGCTATCTGAAATAGGAGCGACGTAAATTGAGCAAATGTGATAGAATTTCGCTGAATTGATAAATTAACCATAATATAAAATGATCTAATCGAGTCTCTGTTTGCCCTACCCTAGAAGTTAAATAGTGCATTTTACTCGCCATTCCGCGCGCTTTAAGATGCCGCTTAGCCCAATATGCTATCTGATATAGGAGCGACGTAAATTGAACAAATGTGATAGAATCACGCTGAATTCTTATATTAACCAAAATATAAAATGATCTAATCGGGTCTCTGATTGCCCTATCATAGACGATTAATAGTGCATTTTACTCGCCATTCCACGCGCTTTAAGATGCCGCCTAGCCCAGTATGCTATCTGAAATAGGAACGACGTAAATTGAACAAATGTGATAGAATTTTGCTGAATTCTTAAATTAACCATAATATAAAATGATCTAATCGGGTCTCTGATTGCCCTACCCTAGAAGTTTAATAGTGCATTTTACTCGTCATTTCATGCGCTTTGAGATGCCGCTTAGCCCAATAAGCTGTCTGAAATAGGAGCGACGTAAATTGAACAAATGTGATAGAAGTTCCCTGAATACTTATATTAACCTTAATGTAAAATGATCTAATCGGGTCTCTGTTCGCCCTACCCTAGAAGTTTAATAGTGCATTTTACTCGCCATTTCATGCGCTTTGAGATGCCGCTTAGCCCAATACGCTATATGAAATAGGAGCGACGTAAAATGAACAAATGTGATAGGATTTCGCTGAATTCTTAAATTAACCATAATATAAAATGATCTAATCGGGTCTCTATGTGCCCAACCCTAGAAGCTTAATAGTGCATTTTACTCGCCATTTCTTGCGCTTTGAGATGCCGCTTAGCCCAATACGCTATCTGAAATAGGAGCGACGTAAATTGAACAAATGTGATAGAATTTCTCTGAAATCTTATATTAAACAATACATAAAATGATCTAAACGGGACTCTGAATGCCCTACCATAGAAGTTTAGTAGTGCATTTTACTCGCCCTTCCACGCGCTTTGAGATGCCGCCTAGCCCAGTACGCTATCTGAAATAGGAGCGACGTAAGTTGAACAAATGTGATAGAATTACGCTGCATTCTTGTATTAACCGTAATATAAAATGGTCTAATCGGATCTCCGTTTGCCTTATCCTAGAAGTTTATTAGTGCATTTTACTCGTCATTCCATGCGCTTTGAGATGCCGCTTAGCCCAATACGCTATCTGAAATAGGAGCGATGTAAATTGAACAAATGTGATAGAATTTTGCTGAATTCTTAAATTAACCATAATATAAAATGATGTAATCGGGTCTCTGTTCGCCCTACCCAAGAAGTTTAATAGTACATTTCTCTCGTCATTTCATGCGCTTTGAGATGCCGCTTAGCCCAATAGCTATCTGAAATAGGAGCGACGTAAATTGAACAAATGTGATAGAATTTCCCTGAAATCTTATATTAAAGAAAATATAAAATGTTCTAAACGGAACTCTGATTGCCCTATCATAGAAGTTTAGTAGTGCATTTTACTCGCCCTTCCACGCGCTTTAAGATGCCGCCTAGCCCAGTACACTATCTGAAATAGGAGCGACGTAAATTGAAAAAATGTGATAGAATTTCGCTGAATTCTTATATTAACCAAAATATAAAATGATCTAATGGGGTCTCTGTTTGCCTTATCCTAGAAGTTTAATAGTGCATTTTACTCGTCAATTCATGCGCTTTGCGATGCCGCTTAGCCCAATAAGCTATCTGAAATAGGAGCGACGTAAATTGAGCAAATGTGATAGAATTTCGCTGAATTGATAAATTAACCATAATATAAAATGATCTAATCGAGTCTCTGTTTGCCCTACCCTAGAAGTTAAATAGTGCATTTTACTCGCCCTTTCGTGCCCTTTGAGATGCCGCTTAGCCCAATACGCTATCTGAAATAGGAGCGACGTAAATTGAACAAGTGTGATAGAATTTCGCTGAATTCTTATATTAACCAAAATATAAAATGATCTTATCGGGTCTCTGATTGCCCTACCCTAGAAGTTTAATAGTGCATTTTACTCGCCCTTTCGTGCGCTTTGATATGCCGCTTAGCCTAATACGCTATCTGAAATAGGAGCGACGTAAATTGAACAAATGTGATAGAATTTCGCTGAATTCTTATATTAACCAAAATATAAAATGATCTAAGCGGGTCTCTGATTGCCCTATCATAGAAGCTTAATAGTGCATTTCACTCGCCATTCCACGCGCTTTAAGTTGCCGCCTAGCCCAGCACGCTATCCGAAATAGGAGCTACGTAAGTTGAACAAATGTCACAGAATTACGCTGAATTCTTATATTAACCGTAATATAAAATGATCTAATCGGGTTTCTGTTTGCCTTATCCTAGAAGTTTAATAGTGCATTTTACTCGCCATTTCTTGCGCTTTGAGATGGCGCTTAGCACAAGTCGCTTTCTGAAATAGGAGCGATGTAAATTGAACAAATGTGATAGAATTTCGCTGAATTCTTATATTAACCAAAATATGAAATGATCTAATCGGGTCTCTGATTGCACTATCATAGAAGTTTAATAGTGCATTTTACTCGCCATTCCACGCGCTTTAAGTTGCCGCCTAGCCCAGTACGCTATCTGAAATAGGAGCGACGTAAATTGAACAAATGTGATAGAATTTCGCTGAATTCTTATATTAACCGTAATATAAAATGATCTAATCGGGTCTCTGTTTGCCTTACCCTAGAAGTTTAATAGTGCATTTTACTCGCCATTTCATGCGCTTTGTGGTGCCGCTTAGCCCAATATGCTATCTGATATAGGAGCGACGTAAATTGAACAAATGTGATAGAGTTTCGCTGAATTCTTAAATTAACCATAATATAAAATGATCTTATCTGGTCTCTGTTTGCCCTACCCTAGAAGTTTAATAGTGCATTTTACTCGCCATTTCTTGCGCTTTGAGATGCCGCTTAGCCCAATACGCTATCTGAAATATCAGCGACGTAAATTGAACAAATGTGATAGAATTACGCTGAATTCTTATATTAACCGTAATATAAAATGATCTGATCGGGTCTCTGTTTGCCTTATCCTAGAAGTTCAATAGTGCATTTCACTCGTCATTTAATGCGCTTTGAGATGCCGCTTAGCCCAGTACGCTATCTGAAATAGGAGCGACGTAAATTGAACAAATGTGATAGAATTTCGCTGAATTGATAAATTAACCATAATATAAAATGATCTAATCGGGTCTCTGTTTGCCATACCCTAGAAGTTTAATACTGCATTTTACTCGCCAATCCACGCGCTTTAAGATGCCGCCTAGCCCAGTACGCCCTCTGAAATAGGAGCGACGTAAATTAAACAAATGTGATAGAATTACGCTGAATTCTTGTATTAACCGTAATATAAAATGATCTAATCGGGTCTCTGTTTGCCTTATCCTAGAAGTTTAATAGTGCATTTTACTCGCCATTTCATGCGCATTGAGATGCCGCTTAGCCCAATACGCCATCTGAAATAGGAGCGACATAAATTGAACAAATGTGATAGAGTTTCGCTGAATTCTTAAATTAACCATAATATAAAAAGATCTTATCGGGTCTCTGTTTGCCCTGCCCTAAAAGTTTAATAGTGCATTTTACTCGCCATTTCTTGCGCTTTGAGATGCCGCTTAGCCCAATACGCTATCTGAAATATCAGCGACGTAAATTGAACAAATGTGATAGAATTACGCTGAATTCTTATATTAACCGTAATATAAAATGATCTGATCGGGTCTCTGTTTGCCCTATCCTAGAAGTTTAGTAGTGCATTTCACTCGTCATTTCATGCGCTTTGAGATGCCGCTTAGCCCAGTAAGCTATCTGAAATAGGAGCGACGTAAATTATAACAAATGTGATAGAATTTTTCTGAATTCTTTAATAAACCATAATATGAAATGATCTAATCGGGTCTCTGTTTGCCCTACCCTAGAAGTTCAACAGTGCATTTTGCTCGCCATTTCATGCGCTTTGAGATGCCGCTTAGCCCAATAAGCTATCTGAAATAGGAGCGACGTAAATTATAACAAATGTGATAGAATTTTTCTGAATTCTTAAATAAACCATAATATGAAATGATCTAATCGGGTCTCTGATTGCCCTATCATAGAAGTGTAATAATGCATTTTACTCGTCATTTCATGCGCTTTGAGATGCCGCTTAGCCCAATACGCTATCTGAAATAGTAGCGACGTATATTGAACAAACGTGATAGAATTTCCCTGAATTCTTATATTATCCTTAATGTAAAATGATCTAATCGGCTATCTGTTCGCCCTACCCTAGAAGTTTAATAGTGCATTTTACTCGACATTTCATGCGCTTTGAGATGCCTCTTAGCCCAATACGCTATCTGAAATAGGAGCGACGTAAATTGAACAAGTGTGATAGAATTTCGTTGAATTCTTAAATTAACCATAATATAAAATAATCTAATCGGGTCTCTGTTCGCCCTAGCCGAGAAGTTTAATAGTGCATTTTATTCGCCATTTCATGCGCTTTGAGATGCCGCTTAGCCCAATACGCTATCTGGAATTGGAGCGACGTAAATTGAACAAACGTGATAGGATTTCGCTGAATTCTTATATTAACCAAAATATAAAATGATCTAATCGGGTCTCTGATTGCCCTATCATCGAAGTTTAATAGTGCATTTTACTCGCCCTTCCACGCGCTTTAAGATGCCGTCTCGCCCAGTACGCTACCTGAAATAGGAGCGACGTAAGTTTAACAAATGTGATAGAATTACGCTGAATTCTTATATTAACCGTAATATAAAATGATCTAACCGGGTCTCTGTTTGCCTTACCCTAGAAGTTTAATAGTGCATTGTACTCGCCATTTCATGCGTTTTGAGATGCCGCGTAGCCCAATACGCTATCTGAAATGGGAGCGACGTAAATTGAACAAATGTGATAGAATTTCGCTGAATTCTTAAATTAACCATAATATAAAATGATCTAATCGAGTCTCTGTTTGCCCTACCCTAGAAGTTTAATAGTGCATTTCACTCGACATTTCATGCGCTTTGAGATGCCGCTTAGCCCAATAAGCTATCTGAAATAGGAGCGACGTAAATTGAACAAATGTGATAGAATTTCGCTGAATTCTCATATTAACATTAATGTAAACTGATCTAATCGAGTCTCTCTTCGCCCTACCCTAGAAGTTTAATAGTGCATTTCACTCGCCATTTCATGCGCTTTGAGGTGCCGCTTAGCCCAATACGCTATCTGAAATATGAGCGACGTAAATTGAACAAATGTGATAGAATTTCGCTGAATTCTTATATTAACCTTAATGTAAAATGATCTAATCGGGTCTCTGTTCGCCCTATCATAGAACTTTAATAGTGCATTTTATTCGCCATTTCATGCGCTTTGAGATGTCGCTTAGCCCAATACGCTATCTGAAATAGGAGCGACGTAAATTGAACAAGTGTGATAGAATTTCGTTGAATTCTTAAATTAACCATAATATAAAATAATCTAATCGGGTCTCTGTTCGCCCTAGCCGAGAAGATTAATAGTGCATTTTATTCGCCATTTCATGCGCTTTGAGATGCCGCTTAGCCCAATACGCTATCTGAAATAGGAGCGACGTAAGTTGAACAAATGTGATAGAATTTCGCTGAATTCTTTTATTAACCATAATGTAAAATGATCTGATCGGGTCTCTGTTCGCCCTAGCCTAGAAGTTTAATAGTGAATTTTATTCGCCACTTCATGCGCTTTGAGATGCCGCTTAGCCGAATACGCTATCTGAAATAGGAGCGACGTAAATTGAACAAATGTGACACAATTTCCCTGAAATCTTATATTAAACAAAATATAAAATGATCTAATCGGGTCTCTGATTGCCCTACCATAGATGTTTAGTAGAGCATTTTACTCGCCATTCCACGCGCTTTAAGATGCCGCTAAGCTCAATACGCTATCTGGAATAGGAGCGACGTAAATTGAACAAACGTGATAGGATTTCGCTGAATTCTTATATTAACCAAAATATAAAATGATCTAATTGGGTCTCTGATTGCCCTATCATAGAAGGCTAATAGTGCATTTTACTCGCTATTCCACGCGCTTTAAGGTGCCGGCTAGCCCAGTAGGCTATCTGAAATAGGAGTGACGTAAATTGAAGAAATGTGATAGAATTACTCTTAATTCTTTTATTAACCATAATGTAATATGATCTAATCGGGTCTCTGTTTGCCATACCCTAGAAGTTTAATAGTGGATTTTGCTCGCCATTTCATGCGCTTTGAGATGCCGCTTAGCCCAATACGCTATCTGAAATAGGAGCGACGTAAGTTGAACAAATGTGATAGAATTTCGCTGAATCCTTTTATTAACCATAATGTAAAATGATCTGATCGGGTCTCTGTTCGCCCTAGCCTAGAAGTTTAATAGTGAGTTTTATTCGCCACTTCATGCGCTTTGAGATGCCGCTTAGCCGAATACGCTATCTGAAATAGGAGCGACGTAAATTGAACAAATGTGACACAATTTCCCTGAAATCTTATATTAAAGAAAATATAAAATGATCTAAACGGGACTCTGATTGCCCTATCATAGAAGTTTAGTAGTGCATTTTACTCGCCCTTCCACGCGCTTTAAGATGCCGCCTAGCCCAGTACACTATCTGAAATAGGAGCGACGTAAATTGAACAAATGTGATAGAATTTCGCTGAATTCTTATATTAACCAAAATATAAAATGATCTAATCGGGTCTCTGATTGCCCTATCATAGAAGTTTAATAGTGCATTTCACTCGCCATTCCACGCGCTTTAAGTTGCCGCCTAGCCCAGCACGCTATCCGAAATAGGAGCTACGTAAGTTGAACAAATGTCACAGAATTACGCTGAATTCTTATATTAACCGTAATATAAAATGATCTAATCGGGTTTCTGTTTGCCTTATCCTAGAAGTTTAATAGTGCATTTTACTCGCCATTTCTTGCGCTTTGAGATGGCGCTTAGCACAAGTCGCTTTCTGAAATAGGAGCGATGTAAATTGAACAAATGTGATAGAATTTCGCTGAATTCTTATATTAACCTTAATGTAAAATGATCTAATCGGGTCTCTGATTGCCCTATCATAGAAGTTTAATAGTGCATTTTACTCGCCATTCCACGCGCTTTAAGTTGCCGCCTAGACCAGTACGCTATCTGAAATAGGAGCGACGTAAATTGAACAAATGTGATAGAATTTCGCTGAATTCTTATATTAACCGTAATATAAAATGATCTAATCGGGTCTCTGTTTGCCTTACCCTAGAAGTTTAATAGTGCATATTACTCGCCATTTCATGCGCTTTGAGGTGCCGCTTAGCCCAATATGCTATCTGATATAGGAGCGACGTAAATTGAACAAATGTGATAGAATTTCGCTGAATTCTTATCTTAACCTTCATGTAAAATGATCTAATCGGGTCTCTGATTGCCCTACCCTAGAAGTTTAATAGTGCATTTTACTCGCCATTTCATGCGCTTTGAGATGCCGCTTAGCCCAATATGCTATCTGATATAGGAGCGACGTAAATTGAACAAATGTGATAGAATTACGCTGAATTCTTATATTAACCAAAATATAAAATGATCTAATCGGGTCTCTGATTGCCCTATCATAGAAGATTAATAGTGCATTTTACTCGCCATTCCACGCGCTTTAAGATGCCGCCTAGCCCAGTATGCTATCTGAAATAGGAACGACGTAAATTGAACAAATGTGATAGAATTTTGCTGAATTCTTAAATTAACTATAATATAAAATGATCTAATCGGGTCTCTGATTGCCCTACCCTAGAAGTTTAATAGTGCATTTTACTCGTCATTTCATGCGCTTTGAGATGCCGCTTAGCCCAATACGCTATCTGAAATAGGAGCGACGTAAATTGAACAAGTGTGATAGAATTTCGCTGAATTCTTATATTAACCAAAATATAAAATGATCTTATCGGGTCTCTGATTGCCCTACCCTAGAAGTTTAATAGTGCATTTTACTCGCCCTTTCGTGCGCTTTGATATGCCGCTTAGCCTAATACGCTATCTGAAATAGGAGCGACGTAAATTGAACAAATGTGATAGAATTTCGCTGAATTCTTATATTAACCAAAATATAAAATGATCTAAGCGGGTCTCTGATTGCCCTATCATAGAAGCTTAATAGTGCATTTTACTCCCATTCCACGCGCTTTAAGTTGCCGCCTAGCCCAGTACGCTATCTGAAATAGGAGCTACGTAAGTTGAACAAATGTCACAGAATTACGCTGAATTCTTATATTAACCGTAATATAAAATGATCTAATCGGGTCTCTGTTTGCCTTATCCTAGAAGTTTAATAGTGCATTTTACTCGTCAATTCATGCGCTTTGCGATGCCGCTTAGCCCAATAAGCTATCTGAAATAGGAGCGACGTAAATTGAGCAAATGTGATAGAATTTCGCTGAATTGATAAATTAACCATAATATAAAATGATCTAATCGAGTCTCTGTTTGCCCTACCCTAGAAGTTAAATAGTGCATTTTACTCGCCATTCCGCGCGCTTTATGATGCCCCTTAGCCCAATACGCTATCTGAAATAGGAGCGACGTAAATTGAACAAATGTGATAGAATTTCGCTGAATTCTTATATTAACCAAAATATAAAATGATCTAATCGGGTCTCTGATTGCCCTATCATAGAAGTTTAATAGTGCATTTCACTCGCCATTCCACGCGCTTTAAGTTGCCGCCTAGCCCAGCACGCTATCCGAAATAGGAGCTACGTAAGTTGAACAAATGTCACAGAATTACGCTGAATTCTTATATTAACCTTAATGTAAAATGATCTAATCGGGTCTTTGTTTGCCCTACCCTAGAAGTTTAATAGTGCATTTCACTCGTCATTTCATGCGCTTTGAGATGCCGCTTAGCCCAATAAGCTATCTGAAATAGGAGCGACGTAAATTGGACAAATGTGATAGAATTTCGCTGAATTCTTATATTAACCAAAATATGAAATGATCTAATCGGGTCTCTGAATGCCCTATCATAGAAGTTTAATAGTGCATTTTACTCGCCATTCCACGCGCTTTAAGTTGCCGCCTAGCCCAGTACGCTATCTGAAATAGGAGCGACGTAAATTGAACAAATGTGATAGAATTTCGCTGAATTCTTATATTAACCGTAATATAAAATGATCTAATCGGGTCTCTGTTTGCCTTACCCTAGAAGTTTAATAGTGCATATTACTCGCCATTTCATGCGCTTTGAGGTGCCGCTTAGCCCAATATGCTATCTGATATAGGAGCGACGTAAATTGAACAAATGTGATAGAGTTTCGCTGAATTCTTAAATTAACCATAATATAAAATGATCTTATCTGGTCTCTGTTTGCCCTACCCTAGAAGTTTAATAGTGCATTTTACTCGCCATTTCTTGCGCTTTGAGATGCCGCTTAGCCCAATACGCCCTCTGAAATAGGAGCGACGTAAATTAAACAAATGTGATAGAATTACGCTGAATTCTTGTATTAACCGTAATATAAAATGATCTAATCGGGTCTCTGTTTGCCTTATCCTAGAAGTTTAATAGTGCATTTTACTCGCCATTTCATGCGCATTGAGATGCCGCTTAGCCCAATACGCCATCTGAAATAGGAGCGACATAAATTGAACGAATGTGATAGAGTTTCGCTGAATTCTTAAATTAACCATAATATAAAAAGATCTTATCGGGTCTCTGTTTGCCCTGCCCTAAAAGTTTAATAGTGCATTTTACTCGCCATTTCTTGCGCTTTGAGATGCCGCTTAGCCCAATACGCTATCTGAAATATCAGCGACGTAAATTGAACAAATGTGATAGAATTACGCTGAATTCTTATATTAACCGTAATATAAAATGATCTGATCGGGTCTCTGTTTGCCCTATCCTAGAAGTTTAGTAGTGCATTTCACTCGTCATTTCATGCGCTTTGAGATGCCGCTTAGCCCAATAAGCTATCTGAAATAGGAGCGACGTAAATTATAACAAATGTGATAGAATTTTTCTGAATTCTTTAATATACCATAATATGAAATGATCTAATCGGGTCTCTGTTTGCCCTACCCTAGAAGTTCAACAGTGCATTTTGCTCGCCATTTCATGCGCTTTGAGATGCCGCTTAGCCCAATAAGCTATCTGAAATAGGAGCGACGTAAATTATAACAAATGTGGTAGAATTTTTCTGAATTCTTAAATAAACCATAATATGAAATGATCTAATCGGGTCTCTGATTGCCCTATCATAGAAGTGTAATAATGCATTTTACTCGCCAATTCATGCGCTTTGAGATGCCGCTTTGCCCAATACGCTATCTGAAATAGAAGCGACGTAAATTGAACGAATGTGATAGAATTTCGCTGAATTCTTAAATTAACCATAATATAAAATGATCTTATCGGGTCTCTGATTGCCCTACCCTAGAAGTTTAATAGTGCATTTTACTCGCCATTTCATGCGCTTTGAGGTGCCGCTTAGCCCAATACGCTATCTGAAATATGAGCGACGTAAATTGAACAAATGTGATAGAATTTCGCTGAATTCTTATATTAACCTTAATGTAAAATGATCTAATCGGGTCTCTGTTCGCCCTATCATAGAACTTTAATAGTGCATTTTATTCGCCATTTCATGCGCATTGAGATGTCGCTTAGCCCAATACGCTATCTGAAATAGGAGCGATGTAAATTGAACAAATGTGATAGAATTTCGCTGAATTCATATATTGACCATAATGTAAATTGATCTAATCGGGTCTCCGTTCGCCCTAGCCTAGAAGTTTAATGGTGCATTTTACTCGCCATTTCATGCGCTTTGAGATGCCGCTTAGCCCAATACGCTATCTGAAATAGGAGCGACGTAAATTGAACAAACGTGATAGGATTTCCCTGAATTCTTATATTAAGCTTAATGTAAAATGATCTAATCGGTTCTCTGTTCGCCCTACCCTAGAAGTTTAATAGTGCCTTTCACTCGTCATTTCATGCGCTTTGAGATGCCGCTTAGCCCAATACGCTATCTGAAATAGTAGCGACGTATATTGAACAAACGTGATAGAATTTCCCTGAATTCTTATATTATCCTTAATGTAAAATGATCTAATCGGCTATCTGTTCGCCCTACCCTAGAAGTTTAATAGTGCATTTTACTCGACATTTCATGCGCTTTGAGATGCCTCTTAGCCCAATACGCTATCTGAAATAGGAGCGACGTAAATTGAACAAGTGTGATAGAATTTCGTTGAATTCTTAAATTAACCATAATATAAAATAATCTAATCGGGTCTCTGTTCGCCCTAGCCGAGAAGTTTAATAGTGCATTTTATTCGCCATTTCATGCGCTTTGAGATGCCGCTTAGCCCAATACGCTATCTGAAATAGGAGCGACGTAAATTGAACAAATGTGATAGAATTTCGCTGAATTCTCATATTAACATTAATGTAAACTGATCTAATCGAGTCTCTCTTCGCCCTACCCTAGAAGTTTAATAGTGCATTTCACTCGTCATTTCATGCGCTTTGAGGTGCCGCTTAGCCGAATAAGCTATCTGAAATAGGAGCGACGTAAATTGAACAAATGTGATAGAATTTCGCTGAATTCTTATATTAACCAAAATATAAAATGATCTAATCGGGTCTCTGATTGCCCTATCATAGAAGTGTAATAATGCATTTTACTCGTCAATTCATGCGCTTTGAGATGCCGCTTTGCCCAATACGCTATCTGAAATAGAAGCGACGTAAATTGAATGAATGTGATAGAATTTCGCTGAATTCTTAAATTAACCATAATATAAAATGATCTTATCGGGTCTCTGATTGCCCTACCCTAGAAGTTTAATAGTGCATTTTACTCGCCATTTCATGCGCTTTGAGGTGCCGCTTAGCCCAATACGCTATCTGAAATATGAGCGACGTAAATTGAACAAATGTGATAGAATTTCGCTGAATTCTTATATTAACCTTAATGTAAAATGATCTAATCGGGTCTCTGTTCGCCCTATCATAGAACTTTAATAGTGCATTTTATTCGCCATTTCATGCGCTTTGAGATGTCGCTTAGCCCAATACGCTATCTGAAATAGGAGCGACGTAAATTGAACAAGTGTGATAGAATTTCGTTGAATTCTTAAATTAACCATAATATAAAATAATCTAATCGGGTCTCTGTTTCGCCCTAGCCGAGAAGTTTAATAGTGCATTTTATTCGCCATTTCATGCGCTTTGAGATGCCGCTTAGCCCAATACGCTATCTGAAATAGGAGCGACGTAAGTTGAACAAATGTGATAGAATTTCGCTGAATTCTTTTATTAACCATAATGTAAAATGATCTGATCGGGTCTCTGTTCGCCCTAGCCTAGAAGTTTAATAGTGAATTTTATTCGCCACTTCATGCGCTTTGAGATGCCGCTTAGCCGAATACGCTATCTGAAATAGGAGCGACGTAAATTGAACAAATGTGACACAATTTCCCTGAAATCTTATATTAAACAAAATATAAAATGATCTAATCGGGTCTCTGATTGCCCTACCATAGATGTTTAGTAGAGCATTTTACTCGCCATTCCACGCGCTTTAAGATGCCGCTAAGCTCAATACGCTATCTGGAATAGGAGCGACGTAAATTGAACAAACGTGATAGGATTTCGCTGAATTCTTATATTAACCAAAATATAAAATGATCTAATTGGGTCTCTGATTGCCCTATCATAGAAGGCTAATAGTGCATTTTACTCGCTATTCCACGCGCTTTAAGGTGCCGGCTAGCCCAGTAGGCTATCTGAAATAGGAGTGACGTAAATTGAAGAAATGTGATAGAATTACTCTTAATTCTTTTATTAACCATAATGTAATATGATCTAATCGGGTCTCTGTTTGCCATACCCTAGAAGTTTAATAGTGGATTTTGCTCGCCATTTCATGCGCTTTGAGATGCCGCTTAGCCCAATACGCTATCTGAAATAGGAGCGACGTAAGTTGAACAAATGTGATAGAATTTCGCTGAATCCTTTTATTAACCATAATGTAAAATGATCTGATCGGGTCTCTGTTCGCCCTAGCCTAGAAGTTTAACAGTGAGTTTTATTCGCCACTTCATGCGCTTTGAGATGCCGCTTAGCCGAATACGCTATCTGAAATAGGAGCGACGTAAATTGAAGAAATGTGACACAATTTCCCTGAAATCTTATATTAAAGAAAATATAAAATGATCTAAACGGGACTCTGATTGCCCTATCATAGAAGTTTAGTAGTGCATTTTACTCGCCCTTCCACGCGCTTTAAGATGCCGCCTAGCCCAGTACACTATCTCAAATAGGAGCGACGTAAATTGAACAAATGTGATAGAATTTCGCTGAATTCTTATATTAACCAAAATATAAAATGATCTAATCGGGTCTCTGATTGCCCTATCATAAAAGTTTAATAGTGCATTTCACTCGCCATTCCACGCGCTTTAAGTTGCCGCCTAGCCCAGCACGCTATCCGAAATAGGAGCTACGTAAGTTGAACAAATGTCACAGAATTACGCTGAATTCTTATATTAACCGTAATATAAAATGATCTAATCGGGTTTCTGTTTGCCTTATCCTAGAAGTTTAATAGTGCATTTTACTCGCCATTTCTTGCGCTTTGAGATGGCGCTTAGCACAAGGCGCTTTCTGAAATAGGAGCGATGTAAATTGAACAAATGTGATAGAATTTCGCTGAATTCTTATATTAACCTTAATGTAAAATGATCTAATCGGGTCTTTGTTCGCCCTACCCTAGAAGTTTAATAGTGCATTTCACTCGTCATTTCATGCGCTTTGAGATGCCGCTTAGCCCAATAAGCTATCTGAAATAGGAGCGACGTAAATTGAACAAATGTGATAGAATTTCGCTGAATTCTTATATTAACCAAAATATGAAATGATCTAATCGGGTCTCTGATTGCCCTATCATAGAAGTTTAATAGTGCATTTTACTCGCCATTCCACGCGCTTTAAGTTGCCGCCTAGCCCAGTACGCTATCTGAAATAGGAGCGACGTAAATTGAACAAATGTGATAGAATTTCGCTGAATTCTTATATTAACCGTAATATAAAATGATCTGATCGGGTCTCTGTTTGCCTTATCCTAGAAGTTCAATAGTGCATTTCACTCGTCATTTAATGCGCTTTGAGATGCCGCTTAGCCCAGTTCGCTATATGAAATAGGAGCGACGTAAATTGAACAAATGTGATAGAATTTCGCTGAATTGATAAATTAACCATAATATAAAATGATCTAATCGGGTCTCTGTTTGCCATACCCTAGAAGTTTAATAGTGCATTTTACTCGCCAATCCACGCGCTTTAAGATGCCGCCTAGCCCAGTACGCCCTCTGAAATAGGAGCGACGTAAATTAAACAAATGTGATAGAATTACGCTGAATTCTTGTATTAACCGTAATATAAAATGATCTAATCGGGTCTCTGTTTGCCTTATCCTAGAAGTTTAATAGTGCATTTTACTCGCCATTTCATGCGCATTGAGATGCCGCTTAGCCCAATACGCCATCTGAAATAGGAGCGACATAAATTGAACAAATGTGATAGAGTTTCGCTGAATTCTTAAATTAACCATAATATAAAAAGATCTTATCGGGTCTCTGTTTGCCCTGCCCTAGAAGTTTAGTAGTGCATTTTACTCGCCATTTCTTGCGCTTTGAGATGCCGCTTAGCCCAATACGCTATCTGAAATATCAGCGACGTAAATTGAACAAATGTGATAGAATTACGCTGAATTCTTATATTAACCGTAATATAAAATGATCTGATCGGGTCTCTGTTTGCCCTATCCTAGAAGTTTAGTAGTGCATTTCACTCGTCATTTCATGCGCTTTGAGATGCCGCTTAGCCCAATAAGCTATCTGAAATAGGAGCGACGTAAATTATAACAAATGTGATAGAATTTTTCTGAATTCGTTAATAAACCATAATATGAAATGATCTAATCGGGTCTCTGTTTGCCCTACCCTAGAAGTTTAACAGTGCATTTTGCTCGCCATTTCATGCGCTTTGAGATGCCGCTTAGCCCAATAAGCTATCTGAAATAGGAGCGACGTAAATTATAACAAATGTGATAGAATTTTTCTGAATTCTTAAATAAACCATAATATGAAATGATCTAATCGGGTCTCTGATTGCCCTATCATAGAAGTGTAACAATGCATTTTACTCGCCAATTCATGCGCTTTGAGATGCCGCTTTGCCCAATACGCTATCTGAAATAGAAGCGACGTAAATTGAACGAATGTGATAGAATTTCGCTGAATTCTTAAATTAACCATAATATAAAATGATCTTATCGGGTCTCTGATTGCCCTACCCTAGAAGTTTAATAGTGCATTTTACTCGCCATTTCATGCGCTTTGAGGTGCCGCTTAGCCCAATACGCTATCTGAAATATGAGCGACGTAAATTGAACAAATGTGATAGAATTTCGCTGAATTCTTATATTAACCTTAATGTAAAATGATCTAATCGGGTCTCTGTTCGCCCTATCATAGAACTTTAATAGTGCATTTTATTCGCCATTTCATGCGCTTTGAGATGCCGCTTAGCCGAATAAGCTATCTGAAATAGGAGCGACGTAAATTGAACAAATGTGATAGAATTTCGCTGAATTCTTATATTAACCAAAATATAAAATGATCTAATCGGGTCTCTGATTGCCCTATCATAGAAGTTTAATAATGCATTTTACTCGTCAATTCATGCGCTTTGAGATGCCGCTTTGCCCAATACGCTATCTGAAATAGAAGCGACGTAAATTGAACGAATGTGATAGAATTTCGCTGAATTCTTAAATTAACCATAATGTAATATGATCTAATCGGGTCTCTGTTTGCCTTACCCTAGAAGTTTAATAGTGCATTTTACTCGCCATTTCATCCGCTTTGAGATGCCGCTTAGCCCAATACGCTATCTGAAATAGGAGCGACGTAAATCGAACAAATGTAATAGAATTTCCGTGAATTCTTATATTAACCTTAATGTAAAATGATCTAATCGGGTCTCTGTTCGCCTTACCATAGAAGTCTAATGGTGCATTTCACTCGCCATTTCATGCGCTTTGAGATGCCGCTTAGCCCAATACGCTATCTGAAATAGGAGCGACGTAAGTTGAACAAATGTGATAGAATTTCGCTGAATTCTTTTATTAACCATAATGTAAAATGATCTGATCGGGTCTCTGTTCGCCCTAGCCTAGAAGTTTAATAGTGAATTTTATTCGCCACTTCATGCGCTTTGAGATGCCGCTTAGCCGAATACGCTATCTGAAATAGGAGCGACGTAAATTGAACAAATGTGACACAATTTCCCTGAAATCTTATATTAAACAAAATATAAAATGATCTAATCGGGTCTCTGTTTGCCTTACCCTAGAAGTTTAATGGTGCATTTTATTCGCCATTTCATGCGCTTTGAGATGCCGCTTAGCCCAATACGCTATCTGAAATAGGAGCGACGTAAATTGAACAAATGTGATAGAATTTCCCTGAAATCTTATATTGAACAAAATATAAAATGATCTAATTGGGGCTCTGATTGCCCTATCATAGAAGTTTAGTAGTGCATTTTACTTGCCCTTCCAGGCGCTTTAAGATACCGTCTAGCCCAATACGCTATCTGAAATAGGAGCGACGTAAATTGAACAAATGTGATAGAATTTCCCTGAAATCTTATATTGAACAAAATATAAAATGATCTAATTGGGGCTCTGATTGCCCTATCATAGAAGTTTAGTAGAGAATTTTACTCGCCATTCCACGCGCTTTAAGATGCCGCCTAGCCCAGTACGCTATCTGAAATAGGAGCGAAAGGTAAGTTGAACAAATGTGATAGAATTACGCTGAATTCTTATATTAACCGTAATATAAAATGATCTCACCGGGTCTCTGTTTGAATTATCCTAGAAGTTTGACAGTGCATTTCACTCGCCATTTCATGCGCTTTGAGATGCCGCTTATCCCAATACGCTATCTGAAATAGGAGCGACGTAAATTGAACAAATGTGATAGAATTTCCTTGAAATCTTATATTAAACAAAATATAAAATGATCTAATCGGGTCTCTGAGTGCCCTATCATAGAAGTTTAGTAGTGCATTTTACTTGCCCTTCCACGCGCTTTAAGATGTCGTCTAGCCCAGTACGCTACCTGAAATAGGAGCGACGTAAGTTGAACAAATGTGATAGAATTACGCTGAATTCTTATATTAACCGTAATATAAAATGATCTAACCGGGTCTCTGTTTGCCTTACCCTAGAAGTTTAATAGTGCATTGTACTCGCCATTTCATGCGCTTTGAGATGCCGCGTAGCCCAATACGCTATCTGAAATGGGAGCGACGTAAATTGAACAAATGTGATAGGATTTCGCTGACTTCTTAAATTAACCATAATATAGAATGATCTAATCGAGTCTCTGTTCGCCCTACCCTAGAAGTTTAATAGTGCATTTCACTCGACATTTCATGCGCTTTGAGATGCCGCTTAGCCCAATAAGCTATCTGAAATAGGAGCGACGTAAATTGAACAAATGTGATAGAATTGCGCTGAATTCTCATGCTAACATTAATGTAAACTGATCTAATCGAGTCTCTGTTCGCCTTACCCTAGAAGTTTAATAGTGCACTTCACTCGCCATTTCATGCGCTTTGAGATGCCGCTTAGCCCAATACGCTATCTGAAATAGGAGCGACGTAAATCGAACAAATGTAATAGAATTTCCGTGAATTCTTATATTAACCTTAATGTAAAATGATCTAATCGGGTCTCTGTTCGCCTTACCATAGAAGTCTAATGGTGCATTTCACTCGCCATTTCATGCGCTTTGAGATGCCGCTTAGCCCAATACGCTATCTGAAATAGGAGCGACGTAAGTTGAACAAATGTGATAGAATTTCGCTGAATCCTTATATTAACCAAAATATAAAATGATCTAATCGGGTCTCTGATTGCCCTATCATAGAAGTTTAATAGTGCATTTTACTCGCCATTCCACGCGCTTTAAGATGACGCCTAGCCCAGTACGCTATCTGAAATAGGAGCGACGTAAATTGAACAAATGTGATAGAGTTACACTTAATTCTTTTATTAACCATAATCTAATATGATCTAATCGGGTCTCTGTTTGCCATACCCTAGAAGTTTAATAGTGGATTTTGCTCGCCATTTCATGCGCTTTGAGATGCCGCATAGCCCAGTACGCTATCTGAAATAGGAGCGACGTAAGTTGAACAAAAGTGATAGAATTTCGCTGAATCCTTATATTAACCAAAATATAAAATGATCTAATCGGGTCTCTGATTGCCCTATCATCGAAGTTTAATAGTGCATTTTACTCGCCCTTCCACGCGCTTTAAGATGCCGTCTAGCCCAGTACGCCATCTGAAATAGGAGCGACGTAAATTGAACAAATGTGATAGAATTTCGCTGATTTCTTAAATTAACCAAAATATAAAATGATCTAATCGGGTCTCTGATTGCCCTACCCTAGAAGTTTAATAGTGCATTTTACTCGCCATTTCATGCGCTTTGAGGTGCCGCTTAGCCCAATAAGCTATCTGAAATAGGAGCGACGTAAATTGAACAAATGTGATAGAATTTCGCTGAATTCTTATATTAACCAAAATATAAAATGATCTAATCGGGTCTCTGATTGCCCTATCATAGAAGTTTAATAGTGCATTTTACTCGCCATTCCACGCTCTTTAAGATGCGCCTAGCCCAGTATGCTATCAGAAATAGGAACGACGTAAATTGAACAAATGTGATAGAATTTTACTGAATTCTTATATTAACCGTAATATAAAATGATCTAATCGGGTCTCTGTTTGCCTTACCCTAGAAGTTTAATAGTGCATTTTACTCGCCATTCCACGCGCTTTAAGATGCCGCCTAGCCCAGTACGCTATCTGAAATAGGAGCGACGTAAGTTGAACAAATGTGATAGAATTACGCTGAATTCTTATATTAACCGAAATATAAAATGATCTAATCGGGTCTCTCTTTGCCTTATCCTAGAAGTTTAATAGTGCATTTTACTCGCCATTTCATGCGCTTTGAGATGCCGCTTATCCAAATACGCTATCTGAAATAGGAGCGACGTAAATTGAACAAATGTGATAGAATTTCGCTGAATTCTTAAATTAACTATAATATGAAATGATCTAATCGGGTCACTGATTGCCCTATCATAGAAGTTTAATAGTGCATTTTACTCGCCATTCCACGCGCTTTAAGTTGCCGCCTAGCCCAGTACGCTATCTCAAATAGGAGCGACGTAAATTGAACAAATGTGATAGAATTTTGCTGAATTCTTAAATTAACCATAATATAAAATGAACTAATCGGGTCTCTGTTTGTCCTACCCTAGAAGTTTAATAGTGCATTTTACTCGCCATTTCATGCGCATTGAGATGCCGCTTAGCCCAATACGCTATCTGAAATAGGAGCGACGTAAATTGAACAAATGTGATAGAATTTCCCTGAATTATTATATTAACCCAAATATAAAATGATCTACTCGGGTCCCTGATTGCCCTATCATCGAAGTTAAATAGTGAATTTCACTCGCCATTCCACGCGCTTTAAGATGCCGCCTAGCCCAGTACGCTATCTGAAATAGGAACGACGTAAATTGAACAAATGTGATAGAATTTCCCTGAATTCTTAAATTAACCATAATATAAAATGATCTAATCGGGTTTCTGTTCGCCCTACCCGAGAAGATTAATAGTGCATTTTATTCGCCATTTCATGCGCTTTGAGATGCCGCTTAGCCCAATACGCTATCTGAAATAGGAGTGACGTAAATTCAACAAATGTGATAGAATTACGCTGAATTCTTATATTAACCGTAATATAAAATGTTCTAATCGGGTCTCTCTTTCCCTTACCCTAGAAGTTTAACAGTGCACTTCACTCGCCATTTCATGCGCTTTGAGATGCCGCTTAGCCCAATACGCTACCTGAAATAGGAGCGACGTAAATTGAACAAATGTGATAGAATTTCGCTGAATTCTTATATTAACCCAAATATAAAATGATCTAATCGGGTCTCTGATTGCCCTATCATCGAAGTTAAATAGTGAATTTCACTCGCCATTCCACGCGCTTTAAGATGCCGCCTAGCCCAGTACGCTATCTGAAATAGGAGCGACGTAAATTGAACAAATGTGATAGAATTACGCTGCATTCTTATATATTAACCGTAATATAAAATGTTCTAATCGGGTCTCTGTTTGGCTTGTCCTAGAAGTTTAATAGTGCATTTTACTCGCCATTTCATGCGCTTTGAAATGCCGCTTAGCCCAATACGCTATCTGAAATAGGAGCGACGTAAATTGAACAAATGTGATAGAATTTCGCTGAATTCTTAAATTAACCATAATATAAAATGATCTAATCGGGTCTCTGTTTGTCCTACCCTAGAAGTTTAATAGTGCATTTTACTCGCCATTTCATGCGCTTTGAGATGCCGCCTAGCCCAGTACGCTATCTGAAATAGGAGCGACGTAAGTTGAACAAATGTGATAGAATTACGCTGCATTCTTATATTAACCGTAATATAAAATGATCTAATCGGGTCTCTGTTTGCCTTATCCTAGAAGTTTAATAGTGCATTATACTCGCCATTTCATGCGCTTTGAAATGCCGCTTAGCCCAATACGCTATCTGAAATAGGAGCGACGTAAATAGAACAATTGTGATAGAATTTCGCTGAATTCTTATATTAACCAAAATATAAAATGATCTAATCGGCTCTCTGATTGCCGTATCATAGAAGTTTAATAGTGCATTTTATTCGCCATTCCACGCTCTTTAAGATGCGCCTAGCCCAGTATGCTATCTGAAATAGGAACGACGTAAACTGAACAAATGTGATAGAATTTTGCTGAATTCTTATATTAACCGTAATATAAAATGATCTAATCGGGTCTCTGTTTGCCTTACCCTAGAAGTTTAATAGTGCATTTTACTCGCCATTCCACGCGCTTTAAGATGCCGCCTAGCCCAGTACGCTATCTGAAATAGGAGCGACGTAAGTTGAACAAATGTGATAGAATTACGCTGCATTCTTATATTAACCGTAATATAAAATGATCTAATCGGGTCTCTGTTTGCCTTATCCTAGAAGTTTAATAGTGCATTATACTCGCCATTTCATGCGCTTCGAGATGCCGCTTAGCCCAATACGCCATCTGAAATAGGAGCGACGTAAATTGAACAAATGTGATAGAATTTCCGTGAATTCTTATATTAACCTTAATGTAAAATGATCTAATCGGGTCTCTGATCGCCCTACCATAGAAGTCTAATAGTGCATTTCACTCGCCATTTCATGCGCTTTGAGATGCCTCTTAGCCCAATACGCTATCTGAAATAGGAGCGACGTAAGTTGAACAAATGTGATAGAATTTCGCTGAATTCTTTTATGAACCATAATGTAAAATGATCTAATCAGGTCTCTGTTCACCCTAGCCTAGAGGTTTAATAGTGCATTTTACTCGCCATTCCACGCGCTTTAAGTTACCGCCTAGCCCAGTACGCTATCTAAAATAGGAGCGACGTAAATTGAACAAATGTGATAGAATTTTGCTGAATCCTTAAATTAACGGTAATATAAAATGATCTAATCGGGTCTCTGTTTGCCCTACCCTAGAGGTTTCATAGTGCATTTTACTCGCCATTTCATGCGCTTTGAGATGCCGCTTAGCACAATACGCTATCTGAAACGTGAGCGACGTAAATTGAACAAATGTGATAGAATTTCGCTGAATTCTTATATTATCCCAAATATAAAATGATATAATCGGGTCTCTGATTGCCCTATCATCGATGTTAAATAGTGAATTTCACTCGCCATTCCACGCGCATTAAGATGCCGCCTAGCCCAATACGCTATCTGAAATAGGAGCGACGTAAATACAACAAGTGTGGTAGAATTTCGCTGAATTCTCAAATTAACTATAATATAAAATTATCTAAACGGGTCTCTGTTTGCCCTACCATAGAAGTTTAATAGTGGATTTTACTCGTCATTTCATGCGCTGTGAGAGGCAGCTTAGCCCAATACGTTATCTGAAATAGGAGCGATGTAAATTGAACAAATGTGATAGGATTTCGCTGAATTCTTTTATTAACCATAATGTAAAATGATCTAATCGGGTCTCCGTTCGCCCTAGCCTAGAAGTTTAATGGTGCATTTTATTCGTCATTTCATGCGCTTTGATATGCCGCTTAGCCCAATACGCTATCTGAAATAGGAGCGACGTAAATTGAACAAATGTGATAGAATTTCCCTGAAATCTTATATTGAACAAAATATAAAATGATCTAATTGGGGCTCTGATTGCCCTATCATAGAAGTTTAGTAGTGCATTTCACTCGCCCTTCCAGGCGCTTTAAGATACCGTCTAGCCCAATACGCTATCTGAAATAGGAGCGACGTAAATTGAACAAATGTGATATAATTTCCCTGAATTCTTATATTAACCATAATATAAAATGATCTAATCGGGTCTCTGTTTGCCATACCCTAGAAGTTTAATAGTGGATTTTGCTCGCCATTTCATGCGCTTTGAGATGCCGCTTAGCCCAATACGCTATCTGAAATAGCAGCGACGTAAATTGATCAAATGTGATATAATTTCCCTGAATTCTTATATTAACCTTAATGTAAAATGATCTAATCGGGTCTCTGTTCGCCCTACCCTAGAAGTTTAATAGTGCATTTCACTCGCCATTTCATGCGCTTTGAGATGCCGCCTAGCCCAGTACGCTATCTGAAATAGGAGCGACGTAAGTTTAACAAATGTGATAGAATTACGCTGAATTGTTATGTTAACCGTAATATAAAATGATCTAATCGGGTCTCTGTTCGCCTTACCCTAGAAGTTTACTAGTGCATTTTACTCGCCATTTCATGCGCTTTGAGATGCCGCTTAGCCCAATACGCTATCTGAAATATGAGCGGCGTAAATTGAACAAATGTGATAGAATTTCGCTGAATTCTTATATTAACCTTAATGTAAAATGATCTAATCGGGTCTCTGTTCGCCCTACCATAGAAGTCTAACAGTGCATTTCACTCGTCATTTCATGCGCTTTGAGATGCCGCTTAGCCCAATACGCTATCTGAAATAGGAGCGACGTAAATTGAACAAATGTTATAGAATTTCGCTGAATTCTTATATTAACCAAAATATAAAATGATCTAATCGGGTCTCTGATTGCCCTATCATAGAAGTTTAATAGTGCATTTTACTCGCCATTCCGCGCGCTTTAAGGTGCCGCCTAGCCCGGTACGCTATCTGAAATAGGAGCGCCGTAAATTGAACAAATGTGATAGAGTTTCGCTGAATTCTTAAATTAACCATAATATAAAATGATCTAGTCAGGTCTCTGATTGCCCTATCATAGAAGTTTAACAGTGCATTTCACTCATCATTTCATGCGCTATGAGATGCCGCTTTGCCCAATAAGCTATCTGAAATAGGAGCGACGTAAATTGAACAAATGTGATAGAATTTCCCTGAAATCTTATATTAAACAAAATGTAAAATGATCTAATCGGGTCTCTGTTCGCCCTAGCCTAGAAGATTAATCGTGCATTTTACTCGCCATTTCATGCGCTTTGAGATGCCGCTTAGCCCAATACGCTATCTGAAATAGGAACGACGTAAATTGAACAAATGTGATAGAATTTCCCTGAATTCTTATATTAACCTTAATGTAAAATGATCTAATCGGTTCTCTGTTCGCCCTACCCTAGAAGTTTAATAGTGCCTTTCACTCGTCATTCCATGCGCTTTGAGATGCCGCTTAGCCCAATACGCTATCTGAAATAGGAGCGACGTAAATTGAACAAATGTGATAGAATTTTGCTGACTTCTTAAATTAACCATAATATAAAGTGATCTACTCGGGTCTCTGTTTGCCCTACCCTAGAACTTTAATAGTGCACTTTATTCGCCATATCATACGCTTTGAGATGCCGCTTAGCCCAATACGCTATCTGAAATAGGAGCGACGTAAGTTGAACAAATGTGATAGAATTTCGTTGAATTCTTTTATTAACCATAATGTAAAATGATCTAATCGGGTCTCTGTTTGCCCTTCCCTAGAAGTTTAATAGTGCATTTCACTAGTCATTTCATGCGCTTTGAGATGCCGCTAAGCCCAATAAGCCATCTGAATAGGAGCGACGTAAATTGAACAAATGTGATAGAATTTCGCTGAATTCTTATATTAACCTTAATGTAAAATGATCTAATCGGGTCTCTGTTCGCCCTACCCTAGAAGTTTAATAGTGCATTTCACTCGTAATTGCATGCGCTTTGAGATGCCACATAGCGCAATTAGCTATCTGAAATAGGAGCGACGTAAATTGAACAAATGTGATAGAATTTCGCTGAATTCTTGTATTAACCAAAATATAAAATGATCTAATCGGGTCTCTGATTGCCTTATCATAGAAGTTTAATAGTGCATTTCACTCGCCATTCCACGCGCTTTAAGATGCCGCCTAGCCCAGTACGCTATCTGAAATAGGAACGACGTAAATTGAACAAATGTGATAGAATTTTGCTGAATTCTTAAATTAACCATAATATAAACTGATCTAATCGGGTCTCTGTTTGCCCTACCCTAGAAGTTTAATAGTGCGTTTTACTCGCCATTTCATGCGCTTTCAGATGCCGCTTAGCCCAATACGGTATCTGAAATATCAAGGACGTAAATTGAACAAATGTGATAGAATTTCGCTGAATTCTTATATTACCCTTAATGTAAAATGATCTAATCGGGTCTCTGTTCGCCCTACCCTAGAAGTTTAATAGTGCATTTTACTCGCGATTTCATGCGCTTTGAGATGCCGCTTAGCCCAATACGCTATCTGAAATAGGAGCGACGTAAGTTGAACAAATGTGATAGAATTTCGCTTAATTCTTTTATTAACCATAATGTAAAATGATCTAATCGGGTCTCTGATTGCCCTATCATAGAAGTTTAGTAGTGCATTTTACTCGCCCTTACACGCGCTTTAAGATGCCGCCTAGCCCAGTACGCTATCTGAAATAGGAGCGACGTAAGTTGAACAAATGTGATAGAATTACGCTGAATTCTTATATTAACCGTAATATAAAATGATCTAATCGGGTCTCTGTTTCCCTAACCCTAGAAGGTTAATAGTGCATTTTACTCGCCACTTCATGCGCTTTGAGATGCCGCTTAGCCCAATACACTATCTGAAATAGGAGCGACGTAAATTGAACGAATGTGATAGAATTTCGCTGAATTCTTAAATTAACCATAATATAAAATGATCTAATCGGGTCTCTGTTTGCCCTACCCTAGAAGTGTAATAGTGCGTTTTACTCGCCATTTCATGCGCTTTCAGATGCCGCTTAGCCCAATACGGTATCTGAAATAGCAAAGACGTAAATTGAGCAAATGTGATAGAATTTCGCTGAATTCTTATATTACCCTTAATGTAAAATGATCTAATCGGGTCTCTGTTCGCCCTACCCTAGAAGTTTAATAGTGCATTTCACTCGTAATTGCATGCGCTTTGAGATGCCGCATAGCCCAATTAGCTATATGAAATAGGAGCGACGTAAATTGAACAAATGTGATAGAATTTCGCTGAATTCTTGTATTAACCAAAATATAAAATGATCTAATCGGGTCTCTGATTGCCCTATCATAGAAGTTTAATAGTGCATTTCACTCGCCATTCCACGCGCTTTAAGATACCGCCTAGTCCAGTACGCTATCTGAAATAGGAACGACGTAAATTGAACAAATGTGATAGGACTTTGCAGATTTCTTAAATTAACCATAATATAAAATGATCTAATCGGGTCTCTGGTTGCCCTACCCTAGAAATTTAACAGTGCATTTTACTCGCCATTTCATGCGCTTTCAGATGCCGCTTAGCCCAATACGCTATCTGAAATAAGAGCGACGTAAGTTGAACAAATGTGATAGAATTTCGCTTAATTCTTTTATTAACCATAATGTAAAATGATCTAATCGGGTCTCTGATTGCCCTATCATAGAAGTTTAGTAGTGCATTTTACTCGCCATTCCACGCGCTTTAAGAAGCAGCCTAGACCTGTAGGCTATCTGAAATAGAAGCGACGAAAGTTGAACAAATGTGATAGAATTACGCTGCATTCTTATATTAACCGTAATATAAAATGATCTAATCGGGTCTCTGTTTGCCTTATCCTAGATGTTTAATAGTGCATTATACTCGCCATTTCATGCGCTTTGAGATGCCGCTTAGCCCAGTACGCTATCTGAAATATCAAAGACGTAAATTGAACAAATGTGAGAGAATTTCCCTGAATTCTTATATTAACCTTAATGTAAAATGATCTAATCGGGTCTCTGTTCGCCCTACCATAGAAGTCTAATAGTGCATTTCACTCGTCATTTCATGCGCTTTGAGATGCCGCTTAGCCCAATATGCTATCTGAAATAGGAGCAACGTAAATTGAAAAATGTGATAGAATTTCCCTGAATTCTTATATTAACCAAAATATAAATTCATCTTATCGGGTCTCTGATTGCCCTATCATAGAAGTTTAATAGTGCATTTTACTCGCCATTCCACGCGCTTTAAGATGCCGCCTAGCCCAGTGCGCTATCTGAAATAGGAGCGACGTAAATTGGACGAATGTGATAGAATTTCGCTGAATTCTTATATTAATCAAAATATAAAATGATCTAATCGGGTCTCTGATTGCCCTATCATAGAAGTTTAATAGTGCATTTTACTCGCCATTCCGCGCGCTTTAAGGTGCCGCCTAGCCCAGTACGCTATCTGAAATAGGAGCGCCGTAAATTGAACAAATGTGATAGAGTTTCGCTGAATTCTTAAATTAACCATAATATAAAATGATCTAGTCGGGTCTCTGATTGCCCTATCATAGAAGTTTAACAGTGCATTTCACTCATCATTTCATGCGCTATGAGATGCCGCTTTGCCCAATAAGCTATCTGAAATAGGAGCGACGTAAATTGAACAAATGTGATAGAATTTCGCTGAATTCTTTTATTAACCATAATGTAAAATGATCTAATCGGGTCTCTGCTCGCCCTAGCCTAGAAGTTTAATAGTGCATTTTATTCGCCATTGCATGCGCTTTGAGATGCCGCTTAGCCGAATACGCTATCTGAAATAGGAGCGACGTAAGTTGAACAAATGTGATAGAATTTCGCTGAATTCTTATATTACCCTTAATGTAAAATGATCTAATCGGGTCTCTGTTCGCCCTACCCTAGAAGTTTAATAGTGCATTTCACTCGTAATTGCATGCGCTTTGAGATGCCGCATAGCCCAATTAGCTATATGAAATAGGAGCGACGTAAATTGAACAAATGTGATAGAATTTCGCTGAATTCTTGTATTAACCAAAATATAAAATGATCTAATCGGGTCTCTGATTGCCCTATCATAGAAGTTTAATAGTGCATTTCACTCGCCATTCCACGCGCTTTAAGATGCCGCCTAGCCCAGTACGCTATCTGAAATAGGAACGACGTAAATTGAACAAGTGTGATAGAATTTTGCTGAATTCTTAAATTAACCATAATATAAACTGATCTAATCGGGTCTCTGTTTGCCCTACCCTAGAAGTTTAACAGTGCATTTTACTCGCCATTCCACGCGCTTTAAGATGCCGCCTACCCCAGTACGCTAACTGAAATAGGAACGACGTAAATTGAAGAAATGTGATAGGATTTTGCAGAATTCATAAATTAACCATAATATAAAATTATCTAATCGGGTCTCTGGTTGCCCTACCCTAGAAATTTAACAGTGCATTTTACTCGCCATTCCATGCGGTTTGAGATGCCGCTTAGCCCAATACGCTATCTGAAATAGGAACGACGTAAATTGAACAAATGTGATAGAATTTTGCTGAATTCTTAAATTAACCATAATATAAAATGATATAATCGGGTCTCTGTTTGCCCTACCCTAGAAGTTTAATAGTGCATCTTACTTGCCATTTCATGCGCTTTGAGGAGCCGCGTAGCACAATACGCTATCTGAAATAGGAGTCACGTAAATTGAAAAATGTGATAGAATTTCCCTGAATTCTTATATTAACCTTAATGTAAAATGATCTAATCGGGTCTCTGTTCGCCCTACCATAGAAGTCTAATAGTGCACTTCACTCGTCATTTCATGCGCTTTGAGATGCCGCTTAGCCCAATATGCTATCTGAAATAGGAGCAACGTAAATTGAAAAATGTGATAGAATTTCCCTGAATTCTTATATTAACCAAAATATAAATTCATCTTATCGGGTCTCTGATTGCCCTATCATAGAAGTTTAATAGTGCATTTTACTCGCCATTCCACGCGCTTTAAGATGCCGCCTAGCCCAGTGCGCTATCTGAAATAGGAGCGACGTAAATTGGACGAATGTGATAAAATTTTGCTGACGTTTTAGATGAACCATAATATAAAATGATCTAATCGGGTCTCTGTTCGCCCTACCATAGAAGTCTAATCGTGCATTTCACTCGACATTTCATGTGCTTTGAGATGCCGCTTAGCCCAATACGCTATCTGAAATAGGAGCGACGTAAATTGATCAAATGTGATAGAATTTCCCTGATATCTTATATTGAACAAAATATAAAATGATCTAATCGGGTCTCTGTTTGCCTTATCCTAGAAGTTTAGTATTGCATTTCACTCGTCATTTCATGCGCTTTGAGATGCCGCTTAGCCCAATACGCTATCTGAAATAGGAGCGACGTAAATTGAACAAATGTGATAGAATTTCGCTGAATTCTTATATTAACCAAAATATAAAATGATCTAATCGGGTCTCTGATTGCCCTATCATAGAAGTTTAATAGTGCATTTTACTCGCCATTCCGCGCGCTTTAAGGTGCCGCCTAGCCCAGTACGCTATCTGAAATAGGAGCGCCGTAAATTGAACAAATGTGATAGAGTTTCGCTGAATTCTTAAATTAACCATAATATAAAATGATCTAGTCGGGTCTCTGATTGCCCTATCATAGAAGTTTAACAGTGCATTTGACTCGCCATTCCACGCGCTTTAAGTTGCCGCCTAGCCCAGTACGCTATCTGAAATAGGAGCGACGTAAATTGAACAAATGTGATAGAATTTCCCTGAAATCTTATATTAAACAAAATATAAAATGATCTAATCGGGTCTCTGATTGCCCTATCATTGAAGATTAATAGTGCATTTTACTCGTCAGTTCATGCGCTTTGAGATGCCGCTTAGCCCAAGACGCTATCTGAAATAGGAGCGACCTAAATTGAACGAATGTGATAGAATTTTGCTGAATTCTTAAATTAACCATAATGTGAAATGATCTAATCGGATCTCTGTCCGCCCGAGTCTAGAACTTTAATAGTGCATTTTATTCGCCATTTCATACGCTTTGAGATGCCGCTTTGCCCAATACGCTATCTGAAATAGGAGCGACGTAAATTGAACAAATGTGATAGAATTTCACTGAATTCTTATATTAACCAAAATATAAAATGATCTAATCGGGTCTCGGATTGCCCTAGCATAGAAGTTTAATAGTGCATTTTACTCGCCATTCCGAGCGCGTTAAGATGCCGCATAGCCCAATACGCTATCTGAAATAGGAGCGACGTAAATTGAACAAATGTGATAGAATTTCGCTGAATTCTTAAATTAACTATAATATAAAATGATCTAATCGGGTCACTGATTGCCCTACCCTAGAAGTTTAAAAGTGCATTTTACTTGCCACTTCATGCGCTTTGAGATGCCGCTTAGCACAATACGCTATCTGAAATAGGAACGACGTAAATTCAACAAATGTGATAGAATTTCCGTGAAATCTTATATTAAACAAAATATAAAATGATCTAATCGGGTCTCTGATTGCCCTATCATAGAAGTTTAGTAGTGCATTTTACTCGTCATTCCACGCGCTTTAAGGTGCCGCCTAGCCCAGTACGCTATCTGAAATAGGAGCGACGTAAGTTGAACAAATGTGATAGAATTTTGCTGAATTCTTAAATTAACCATAATATAAAATGATCTAATCGGGTCTCTGTTTGCCCTACCCTAGAAGTTTAATAGTGCATTTCACTCGTCACTCTATGCGCTTTGAGATGCCGCTAAGCCCAATAAGCTATCGGAAATAGGAGCGACGTAAATTGAACAAATGTGATAGAATTTCGCAGAATTCTTATGTTAACCAAAATATGAAATGATCTAATCTGGTCTCTGTTCGCCATAGCCTAGAAGTTTAATAG
Source organism: Macropis europaea (assembly GCA_916610135.2). NCBI lineage: Eukaryota > Metazoa > Arthropoda > Insecta > Hymenoptera > Melittidae > Macropis > Macropis europaea. The sequence goes on from CAKAJE020001541.1 coordinate 103,302, forward strand.
TGCATTTTGTTCGCCATTTCATGCGCCTTGGGATGCCGCTTAGCCCAATACGCTATCTGAAATAGGAGCGACGTAAATTGGACAAATGTGATAGAATTTCCCTGAAATCTTATATTAAACAAAATAAAAAATGATCTAATCGGGTCCCTGATTGCTCTATCATAGAAGTTTAGTAGTGCATTTTACTCGCCCTTCCACGCGCTTTAAGATGCCGCCTAGCCCAGTACGCTATCTGAAATAGGAGCGACGTAAGATGAACAAATGTGATAGAATTACGCTGAATTCTTATATTAATCGTAATATAAAATGTTCTAATCGGGTCTCTGTTTGCCCTACCCTAGAAGTTTAATAGTGAATTTTATTCGCCATTTCATGCGCTTTGAGATGCCGCATAGCCTAATACGCTATCTGAAATAGGAGCGACGTAAATTGAACAAATGCGATAAAATTTCGCTGAATTCTTTTATTAACCAAAATGTAAAATGATCTAATCGGGTCTCTGTTCGCCCTAGCCTAGAAGTTAAATAGTGCATTTTAGTCGCCATATCATGCGCTTTGAGATGCCGCTTATCCCAATACGCTATCTGAAATAGGAGCGACGTAAGTTGAACAAATGTGATAGAATTACGCTGAATTCTTATATTAACCGTAATATAAAATGATCTAATCGGGTCTCTGTTTGCCTTGTCCTAGAAGTTTAATAGCGCATTTTACTCGCCATTTCATGCGCTTTGAGATGCCGCATAGCCCAATACGCTATCTGAAATAGGAGCGACGGAAATTGAACAAATGTGACAGAATTTCCGTGAATTCTTATATTAACCTTAATGTACAATGATCCAATCGGGTCTCTGTTCGCCCTACCATAGAAGTCTTATAGTGCATTTCACTCGCCATTTCTTGCGCTTTGAGATGCCGCTTAGCCCAATACGCTATGTGAAATAGGAGCGACGTAAGTTGAACAAATGTGATAGAATTTCGCTGAATTCTTAAATTAACCAAAATATAAAATGATCTCATCGGGTCTCTATTTGCCCTACCCTAGAAATTTAATAGTGCATTTTACTCGCCATTCCACGCGCTTTAAGATGCCGCCTAGCCCAGTACGCTATATGAAATAGGAGCGACGTAAATTGTACAATTGTGATAGAAATTCCCTGAAATCTTATATTAAACAAAATGTAAAATGATCTAATCGGGTCTCTGTTCGCCCTAGCCTAGAAGTTTAATAGTGCATTTCACTCGTCAATTCATGCGCTTTGCCATGCCGCTTTGCCCAATATGCTATCTGATATAGGAGCGACGTAAGTTGAACAAATGTGATAGAATTTCGCCGAATTCTTTTATTAACCATAATGTAAAATCATCTAATCGGGTCTCTGTTTGCCCTACCCTAGAAGTTTAATAGTGCATTTCACTCGTCATTTCATGCGCTTTGAAATGCTGCTTAGCCCAATACGCTATCTGAAATAGGAGCGACGTAAATTGAACAAATGTGATAGAACTTCGCTGAATTCGTAAATTAACCATAATATAAAATGATTTAATCGGGTCTTTGTTTGCCCTAGCCTAGAAGTTTAATAGCTCATTTTACTCGCCAATTTCATGCGCTTTCAGATGCCGCTTAGCCCAATACGCTATCTGAAATAGGAGCGACGTAAATTGAACAAATGTGATAGAATTTCGCTGAATTCTTAAATTAACCATAATATAAAATGATCTTATCGGGTCTCTGTTTGCCCTATTCTAGAAGTTTGATAGTGCATTTTACTCGCCATTTCATGCGCTTTGAGATGCCGCTTAGCCGAATACGCTAACTGAAATAGGAGCGACGTAAATTGAACAAATGTGATAGAATTTTGCTGAATTCTTAAATTAACCATAATATAAAATGATCTAATCGGGTCTCTGTTCGCCCCACCCTAGAAGCTTAATAGTGCATTTCACTCGTCAGTTCATGCGCTTTGAGATGCCGCTTAGCCCAATAGGCTATCTGAAATAGGAGCGACGTAAATTGAACAAATGTGATAGAATCTCGCTGAATTCTTTTATTAACCATAATGTAAAATGATCTGATCGGGGCTCTGTTCGCCCTAGCCTAGAAGTTTAATAGTGCATTGTATTCGCCATTTCATGCGCTTTGAGATGCCGCTTAGCCGAATTCGCTATCTGAAATAGGAGCGACGTAAATTGAACAAATGTGATACAATTTCCCTGAAATCTTATATTAAACAAAATATAAAATTATCAAATCGGGTCTCTGATTGCCCTATCATAGAAGTTTAATAGTGCATTTCACTCGTCATTTCATGCGCTTTGAGATGCAGCTAAGCCCAATAAGCTATCTGAAATAGGAGCGACGTAAATTGAACAAGTGTGATACAATTTCCCTGAAATCTGATATTAAACAAAATATAAAATGATCTAATCGTGTCTCTGATTGCCCTATCATAGAAGTTTAGTAGTGCATTTTACTCGCCATTTCATGCGCTTTGAGATGCCGCTTAGCAGAATACGCTATCTGAAATAGGAGCGACGTAAATTGAACGAATGTGATAGAATTACGCTGAATTCTTAAATTAACCATAATATAAAATGATCTAATCGGGTCTCTGTTCGCCCTACCATAGAAGTCTAATAGTGCATTTCACTCGCCATTTCATGCGCTTTGAGATGCCGCCTAGCCCTGTACGCTATCTGAAATAGGAGCGACGTAAGCTGAACAAATGTGATAGAATTACGCTGCATTCTTATATTTACCGTAATATAAAATGATCTAATCGGGTCTCTGTTTGCCTTATCCTAGAAGTTTCATAGCGCATTTTACTCACCATTTCATGCGCTTTGTGAGGCCGCTTAGCCCAATACGTTATCTGAAATAGGAGCCACGTAAATTGAACAAATGTGATAGAATTTCCCTGAAATCTTATATTAAACAAAATATAAAATGATCTAATCGGGTCTCTGTTTGCCTTATCCTAGAAGTTTAATAGTGCATTATACTCGCCATTTCATGCGCTTTCAGATGCCGCTTAGCCCAATAGGCTATCTGAAATCGGAGCGACGTAAATTGTACAAATGTGGTAGAATTTCCCTGAAATCTTATATTAAACAAAATATAAAATGATCTAATCGGGTCTCTGTTTGCCTTATCCTAGAAGTTTAATAGTGCATTATACTCATCATTTCATGCGCTTTTAGATGCCGCCTAGCCCAGTACGCTATCTGAAATAGGAGCGACGTAAATTGAACAAATGTGATAGAATTTCCGTGAATCCTTATATTAACCTTAACGTGAAATGATCTAATCGGGTCTCTGTGCGCCCTACCATAGAAGTCTAATGGTGCATTTCACCCGTCATTTCATGCGCTTTGAGATGCCGCCTAGCCCAGTACGCTATCTGAAATAGGAGCGACGTAAATTGCTCAAATGTGATAGAATTTCCGTGAATCCTTATATTAACCTTAATGTAAAATCATCTAATCGGGTCTCTTTTCGCCCTACCATAGAAGTCTAATAGTGCATTTCACTCGCCATTTCATGCGCTTTGAGATGCCGCTTAGCCCAATACGCTATCTGAAATATGGGCGACGTAAATTGAACAAATGTGATAGAATTTCCCTGAAATCTTATATTAAACAAAATATAAAATGATCTAATCGGGTCTCTGATTGCTCTATCATAGAAATTTAGTAGTGCATTTTACTCGACCTTCCACGCGCTTTAAGATGCCGCCTAGCCCAGTACGCTATCTGAAATAGGAGCGACGTAAGATGAACAAATGTGATAGAATTACGCTGCATTCTTATATTAACCGTAATATAAAATGATCTAATCGGGCCTCTGTTTGCCTTATCCTATAAGTTTAATAGTGCATTTCACTCGCCATTTCATGCGCTTTGAAATGCTGCTTAGCCCAATACGCTATCTGAAATAGGAGCGACGTAAATTGAAAAAATGTGATAGAATTTCGCTGAATTCTTTTATTAACCATGATGTTAAATGATCTGATCGGGGCTCTGTTCGCCCTAGCCTAGAAGTTTAATAGTGCATTTCATTCGCCATTTCATGCGCTTTGAGATGCCGCTTAGCCGAATTCGCTATCTGAAATAGGAGCGACGTAAATTGAACAAATGTGATAAAATTTCCCTGAAATCTTATATTAAATAAAATATAAAATGATCAAATCGGGTCTCTGATTGCCCTATCATAGAAGTTTAATATAGCATTTCACTCGTCGTTTCATGCGCTTTGAGATGCCGCTAAGCCCAATAAGCTATCTGTAATAGGAGCGACGTAAATTGAACAAATGTGATAGAATTTCGCGGAATTCTTAAATTAATCATAATATAAAATGATCTAATCGGGTCTCTGTTTGCCCTACCCTAGAAGTTTAATAGTGCAATTTATTCGCCATTTCATGCGCTTTGAGATGCCGCATAGCCCAATACGCTATCTGAAATAGGAGCGATGTAAATTGAACAAATGTGATAGAATTTCGCTGAATTCTTTTATTAACCATGATGTTAAATGATCTGATCGGGGCTCTGTTCGCCCTAGCCTAGAAGTTTAATAGTGCATTTCATTCGCCATTTCATGCGCTTTGAGATGCCGCTTAGCCGAATTCGCTATCTGAAATAGGAGCGACGTAAATTGAACAAATGTGACAGAATTTCCGTGCATTCTTATATTAACCTTAATGTACAATGATCCAATCGGGTCTCTGTTCGCCCTACCATAGAAGTCTAATAGTGCATTTCACTCGCCATTTCTTGCGCTTTAAGATGCCGCCCAGCCCAGTACGCTATATGAAATAGGAGCGACGTAAATTGAACAAATATGATAGAATTTTGCTGAATTCTTAAATTAACCAAAATATAAAATGATCTCATCGGGTCTCTGTTTGCCCTACCCTAGAAGTTTAATAGTGCATTTTACACGCCATTCCACGCGCTTTAAGATGCCGCCCAGCCCAGTACGCTATACGAAATAGGAGCGACGTAAATTGCACAAATGTGATAGAATTTTGCTGAATTCATAAATTAACCATAATATAAAATGATCTAATCGGGTCTCTGTGCGCCCTACCATAGAAGTCTAATGGTGCATTTCACCCGTCATTTCATGCGCTTTGAGATGCCGCCTAGCCCAGTACGCTATCTGAAATAGGAGCGACGTAAATTGCTCAAATGTGATAGAATTTCCGTGAATCCTTATATTAACCTTAATGTAAAATCATCTAATCGGGTCTCTTTTCGCCCTACCATAGAAGTCTAATAGTGCATTTCACTCGCCATTTCATGCGCTTTGAGATGCCGCTTAGCCCAATACGCTATCTGAAATATGGGCGACGTAAATTGAACAAATGTGATAGAATTTCCCTGAAATCTTATATTAAACAAAATATAAAATGATCTAATCGGGTCTCTGATTGCTCTATCATAGAAATTTAGTAGTGCATTTTACTCGACCTTCCACGCGCTTTAAGATGCCGCCTAGCCCAGTACGCTATCTGAAATAGGAGCGACGTAAGATGAACAAATGTGATAGAATTACGCTGCATTCTTATATTAACCGTAATATAAAATGATCTAATCGGGCCTCTGTTTGCCTTATCCTATAAGTTTAATAGTGCATTTCACTCGCCATTTCATGCGCTTTGAAATGCTGCTTAGCCCAATACGCTATCTGAAATAGGAGCGACGTAAATTGAAAAAATGTGATAGAACTTCGCTGGATTCTTATATTAACAATAATATAAAATGATCTAATCGGGTCTCTGATTGCCCTATCATAGAAGTTTAATAGTGCATTTTACTTGCCACTCCACGCGCTTTAAGATGCCGCCTAGCCCAGTACGTTATCTGAAATAGGAGCGACGTAAATTGAACAAATGCGATAAAATTTTGCTGACATCTTAAATTAACCACAATATAAAATGATCTAATCGGGACTCTGATTGCCCTATCATAGAATTTTAATAGTGCATTTTACTCGCCATTCCACGCGCTTTAAGATGCCGCCTAGCCCAGTACGCTATCTAAAAAAGGAGCGACGTAAGATGAACAAATGTGATAGAATTACGCTGCATTCTTATATTAACAGTAATATAAAATGATCTAATCGGGCCTCTGTTTGCCTTATCCTAGAAGTTTAATAGTGCAATTCACTCGCCATTTCATGCACTTTGAAATGCTGCTTAGCCCAATACGCTATCTGAAATAGGAGCGACGTAAATTGAAAAAATGTGATAGAACTTCGCTGAATTCTTAAATTAACCATAATATAAAATGATCGAATCGGGTCTCTGTTTGCCCTACCCTAGAAGTTTAATAGTGCAATTTATTCGCCATTTCATGCGCTTTGAGATGCCGCATAGCCCAATACGCTATCTGAAATAGGAGCGATGTAAATTGAACAAATGTGATAGAATTTCGCTGAATTCTTTTATTAACCATGATGTTAAATGATCTGATCGGGGCTCTGTTCGCCCTAGCCTAGAAGTTTAATAGTGCATTTTATTCGCCATTTCATGCGCTTTGAGATGCCGCTTAGCCGAATTCGCTATCTGAAATAGGAGCGACGTAAATTGAACAAATGTGATAAAATTTCCCTGAAATCTTATATTAAATAAAATATAAATTGATCAAATCGGGTCTCTGATTGCCCTATCATAGAAGTTTAATATAGCAGTTCACTCGTCGTTTCATGTGCTTTGAGATGCCGCTAAGCCCAATAAGCTATCTGTAATAGGAGCGACGTAAATTGAACAAATGTGATAAAATTTCCCTGAAATCTGATAGTAAACAAAATATAAAATGATCTAATCGTGTCTCTGATTGCCCTATCATAGAAGTTTAGTAGTGCATTTTACTCGCCATTCCACGCGCTTTAAGATGCCGCCTAGCCCAGTACGCTATCTGAAATAGGAGCGACGTAAGTTGAACAAATGTGATAGAATTACGCTGAATTCTTAAATTAACCATAATATAAAATGATCTAATCGGGTCTTTGTTTGCCCTAGCCTAGAAGTTTAATAGCGCATTTTACTCGCCATTTCATGCGCTTTGAGATGCCGCTTAGCCCAATACGGTATCTAAAATATTAGCGACGTAAATTGAACAAATGTGACAGAATTTCCGTGAATTCTTATATTAACCTTAATGTACAATGATCTAATCGGGTCTCTGTTCGCCCTACCATAGAAGTCTAATAGTGCATTTCACTCGTCATTCCATGCGCTTTGAAATGCTGCTTAGCCCAATACGCTATCTGAAATAGGAGCGACGTAAATTGAACAAATGTGATAGAACTTCGCTGAATTCGTAAATTAACCATAATATAAAATGATTTAATCGGGTCTTTGTTTGCCCTAGCCTAGAAGTTTAATAGCTCATTTTACTCGCCATTTCATGCGCTTTCAGATGCCGCTTAGCCCAATACGCTATCTGAAATAGGAGCGACGTAAATTGAACAAATGTGACAGAATTTCGCTGAATTCTTAAATTAACCATAATATAAAATGATCTTATCGGGTCTCTGTTTGCCCTACTCTAGAAGTTTGACAGTGCATTTTACTCGCCATTTCGTGCGCTTTGAGATGCCGCTTAGCCGAATACGCTAACTGAAATAGGAGCGACGTAAATTGAACAAATGTGATAGAATTTTGCTGAATTCTTAAATTAACCATAATATAAAATGATCTAATCGGGTCTCTGTTCGCCCCACCCTAGAAGCTTAATAGTGCATTTCACTCGTCATTTCATGCGCTTTGAGATGCCGCTTAGCCCAATATGCTATCTGAAATAGGAGCGACGTAAATTGAACAAATGTGATAGAATCTCGCTGAATTCTTTTATTAACCATAATGTAAAATGATCTGATCGGGGCTCTGTTCGCCCTAGCCTAGAAGTTTAATAGTGCATTGTATTCGCCATTTCATGCGCTTTGAGATGCCGCTTAGCCGAATTCGCTATCTGAAATAGGAGCGACGTAAATTGAACAAATGTGATAAAATTTCCCTGAAATCTTATATTAAACAAAATATAAAATGATCAAATCGGGTCTCTGATTGCCCTATCATAGAAGTTTAATAGTGCATTTCACTCGTCATTTCATGCGCTTTGAGATGCAGCTAAGCCCAATAAGCTATCTGTAATAGGAGCGACGTAAATTGAACAAGTCTGATAGAACTTCACTGAATTCGTAAATTAACCATAATATAAAATGATTTAATCGGGTCTTTGTTTGCCCTAGCCTAGAAGTTAAATAGCTCATTTTACTCGCCATTTCATGCGCTTTCAGATGCCGCTTAGCCCAATACGCTATCTGAAATAGGAGCGACGTAAATTGAACAAATGTGATAAAATTTTCCTGAAATCTTATATTAAACAAAATATAAAATGATCAAATCGGGTCTCTGATTGCCCTATCATAGAAGTTTAATAGCGCATTTCACTCGTCATTTCATGCGCTTTGAGATGCAGCTAAGCCCAATAAGCAATCTGTAATAGGAGCGACGTAAATTGAACAAATGTGATAGAATTTCGCTGAATTCTTATATTAACCATCATATAAAATGATCTAATCGGGTCTCTGGTTGCCCTATCATCGAAGTTTAATAGTGCATTTTCCTTGCCATTCCACGCGCTTTAAGATGCCGCCTAGCCCAATACGCTATCTGAAATACGAGCGACGTAAATTGAACAAATGTGATAGAATTTCCCTGAAATCTTATATTAAACAAAATATAAAATGATCTAATCGGGTCTCTGATTGCTCTATCATAGAAGTTTAGTAGTGCATTTTACTCGCCCTTCCACTCGCTTTAAGATGCCGCCTAGCCCAGTACGCTATCTGAAATAGGAGCGACGTAAGATGAAGAAATGTGATAGAATTACGCTGAATTCTTATATTAACCGTAATATAAAATGACCTAATCGGGTCTCTGTTTGCCTTATCCTAGAAGTTGAATAGTGCATTTCACTCGCCATTTCATGCACTTTGAAATGCCGCCTAGCCCAGTACGCTATCTGAAATAGGAGCGACGTAAGTTGAACAAATGTGATAGAATTACGCCGACTTCTTATATTAACCGTAATATAAAATGATCTAATCGGGTCTCTGTTTGCCTCATCCTAGAAGTTTCACAGTGCATTATACTCGCCATTTCATGCGCTTTGAGATGCCGCTTAGCACAATACGCTATCTGAAATAGGAGCGACGTGAATTGAACGAATGTGATAGAATTACGCTGAATTCTTAACTTAACCATTATATAAAATGATCTAATCGGGTCTCTGTTCGCCCTACCATAGAAGTCTAATAGTGCATTTCACTCGCCATTTCATGCGCTTTGAGATGCCGCCTAGCCCAGTAAGCTATCTGAAATAGGAGCGACGTAAGTTGAACAAATGTGATAGAATTACGCTGCATTCTTATATTTACCGTAATATAAAATGATCTAATCGGGTCTCTGTTTGCCTTATCCTAGAAGTTTCATAGCGCATTTTACTCACCATTTCATGCGCTATGTGAGGCCGCTTAGCCCAATACGCTATCTGAAATCGGAGCGACGTAAATTGAACAAATGTGATAGAATTTCCCTGAAATCTTATATTAATCAAAATATAAAATGATCTAATCGGGTCTCTGATTGCCCTATCATAGAAGATTAGTAGTGCATTTTACTCGCCATTCCATGCGCTTTAAGATGCCGCCTAGCCCAGTACATTATCTGAAACAGGAGCGACGTAACTTGAACAAATGTGATAGAATTACGCTGCATTCTTATATTAACCGTTATATAAAATGATCTAATCGGGTCTCTGTTTGCCTCATCCTAGAAGTTTCACAGTGCATTATACTCGCCATTTCATGCGCTTTGAGATGCCGCTTAGCACAATACGCTATCTGAAACAGGAGCGACGTAACTTGAACAAATGTGATAGAATTACGCTGCATTCTTATATTAACCGTTATATAAAATGATCTAATCGGGTCTCTGTTTGCCTTATCCTAGAAGTTTAATAGTGCATTATACTCGCCATTTCATGCGCTTTTAGATGCCGCCTAGCCCAGTACGCTATCTGAAATAGGAGCGACGTAAATTGAACAAATGTGATAGAATTTCCGTGAATCCTTATATTAACCTTAACGTAAAATGATCTAATCGGGTCTCTGTTCGCCCTACCATAGAAGTCTAATGGTGCATTTCACTCGCCATTTCATGCGCTTTGAGATGCCGCTTAGCCCAATAAGCTATCTGTAATAGGAGGGACGTAAATTGAACAAATGTGATAGAATTTCGCTGAATTCTTATATTAACCTTAATGTAAAATGATATAATCGGGTCTCTGTTCGCCCCACCCTAGAAGCTTAATAGCGAATTTCACTCGTCATTTCATGTGCTTTGAGATGCCGCTTAGCCCAATATGCTATCTGAAATAGGAGCGACGTAAATTGAACAAATGTGATAGAATTTCCGTGAATTCTTATATTAACCTTAATGTAAAATGATCCAATCGGGTCTCTGTTCGCCCTACCATAGAAGTCTAATAGTGCATTTCACTCGCCATTTCATGCGCTTTGAGATGCCGTTTAGCCCAATACGCCATCTGAGATAGGAGCGACGTAAGTTGAACAAATGTGATAGAATTTCGCTGAATTCTTTTATTAACCATAATGTAAAATGATCTGATCGGGGCTCTGTTCGCCCTAGCCTAGAAGTTTAATAGTGCATTTTATTCGATATTTCATGCACTTTGAGATGCCGCTTAGCTCAATACGATATCTGAAATAGGAGCGACGTAAATTGAACAAATGTGATAGAATTTCCCTGAAAACTTATATTAAACAAAATATAAAATGATCTAATCGGGTCTCTGATTGCCCTATCATAGAAGTTTAGTAGTGCATTTTACTCGCCATTCCACGCGCTTTAAGATGCCGCCTAGCCCAGTACGATATCTGAAATAGGAGCGACGTAAGTTGAACAAATGTGATAGAATTTTGCTGAATTCTTAAATTAACCAGAATATAAAATGATCTAATCGGGTCTCTGTTTGCCCTACCCTAGAAGTTTAATAGTGCATTTCACTCGTCCCTTCATGCGCTTTGAGATGCCGCTAAGCCCAATAAGCTATCTGAAATAGGAGCGACGTAAATTGAACAAATGTGATAGAATTTCGCAGAATTCTTATATTAACCAAAATATAAAATGATCTAATCTGGTCTCTGTTCGCCCTAGCCTAGAAGTTTAATAGTGCATTTTGTTCGCCATTTCATGCGCTTTGAGATGCCGCTTAGCCCAATACGCTATCTGAAATACGAGCGACGTAAATTGAACAAATGTGATAGAATTTCCCTGAAATCTTATATTAAACAAAATATAAAATGATCTAATCGGGTCTCTGATTGCTCTATCATAGAAGTTTAGTAGTGCATTTTACTCGCCCTTCCACTCGCTTTAAGATGCCGCCTGGCCCAGTACGCTATCTGAAATAGGAGCGACGTAAGTTGAACAAATGTGATAGAATTACGCCGACTTCTTATATTAACCGTAATATAAAATGATCTAATCGGGTCTCTGTTTGCCTCATCCTAGAAGTTTCACAGTGCATTATACTCGCCATTTCATGCGCTTTGAGATGCCGCTTAGCACAATACGCTATCTGAAATAGGAGCGACGTGAATTGAACGAATGTGATAGAATTACGCTGAATTCTTAACTTAACCATTATATAAAATGATCTAATCGGGTCTCTGTTCGCCCTACCATAGAAGTCTAATAGTGCATTTCACTCGCCATTTCATGCGCTTTGAGATGCCGCCTAGCCCAGTAAGCTATCTGAAATAGGAGCGACGTAAGCTGAACAAATGTGATAGAATTACGCTGCATTCTTATATTTACCGTAATATAAAATGATCTAATCGGGTCTCTGTTTGCCTTATCCTAGAAGTTTCATAGCGCATTTTACTCACCATTTCATGCGCTATGTGAGGCCGCTTAGCCCAATACGCTATCTGAAATCGGAGCGACGTAAATTGAACAAATGTGATAGAATTTCCCTGAAATCTTATATTAATCAAAATATAAAATGATCTAATCGGGTCTCTGATTGCCCTATCATAGAAGATTAGTAGTGCATTTTACTCGCCATTCCATGCGCTTTAAGATGCCGCCTAGCCCAGTACATTATCTGAAACAGGAGCGACGTAACTTGAACAAATGTGATAGAATTACGCTGCATTCTTATATTAACCGTTATATGAAATGATCTAATCGGGTCTCTGTTTGCCTTATCCTGGAAGTTTAATAGCGCATTTTACTCGCCATTCCACGCGCTTTAAGATGCCGCCTAGCCCAGTATGCTATCTGAAATAGGAGCGACGTAAATTGAACAAATGTGATAGAATTTCGCTGAATTCTTAAATTAACCATAATATAACATGATCTAATCGGGTCTCTGTTTGCCTTATCCTAGAAGTTTAATAGTGCATTATACTCGCCATTTCATGCGCTTTTAGATGCCGCCTAGCCCAGTACGCTATCTGAAATAGGAGCGACGTAAATTGAACAAATGTGATAGAATTTCCGTGAATCCTTATATTAACCTTAACGTAAAATGATCTAATCGGGTCTCTGTTCGCCCTACCATAGAAGTCTAATGGTGCATTTCACTCGCCATTTAATGCGCTTTGAGATGCCGCTTAGCCCTATACGCTATCTGAAATATGAGCGACGTAAATTGAACATATGTGATAGAATTTCCCTGAAATCTTATATTAAACAAAATATAAAATGATCTAATCGGGTCTCTGATTGCTCTATCATAGAAGTTTAATAGTGCAATTTATTCGCCATTTCATGTGCTTTGAGATGCCGCATAGCCCAATACGCTATCTGAAATAGGAGCGACGTAAATTGAACAAATGTGATAGAATATCCGTGAATTCTTATATTAACCTTAATGTAAAATGATATAATCGAGTCTCTGTTCGCCCCACCCTAGAAGCTTAATAGTGCATTTCACTCGTCATTTCATGTGCTTTGAGATGCCGCTTAGCCCAATATGCTATCTGAAATAGGAGCGACGTAAATTGAACAAATGTGATAGAATTTCGCTGAATTCTTTTATTAACCAAAATGTAAAATGATCTAATCGGGTCTCTGTTCGCCCTAGCCTAGAAGTTTAATAGTGCATTTTAGTCGCCATTTCATGCGCTTTGAGATGCCGCTTAGCCCAATACGCTATCTGAAATAGGAGCGACGTAAATTGAACAAATGTGATAGAATTTCCGTGAATTCTTATATTAACCTTAATGTAAAATGATCCAATCGGGTCTCTGTTCGCCCTACCATAGAAGTCTAATAGTGCATTTCACTCGCCATTTCATGCGCTTTGAGATGCCGTTTAGCCCAATACGCCATCTGAGATAGGAGCGACGTAAGTTGAACAAATGTGATAGAATTTCGCTGAATTCTTTTATTAACCATAATGTAAAATGATCTGATCGGGGCTCTGTTCGCCCTAGCCTAGAAGTTTAATAGTGCATTTTATTCGCCATTTCATGCGCTTTGAGATGCCGCTTAGCCGAATTCGCTATCTGAAATAGGAGCGACGTAAATTTAACAAATGTGATAAAATTTCCCTGAATTCTTAAATTAACCATAACATAAAATGATCTAATCGGATCTCTGCTTAACCTACCCTAGAAGTTTAATAGTGCATTTTACTCCTCATTTCATGCGCTTTGAGAAGCCGCTTAGCCCAATCCGCTATCTGAAATAGGAGAGACGTAAATTGAACCAATGTGGTAGAATTTTGCTGAATTCATAAATTATCCATAATATAAAATGACCTAATCGGGTCTCTGTTTGCCCTACCCTAGAAGTATAATAGCGCATTTTACTCGCCATTTCATGCGCTCTGAGATGCCGCTTAGCTCAATACGATATCTGAAATAGGAGCAACGTAAGTTGAACAAATGTGATAGAATTTCCCTGAAATCTTTTATTAAACAAAATATAAAATGATCTAATCGGGTCTCTGATTGCCCTATCATAGAAGTTTAGTAGTGCATTTTACTCGCCATTCCACGCGCTTTAAGCTGCCGCCTAGCCCAGTACGCTATCTAAAATAGGAGCGACGTAAGTGGAACAAATGTGATAGAATTACGCTGAACTCTTATATTAACCGTAATATAAAATGATCTAATCGGGTCTCTGTTTGCCTTATCCTAGAAGTTTAGTATTGCATTTTACTCGCCATTTCATGCGCTTTGAGATGCCGCTTAGCCCAATACGCTATCTGAAATAGGAGCGACGTAAATTGAACAAATGTGATAGAATTTCCGTGAATTCTTATATTAACCTTAATGTAAAATGATCTGATCGGTTCTCTGTTCGCCCTACCATAGAAGTCTAATAGTGCATTTCACTCGCCATTTCATGCGCTTTGAGATGCCGCTTAGCCCAATACGCTATTTGAAATACGCGCGACGTAAATTGAACAAATGTGATAGAATTACGCTGAATTCTTATATTAACCGTAATATAAAATGATCTAATCGGGTCTCTGTTTGGCTTATCCTAGAAGTTCAATGGTGCATTTTACTTGCCATTTCATGCGCTTTGAGATGCCGCCTAGCCCAGTACGCTATCTGAAATAGGAGCGACGTAAATTGAACAAATGTGATAGAATTTCTGTGAATCCGTATATTAACCTTAATGTAAAATGATCTAATCGGGTCTCTGTTCGCCCTACCATAGAAGTCTAATAGTGCATTTCACTCGCCATTTCATGCGCTTTGAGATGCCGCTTAGCCCAATACGCTATCTAAAATAGGAGCGACGTAAGTGGAACAAATGTGATAGAATTACGCTGAATTCTTATATTAACCGTAATATAAAATGATCTAATCGGGTCTCTGTTTGCCTTATCCTAGAAGTTTAGTATTGCATTTTACTCGCCATTTCATGCGCTTAGAGATGCCGCTTAGCCCAATACGCTATCTGAAATAGGAGCGACGTAAATTGAACAAATGTGATAGAATTTCGCTGAGTTCTTAAATTAACCATAATATAAAATGATCTAATCGGGTCTCTGTTTGCCCTACCCTAGAAGTTTAATAGTGCATTTTATTCGCCATTTCATGCGCTTTGAGATGCCGCTTCACCCAATACGCTATCTGAAATAGGAGCGACGTAAATTGAACAAATGTGATAAAATTTCCCTGAAATCTTATATTAAACAAAATATAAAATGATCTAATCAGGTCTCTGATTGCCCTATCATAGAAGTTTAATAGTGCATTTCACTCGTTATTTCATGCGCTTTGTGATGCCGCTAAGCCCAATAAGCTATCTGTAATAGGAGCGACGGAAATTGAACAAATGTGATAGAATTTCGCTGAATTCTTATGTTAACCAAAATATAAAATTATCTAATCGGGTCTCTGATTGCCCTATCATAGAAGTTTAATAGTGCATTTTACTTGCCATTCCACGCGCTTTAAGATGCCGCCTACCCCAGTACGCTATCTGAAATACGAGCGACGTAAATTGAACAAATGTGATAGAATTTTGCTGAATTCTTAAATTAACCATAATATAAAATGATCTAATCGGGTCTCTTTTTGCCCTACCCTAGAAGTTTCATAGTGCATTTTACTCGCCATTTCATGCGCTTTGAGATGCCGCTTAGCCCAATACGCTATCTAAAATAGGAGCGACGTAAGTGGAACAAATGTGATAGAATTACGCTGAATTCTTATATTAACCGTAATATAAAATGATCTAATCGGGTCTCTGTTTGCCTTATCCTAGAAGTTTAGTATTGCATTTTACTCGCCATTTCATGCGCTTAGAGATGCCGCTTAGCCCAATACGCTATCTGAAATAGGAGCGACGTAAATTGAACAAATGTGATAGAATTTCCGTGAATTCTTATATTAACCTTAATGTAAAATGATCTAATCGGGTCTCTGATTGCTCTATCATAGAAGTTTAGTAGTGCATTTTACTCGCCATTCCACGAGCTTTAAGATGCCGCCTAGCCCAGTACGCTATCTGAAATAGGAGCGACGTAAGTTGAACAAATGTGATAGGATTACGCTGAATTCTTATATTAACCGTAATATAAAATGATCTAATCGGGTCTCTGTTTGGCTTATCCTAGAAGTTTAATGGTGCATTTTACTCGCCATTTCATGCGCTTTGAGATGCCGCATAGCCCAATACGCTATCTGAAATAGGAGCGACGTAAATTGAACAAATGTGATAGAATTTCGCTGAGTTCTTAAATTAACCATAATATAAAATGATCTAATCGGGTCTCTGTTTGCCCTACCCTAGAAGTTTAATAGTGCATTTTATTCGCCATTTCATGCGCTTTGAGATGCCGCTTCGCCCAATACGCTATCTGAAATAGGAGCGACGTAAATTGAACAAATGCGATAAAATTTCCCTGAAATCTTATATTAAACAAAATATAAAATGATCTAATCAGGTCTCTGATTGCCCTATCATAGAAGTTTAATAGTGCATTTCACTCGTTATTTCATGCGCTTTGTGATGCCGCTAAGCCCAATAAGCTATCTGTAATAGGAGCGACGGAAATTGAACAAATGTGATAGAATTTCGCTGAATTCTTATGTTAACCAAAATATAAAATTATCTAATCGGGTCTCTGATTGCCCTATCATAGAAGTTTAATAGTGCATTTTACTTGCCATTCCACGCGCTTTAAGATGCCGCCTACCCCAGTACGCTATCTGAAATACGAGCGACGTAAATTGAACAAATGTGATAGAATTTTGCTGAATTCTTAAATTAACCATAATATAAAATGATCTAATCGGGTCTCTTTTTGCCCTACCCTAGAAGTTTCATAGTGCATTTTACTCGCCATTTCATGCGCTTTGAGATGCCGCTTAGCCCAATACGCTATCTGAAATAGGAGCGACGTAAGTTGAACAAATGTGATAGAATTTTGCTGAATTCTTAAATTAACCATAATATAAAATGATCTAATCGGTTCTGTGATTGCCCTATCATAGAATTTTAATATCGCATTTTACTCGCCATTCCACGCGCTTTAAGAAGCCGCCTAGCCCAGTACGCTATCTGAAATAGGAGCGACGTAAATTGAACAAATGTGATAGAATTTCGCTGAATTCTTTTATTAACCATAATGTAAAATGATCTAATCGGGTCTCTGTTTGCCTACCCTAGAAGTTTAATAGTGCATTTCACTCGTCATTTCATGCGCTTTGAGATGCCGCTTAGCCGAATACGCTAACTGAAATAGGAGCGACGTAAATTGAACGAATGTGTTAGAATTTCCCTGAAATCTTATATTAAACAAAATATAAAATGATCTAATCGGGTCTCTGATTGCCCTATCATAGAAGTTTAGTAGTGCATTTTACTCGCCATTCCACCCGCTTTAAGATGCCGCCTAGCCCAGTACGCTATCTGAAATAGGAGCGACGTAAGTTGAACAAATGTGATAGAATTACGCTGAATTCTTATATTAACCGTAATATAAAATGATCTAATCGGGTCTCTGTTTGCCTTATCCTAGAAGTTTAATAGTGCATTTTACTCGCCATTTCATGCGCTTTGAGATGCCGCTTAGCCCAATACGCTATCTGAAATAGGAGCGACGTAAATTGAACAAATGTGAGAGAATTTCGCTGATCTCTTAAATTCTCTATAATATAAAATGATCTAATCGGGTCTCTGTTTGCCCTACCCTAGAAGTTTAATAGTGCATTTTATTCGCCATTTCATGCGCTTTGAGATGCCGCTTCGCCCAATACGCTATCTGAAATAAGAGCGACGAAAATTGAACAAATGTGATAGAATTTCGCTGAATTCTTAAATTAACCATAACATAAAATGATCTAATCGGGTCTCTGCTTGCCCTACCCTAGAAGTTTAATAGTGCATTTTACTCCTCATTTCTTGCGCTTTGAGAAGCCGCTTAGCCCAATCCGCTATCTGAAATAGGAGAGACGTAAATTGAACCAATGTGGTAGAATTTTGCTGAATTCATAAATTATCCATAATATAAAATGACCTAATCGGGTCTCTGTTTGCCCTACCCTAGAAGTTTAATAGCGCATTTTACTCGCCATTTCATGCGCTCTGAGATGCCGCATAGCCCAATACGCTATCTGAAATAGGAGCGACGTAAATTGAACAAATGTGATAGAATTTCCGTGAATCCTGATATTAACCTTAATGTAAAATGATCTAATCGGGTCTCTGTTCGCCCTACCATAGAAGTCTAATGGTGCATTTCACTCGTCATTTCATGCGCTCTGAGATGCCGCCTAGCCCAGTACGCTATCTGAAATAGGAGCGACGTAAATTGAACAAATGTGATAGAATTTCCGTGAATCCTTATATTAACCTTAATGTAAAATGATCTAATCGGGTCTCTGTTCGCCCTACCATAGAAGTCTAATAGTGCATTTCACTCGTCATTTCATGCGCTTTAAGATGCCGCCTAGCCCAGTACGCTATCTGAAATAGGAGCGACGTAAATTGAACAAATGTGATAGAATTTTGCTGAATTCTTAAATTAACCATAATATAAAATGATCTAATCGGGACTCTGATTGCCCTATCATAGAATTTTAATAGTGCATTTCACTCGTCATTTCATGCGCTTTGAGATGCCGTTTAGCCCAATATGCTATCTGAAATAGGAGCGACGTAAGTTGAACAACTGTGCTGGAATTACGCTGCATTCTCATATTAACCGTAATATAAAATGATCTAATCGGGTCTCTGTTTGCCTTATTCTAGAAGTTTAATAGCGCGTTTTTCTCGCCATTCCACGCGCTTTAAGAAGCCGCCTTGCGCAGTATGCTATCTGAAATAGGAGCGACGTAAATTGAACAAATGTGATAGAATTTCGCTGAATTCTTAAATTAACCATAATATAAAATGATCGAATCGGGTCTCTGTTTGCGTTATCCTAGAAGTTTAATAGTGCATTATACTCGCCATTTCATGCGCTTTTAGATGCCGCCTAGCCCAGTACGCTATCTGAAACAGGAGCGACGTAAATTGAACAAATGTGATAGAATTTCCGTGAATTCTTATATCAACCTTAATGTAAAATGATCTAATCGGGTCTCTGTTCGCCCTACCGTAGAAGTCTAATAGTGCATTTCACTCGCCATTTCATGCGCTTTGAGATGCCGCCTATCCCAGTACGCTATCTGAAATAGGAGCGACGTAAGTTGAACAAATGTGATAGAATTACGCTGCATTCTCATATTAAGCGTAATATAAAATGATCTAATCGGGTCTCTGTTTGCCTTATCCTAGAAGTTTAATATCGCGTTTTACTCGCCACTCCACGCGCTTTAAGATGCCGCCTAGCCCAGTATGCTACCTGAAATAGGAGCGACGTAAATTGAACAAATGTGATCGAATTTCGCTGAATTCTTATATTAACCAAAATATAAAATGATCTTATCGGGTCTCTGATTGCCCTATCGTAGAAGTTTAGTAGTGCATTTTACTCGCCATTCCACGGGCTTTAAGGTGCCGCCTCGCCCAGTATGCTATCTGAAATAGAAGCGACGTAAATTGAACAAATGTGATAGAATTTCGTTGAATACTTTTATTAACCAAAATGTAAAATGATCTAATCGGGTCTCTGATTGCCCTATCGTAGAAGTTTAGTAGTGCATTTTACTCGCCATTCCACGCGCTTTAAGATGCCGCCTAGCCCAGTATGCTATCTGAAATAGGAGCGACGTAAATTGAACAAATGTGATAGAATTTCGCTGAATTCTTAAATTAACCATAATATAAAATGATCTCATCGGGACTCTGTCTGACCTACCCTAGAAGTTTAATAGTGCATTTTACTCGCCATTTCATGCGCTTTGAGATGCCGCTTAGCCCAATACGCTATCCGAAATAGGAGCGACAGAAGTTGAACAAATGTGATAGAATTTCGCTGAATCTTTTTATTAACCATAATGTAAAATGATCTGATCGGGTCTCTGTTCGCCCTAGCCTACAAGTTTAATGGTGCATTTTATTCGCCATTTCATGCGCTTTGAGATGCCGCTTAGCCGAGTTCGCTATCTGAAATAGGAGCGACGTAAATTGAACAAATGTGATATAATTTCCCTGAAATCTTATATTAAACAAAATATAAAATGATCTAATCGGGTCTCTGATTGCCCTATCATAGAAGTTTAATAGTGCATTTCACTCGTCATTTCATGCGCTTTGTGATGCCGCTAAGCCCAATAAGCTATCTGTAATAGGAGTGACGTAAATTGAACAAATGTGATAAAATTTCGCTGAATTATTATGTTAACCAAAATATAAAATGATCTAATCGGGTCTCTGATTGCCCTATCATAGAAATTTAATAGTGCAGTTTACTTGACATTCCACGCGCTTTAAAATGCCGCCTAGCCCAGTACGCTATCTGAAATAGGAGCGACGTAAATTGAACAAATGTGATAAAATTTCCCTGAAATCTTATATTAAACAAAATATAAAATGATCTAATCGGGTCTCTGATTGCCCTATCATAGAAGTTTAATAGTGCATTTCACTCGTCATTTCATGCGCTTTAAGATGCCGCCTAGCCCAGTACGCTATCTGAAATAGGAGCGACGTAAATTGAACAAATGTGATAGAATTTTGCTGAATTCTTAAATTAACCATAATATAAAATGATCTAATCGGGTCTCTGATTGCCCTATCACAGAATTTTAATAGTGCATTTCACTCGTCATTTCATGCGCTTTGAGATGCCGCTTAGCCCAATATGCTATCTGAAATAGGAGCGACGTAAATTGAACAAATGTGATGGAATTTCGCTGAATTCTTTTATTAACCAAAATGTAATATGATCTAATCGGGTCTCTGTTCGCCCTAGCCTAGAAGTTTAATAGTGCATTTTAGTCGCCATTTCATGCGCTTTGAGATGCCGCCTAGCCCAGTACGCTATCTGAAATAGGAGCGACGTAAATTGAACAAATGTGATAGAATTTCCGTGAATACTTATATTAACCTTAATGTAAAATGATTTAAACGGGCCTCTGTTCGCCCTACCACAGAAGTCTAATAGTGCATTTCACTCGCTATTTTATGCGCTTTGAGATGCAGCCTAGCCCAGTACGCTATCTGAAATAGGAGCGACGTAAGTTGAACAAATGTGCTGGAATTACGCTGCATTCTTATATTAACCGTAATATAAAATGATCTAATCGGGTCTCTGTTTGCCTTATTCTAGAAGTTTAATAGCGCGTTTTACTCGCCATTCCACGCGCTTTAAGAAGCCGCCTTGCGCAGTATGCTACCTGAAATAGGAGCGACGTAAATTGAACAAATGTGATAGAATTTCGCTGAATTCTTAAATTAACCATAATATAAAATGATCTAATCGGGTCTCTGTTTGCGTTATCCTAGAAGTTTAATAGTGCATTTTACTCGCCATTCCACGCGCTTTAAGATGCCGCCTAGCCCAGTATGCTATCTGAAATAGGAGCGACGTAAATTGAACAAATGTGATAGAATTACGCTGAATTCTTAAATTAACCATAATATAAAATGATCTCATCGGGACTCTGTCTGACCTACCCTAGAAGTTTAATAGTGCATTTTACTCGCCATTTCATGCGCTTTGAGATGCCGCTTAGCCCAATACGCTATCTGAAATAGGAGCGACAGAAGTTGAACAAATGTGATAGAATTTCGCTGAATCGTTTTATTAACCATAATGTAAAATGATCTGATCGGGTCTCTGTTCGCCCTAGCCTACAAGTTTAATAGTGCATTTTACTCGCCATTCCACGCGCTTTAAGATGCCTCCTAGCCCAGTATGCTATCTAAAATAGGAGCGACGTAAATTGAACAAATGTGATAGAATTTCGCTGAATTCTTAAATTAACCATAATATAAAATGATCTAATCGGGTCTCTGTTTGCGTTATCCTAGAAGTTTAATAGTGCATTTCACTCGCCATTTCATGCGCTTTGAGATGCCGCTAAGCCCTATAAGCTATCTGAAATAGGAGCGACGTAAATTGAACAAATGTGATAGAATTTCGCTGAATTCTTATATTAACCAAAATATATAATGATCTAATCGGGTCTCTGATTGCCCTATCGTAGAAGTTTAGTAGTACATTTTACTCGCCATTCCACGCGCTTTAAGATGCCGCCTAGCCCAGTATGCTATCTGAAATAGGAGCGACGTAAATTGAACAAATGTGATAGAATTTCGCTGAATTCTTTTATTAACCAAAATGTAAAATGATCTAATCGGGTCTCTGTTCGCCCTAGCCTAGAAGTTTAATAGTGCATTTTACTCGCCATTCCACGCGCTTTAAGATGCCGCCTAGCCCAGTACGATATCTGAAATAGGAGCGACGTAAGTTGAACAAATGGGATAGAATTTCGCAGAATTCTTATATTTACCAAAATATAAAATGATCTAATCTGGTCTCTGTTCGCCCTAGCCTAGAAGTTAAATAGTGCACTTTGTTCGCCATTTCATGCGTTTTGAGATGCCGCTTAGCCCAATACGCTTTCTGAAATAGGAGCGACGTAAATTGAGCAAATGTGATAGAATTTCCCTGAAATCTTATATTAACCAAAATATAAAATGATCTAATCGGGTCTCTGATTGCCCTATCATAGAATTTTAATAGAGCATTTTAATCGCCATTCCACGCGATTTGAGATGCCGCCTAGCCCAGTACGCTATCTGGAATTGGAGCGACGTAAATTGAACAAATGTGATAGAATTTTGCTGAATTCTTAAATTAACCATAATATAAAATGATCTAATCGGGTCTCTGTGTGCCCTACCCTAGAAGTTTAATAGTACATTTCACTCGTCATTTCATGCGCTTTGAGATGCCGCTTAGCCGAATACGCTAACTGAAATAGGAGCGACGTAAATTGAACAAATGTGATAGAATTTTGCTGAATTCTTAAATTAACCATAATATAAAATGATCTAATCGGGTCTCTGTTCGCCCTACCATAGATGTCTAATAGTGCATTTCACTCGCCATTCCACGCGCTTTAAGATGCCGCCGAGCCCAGTACGCTATCTGAAATAGTAACGACGTAAATTGAACAAATGTGATAGAATTTTGCTGAATTCTTAAATTAACCATAATATGAAATGAACTGATCGGGTCTCTGTTCGCCCTAGCCTAGAAGTTTAACAGTGCATTTTATTCGCCATTTCATGCGCTTTGAGATGCCGCTTAGGCGAATACGCTATCTGGAATAGGTGCGACGTAAATTGAACAAATGTGATAGAATTTCGCTGAATTCTTTTATTAACCAAAATGTGAAATGATCCTATCGGGTCGCTGTTCGCCCTACCATAGAAGTCTAATAGTGCATTTCACTCGCCATTTCATGCGCTTTGAGAGGCCGCTTAGCCCAATACGCTATCTGAAATAGGAGCGAAGTAAGTTGATCAAATTTGATAGAATTACGCTGAATTCTTATACTAACCGTAATATAAAATGATCTAATCGGGTCTCTGTTTGCCTTATCCTAGAAGTTTAACAGTGCATTATACTCGCCATTTCATGCGCTTTGCGATGCCGCTTAGGCCAATACGCTATCTGAAATAGGAGCGACGTAAATTG
This sequence comes from Macropis europaea, assembly GCA_916610135.2. Classification (NCBI taxonomy): domain Eukaryota; kingdom Metazoa; phylum Arthropoda; class Insecta; order Hymenoptera; family Melittidae; genus Macropis; species Macropis europaea. The sequence goes on from CAKAJE020001541.1 coordinate 126,966, forward strand.
AATAAATGTGATAGAATTTCGCTGAATTCGTAAATTAACCATAATATAAAATGATTTAATCGGGTCTTTGTTTGCCCTAGCCTAGAAGTTTAATAGTGCATTTTACTCGCCATTTCATGCGCTTTGAGATGCCGCTTATCCCAATACGCTATCTGAAATACGAGCGACGTAAATTGAACAAATGTGATAGAATTTCGCTGAATTCTTAAATTAACCATAATATAAAATGATCTTATCGGGTCTCTGTTTGCCCTGCCCAACAAGTTTAACAGTGCATTTTACTCGTCATTTCATGCGCTTTGAGAAGCCGCTTAGCACAATACGCTATCTGGAATAGGAGCGACGTAAATTGAACAAATGTGATAGAATTTCGCTGAATTCTTATATTAACCAAAATATAAAATGATCTAATCGGGTCTCTGATTGCCCTATCGTAGAAGTTTAGTAGTGCATTTTACTCGCCATTCCACGCGCTTTAAGATGCCTCCTAGCCCAGTATGCTATCTAAAATAGGAGCGACGTAAATTGAACAAATGTGATAGAATTTCGCTGAATTCTTAAATTAACCATAATATAAAATGATCTCATCGGGACTCTGTCTGACCTACCCTAGAAGTTTAATAGTGCATTTTACTCGCCAATTCATGCGCTTTGAGATGCCGCTTAGCCCAATACGCTATCTGAAATAGAAGCGACAGAAGTTGAACAAATGTGATAGAATTTCGCTGAATTCTTTTATTAACCAAAATGTGAAATGATCTAATCGGGTCTCTGTTCGCCCTAGCCTAGAAGTTTAATGGTGCATTTCACTCGCCATTTCATGCGCTTTGAGATGCCGCTAAGCCCTATAAGCTATCTGAAATAGGAGCGACGTAAATTGAACAAATGTGATAGAATTTCGCTGAATTCTTATATTAACCAAAATATATAATGATCTAATCGGGTCTCTGTTTGCCCTATCCTAGAACTTTAATAGTGCATTTTATTCGCCATTTCATGCGCTCTGAGATGCCGCTTAGCCGAGTTCGCTATCTGAAATAGGAGCGACGTAAATTGAACAAATGTGATAAAATTTCCCTGAAATCTTATATTAAACAAAATATAAAATGATCTAATCGGGTCTCTGATTGCCCTATCATCGAAGTTTAATAGTGCATTTCACTCGTCATTTCATGCGCTTTGTGATGCCGCTAAGCCCAATAAGCTATCTGTAATAGGAGCGACGTAAATTGAACAAATGTGATACAATTTCCCTGAAATCTTATATTAAACAAAATATAAAATGATCTAATCGGGTCTCTGATTGCCCTATCATAGAAGTTTAGTAGTGCATTTTACTCGCCATTCCACGCGCTTTAAGATGCCGCCTAGCCCAGTACGATATCTGAAATAGGAGCGACGTAAGTTGAACAAATGGGATAGAATTTCGCAGAATTCTTATATTTACCAAAATATAAAATGATCTAATCTGGTCTCTGTTCGCCCTAGCCTAGAAGTTAAATAGTGCACTTTGTTCGCCATTTCATGCGTTTTGAGATGCCGCTTAGCCCAATACGCTTTCTGAAATAGGAGCGACGTAAATTGAGCAAATGTGATAGAATTTCCCTGAAATCTTATATTAACCAAAATATAAAATGATCTAATCGGGTCTCTGATTGCCCTATCATAGAATTTTAATAGAGCATTTTAATCGCCATTCCACGCGATTTGAGATGCCGCCTAGCCCAGTACGCTATCTGGAATTGGAGCGACGTAAATTGAACAAATGTGATAGAATTTTGCTGAATTCTTAAATTAACCATAATATAAAATGATCTAATCGGGTCTCTGTGTGCCCTACCCTAGAAGTTTAATAGTACATTTCACTCGTCATTTCATGCGCTTTGAGATGCCGCTTAGCCGAATACGCTAACTGAAATAGGAGCGACGTAAATTGAACAAATGTGATAGAATTTTGCTGAATTCTTAAATTAACCATAATATAAAATGATCTAATCGGGTCTCTGTTCGCCCTACCATAGATGTCTAATAGTGCATTTCACTCGCCATTCCACGCGCTTTAAGATGCCGCCGAGCCCAGTACGCTATCTGAAATAGTAACGACGTAAATTGAACAAATGTGATAGAATTTTGCTGAATTCTTAAATTAACCATAATATGAAATGAACTGATCGGGTCTCTGTTCGCCCTAGCCTAGAAGTTTAACAGTGCATTTTATTCGCCATTTCATGCGCTTTGAGCTGCCGCTTAGGCGAATACGCTATCTGGAATAGGTGCGACGTAAATTGAACAAATGTGATAGAATTTCGCTGAATTCTTTTATTAACCAAAATGTGAAATGATCCTATCGGGTCGCTGTTCGCCCTACCATAGAAGTCTAATAGTGCATTTCACTCGCCATTTCATGCGCTTTGAGAGGCCGCTTAGCCCAATACGCTATCTGAAATAGGAGCGAAGTAAGTTGATCAAATTTGATAGAATTACGCTGAATTCTTATACTAACCGTAATATAAAATGATCTAATCGGGTCTCTGTTTGCCTTATCCTAGAAGTTTAACAGTGCATTATACTCGCCATTTCATGCGCTTTGCGATGCCGCTTAGGCCAATACGCTATCTGAAATAGGAGCGACGTAAATTGAATAAATGTGATAGAATTTCGCTGAATTCGTAAATTAACCATAATATAAAATGATTTAATCGGGTCTTTGTTTGCCCTAGCCTAGAAGTTTAATAGTGCATTTTACTCGCCATTTCATGCGCTTTGAGATGCCGCTTATCCCAATACGCTATCTGAAATAGGAGCGACGTAAATTGAACAAATGTGATAGAATTTCGCTGAATTCTTAAATTAACCATAATATAAAATGATCTTATCGGGTCTCTGTTTGCCCTGCCCAACAAGTTTAACAGTGCATTTTACTCGTCATTTCATGCGCTTTGAGATGCCGCTTAGCACAATATGCTATCTGAAATAGGAGCGACGTAAATTGAACAAATGTGATAGAATTACGCTGAATCCTTATATTAACCAAAATATAAAATGATCTAATCGGGTCTCTGATTGCCCTATCATAGAAGTTTAATAGTGCATTTTACTCGCCATTCCACGCGCTTCAAGTTGCCGCCTAGCCCAGTACGCTATCTGAAATAGGAGCGACGTATATTGAACAAATGTGATAGAATTTCGCTGAATTCTTATATTAACCAAAATATAAAATGATCTAATCAGGTCTCTGTTTGCCCTACCCTAGAAGTTTAATAGTGCATTTTATTCGTCATTTCATGCGCTTTGAGATGCCGCTTAGCCCAATACGCTATCTGAAATAGGAGCGACGTAAATTGAACAAATGTGATAGAATTTCGCTGAATTCTTATATTAACCGTAATATAAAATGGTCTAATCCGGTCTCTGTTTGCCCTACCCTCGAAGTTTAATAGTGCATTTTACGAGCCATTTCTTGCGCTTTGAGATGCACCTTAGACCTATACGCTATCTGAAATAGGAGCGACGTAAATTGAACAAATGTGATAGAATTTCGCTGAATTCTTATATTAACCTTAATGTACCATGTTCTAATCGGGTCTTTGTTCGCCCTACCCTAGAAGCTTAATAGTGCATTTCACTCGTCATTTCATGCGCTTTGAGATGCCGCTTAGCACAATATGCTATCTGAAATAGGAGCGACGTAAATTGAACAAATGTGATAGAATTACGCTGAATCCTTATATTAACCAAAATATAAAATGATCTAATCGGGTCTCTGATTGCCCTATCATAGAAGTTTAATAGTGCATTTCACTCGCCATTCCACGCGCTTTAAGATGAAGCCTAGCCCAGTATGCTATCTGAAATTGGAACGACGTAAATTGAACAAATGTGATAGAACTTCGCTGAATTCTTATATTAACCGTAATATGAAATGATCTTAGCGGGTCTCTGATTGCCCTACCCTAGAAGTTTAATAGTGCATTTTACTCGCCCTTTCGTGCGATTTGAGATGCCGCTTAGCCCAATACGCTAACTGAAATAGGAGCGACGTAAATTGAACAAATGTGACAGAATTTCGCAGAATTCTTATATTAACCAAAATATAAAATGATCTAATCTGGTCTCTGTTCGCCCTAGCCTAGAAGTTTAATAGTGCACTTTGTTCGCCATTTCATGCGTTTTGAGATGCCGCTTAGCCCAATACGCTTTCTGAAATAGGAGCGACGTAAATTGAGCAAATGTGATAGAATTTCCCTGAAATCTTATATTAACCAAAATATAAAATGATCTAATCGGGTCTCTGATTGCCCTATCATAGAATTTTAATAGAGCATTTTACTCGCCATTCCACGCGATTTGAGATGCCGCCTAGCCCAGTACGCTGTCTGAAATAGGAGCGACGTAAATTGAACAAATGTGATAGAATTTCGCTGAATTCTTATATTAACCGTAATATAAAATGGTCTAATCCGGTCTCTGTTTGCCCTACCCTCGAAGTTTAATAGTGCATTTTACGAGCCATTTCTTGCGCTTTGAGATGCACCTTAGACCTATACGCTATCTGAAATAGGAGCGACGTAAATTGAACAAATGTGATAGAATTTCGCTGAATTCTTATATTAACCTTAATGTAACATGATCTAATCGGGTCTTTGTTCGCCCTACCCTAGAAGCTTAATAGTGCATTTCACTCGACATTTCATGCGCTTTGAGATGCCGCTTAGCACAATATGCTATCTGAAATAGGAGCGACGTAAATTGAACAAATGTGATAGAATTACGCTGAATCCTTATATTAACCAAAATATAAAATGATCTAATCGGGTCTCTGATTGCCCTATCATAGAAGTTTAATAGTGCATTTCACTCGCCATTCCACGCGCTTTAAGATGAAGCCTAGCCCAGTATGCTATCTGAAATTGGAACGACGTAAATTGAACAAATGTGATAGAACTTCGCTGAATTCTTATATTAACCGTAATATGAAATGATCTTAGCGGGTCTCTGATTGCCCTACCCTAGAAGTTTAATAGTGCATTTTACTCGCCCTTTCGTGCGATTTGAGATGCCGCTTAGCCCAATACGCTAACTGAAATAGGAGCGACGTAAATTGAACAAATGTGACAGAATTACGCTGAATTCTTATATTAACCGTAATATAAAATGATCTAATCGGGTCTCTGTTTGCCTTATCCTAGAAGTTTAATAGTGCATTTTACTCGCCATTTCATGCGCTTTGAGATGCCGCCTATCCCAGTACGCTATCTGAAATAGGAGCGACGTAAATTGAACAAATGTGATAGAATTTCGCTGAATTCTTTTATTTACCATAATGTTAAATGATCTAATCGGGTCTCTGTTCGCCCTAGCGTAGACGCATAATAGTGCATTTTATTCGTCATGTCATGCGCTTTGAGATGCCGCTTAGTCGAATACGCTACCTGAAATAGGGGCGACGTAAATTGAACAAACGTGATAGAATTTCGCTGAATACTTATATTAACCAAAATATAAAATGATCTAATCGGGTCTCTGATTGCCCTATCATAGAAGTTTAAGAGTGCATTTTGCTCGCCATTCCACGCGCTTTAAGATGCCGCCTAGCCCAGTACGCTATCTGAAATAGGAGCGACGTAAGTTGAAGAAATGTGATAGAATAACGCTGAGTTCTTATATTAACCGTAATATAAAATGGTCTAATCGGGTCTCCGTTTGCCTTATCCTAGAAGTTTAATAGTGCATTTTACTCGCCATTTCATGCGCTTTGAAATGCCGCTTAGCCCAATACGCTATCTGCAATAGGAGCGACGTAAATTGAACAAATGTCATAGAATATCGCTGAATTCTTAAATTAACCATAATATAAAATGATCTAATCGGGTCTCTGTTTGCCCTACCCTAGAAGTTTAATAGTGCATTTTATTCGTCATTTCGTTCGCTTTGAGATGCCGCTTAGCCCAATACGCTATCTGAAATATCGGCGACGTAAATTGACCAAATGTGAGAGAATTTCGTTGCATTCTTATATTAACCAAAATATAAAATGATCTAATCGGGTCTCTGATTGCCCTATCATAGAAGTTCAATAGTGCATTTTACTCGCCATTCCACGCGCTTTAAGTTGCCGCCTAGCCCAGTACGCTATCTGAAATAGGAGCGACGTATATTGAACAAATGTGATAGAATTTCGCTGAATTCTTATATTAACCAAAATATAAAATGATCTAATCAGGTCTCTGTTTGCCCTACCCTAGAAGTTTAATAGTGCATTTTATTCGTCATTTCATGCGCTTTGAGATGCCGCTTAGCCCAATACGCTATCTGAAATAGGAGCGACGTAAATTGAACAAATGTGATAGGATTTCGCTGAATTCTTAAATTAACCACAATATAAAATGATCTAATCGGGTCTCTGTTTGCCCTACCCTAGAAGTTTAATAGTGCATTTTACTCGCCATTTCATGCGCTTTGAGACGCCGCTTAGCCCAATACGCTATCTGAAATACGAGCGACGTAAATTGAACAAATGTGATAGAATTTCCCTGAATTCTTATATTAACCTTAATGTAAAATGATCTATTCGGGTCTCTGTTCGCCCTACCCTAGAAGTTTAATATTGCCTTTCACTCGTCATTTCATGCGCTTTGAGATGCCGCTTAGCCCAATCCGCTATCTGAAATAGGAGCGACGTAAATTGAACAAATGTGATAGAATTTCGCTAAATTCTTATATTAACCAAAATATAAAATGATCTAATCGGATCTCTGATTGCCCTATCATAGAAGTTTAATAGTGCATTTTACTCGCCATTCCACGCGCTTTAAGTTGCCGCCTAGCCCAGTACGCTATCTGAAATAGGAGCCACGTAAGTTGAACAAGTGTGACAGAATTACGCTGAATTCTTATATTAACCGTAATATAAAATGATCTAATCGGGTCTCTGATTGCCCTATCATAGAAGTTTAATAGTGCATTTT
>CAKAJE020001542.1:0-118175 GCA_916610135.2 Macropis europaea
TATAAGAATTCAGCGAAATTCTATCACGTTTGTTCTATAAGAATTCAGCGAAATTCTATCACGTTTGTTCAATTTACGTCGCTACTATTTCAGATAGCGTATTGGGCTAAGCGGCATCTCAAAGCGCATGAAATGGCGACTAAAATCCACTGTTAAACTTCTAGGGTAGGGCAAACAGAGACCCGATTAGATCATTTCATATTATGGTTTATTTAAGAATTCAGAAAAATTCTATCACATTTGTTCAATTTACGTCGCTCCTATTTCAGATAGCTTATTGGGCAAAGCGGCATCTCAAAGCGCATTGAATGACGAGTGAAATGCACTATTGAACTTCTAGGATAAGGCAAACAGAGACCCGATCAGATCATTTTATATTACGGTTAATATAAGAATTCAGCGTAATTCTATCACATTTGTTCAATTTACGTCGCTGATATTTCAGATAGCGTATTGGGCTAAGCGGCATCTCAAAGCGCAAGAAATGGCGAGTAAAATGCACTATTAAACTTCTAGGGTAGGGCAAACAGAGACCCGATAAGATCATTTTATATTATGGTTAATTTAAGAATTCAGCGAAACTCTATCACATTTGTTCAATTTATGTCGCTCCTATTTCAGATAGCGTATTGGGCTAAGCGGCATCTCAATGCGCATGAAATGGCGAGTAAAATGCACTATTAAACTTCTAGGATAAGGCAAACGGAGACCCGATTAGATCATTTTATATTACGGTTAATATAAGAATTCAGCGTAATTCTATCACATTTGTTCAACTTACGTCGCTCCTATTTCAGATAGCATACTGGGCTGGGCGGCATCTTAAAGCGCGTGGAATGGCGAGTAAAATGCACTATTAAACTTCTATGATAGGGCTATCAGAGACCCGATTAGATCATTTTATATTTTGGTTAATATAAGAATTCAGCGAAATTCTGTCACATTCGTTCAATTTATGTCGCTCCTATTTCAGATAGCGTATTGGGCTAAGCGGCATCTCAAAGCGCATGAAATGGCGAGTAAAATGCACTATTAAACTTCTAGGGTTGGGCGAACAAAGACCCGATTAGATCATTTTACATTAAGGTTAATATAAGAATTCAGGCAAATTCTATCACATTTGTTCAATTTACGTCGCTCCTATTTCAGATAGCGTATTGGGCTAAGCGCCATCTCAAAGCGCATGAAATGGCGAGTAAAATGCACTGTTAAACTTCTTGGGTAGGGCAAACAGAGACCCGATTAGATCATTTTATATTATGGTTAATTTAAGAATTCAGCAAAATTCTATTACATTTGTTCAATTTACGTCGTTCCTATTTCAGATAGCATACTGAGCTAGGCGGCATCTTAAAGCGCGTGGAATGGCGAGTAAAATGCACTATTAATCTTCTATGATAGGGCAATCAGAGACCCGATTAGATCATTTTATATTTTGGTTAATATAAGAATTCAGCGTAATTCTATCGCATTTGTTCAATTTACGTCGCTCCTATATCAGATAGCATATTGGGCTAAGCGGCATCTCAAAGCGCATGAAATGGCGAGTAATATGCACTATTAAACTTCGAGGGTAAGGCAAACAGAGACCCGATTAGATCATTTTATATTACGGTTAATATAAGAATTCAGCGAAATTCTATCACATTTGTTCAATTTACGTCGCTCCTATTTCAGATAGCGACTTGTGCTAAGCGTCATCTCAAAGCGCAAGAAATGGCGAGTAAAATGCACTATTAAACTTCTAGGATAAGGCAAACAGAAACCCGATTAGATCATTTTATATTACGGTTAATTTATCAATTCAGCGAAATTCTATCACATTTGTTCAATTTACGTCGCTCCTATTTCAGATAGCTTATTGGGCTAAGCGGCATCGCAAAGCGCATGAATTGACGAGTAAAATGCACTATTAAACTTCTAGGATAAGGCAAACAGAGACCCGATTAGATCATTTTATATTACGGTTAATATAAGAATTCAGCGTAATTCTGTGACATTTGTTCAACTTACGTAGCTCCTATTTCAGATAGCGTACTGGGCTAGGCGGCAACTTAAAGCGCGTGGAATGGCGAGTAAAATGCACTATTAAGCTTCTATGATAGGGCAATCAGAGACCCGCTTAGATCATTTTATATTTTGGTTAATATAAGTATTCAGCGAAATTCTATCACATTTGTTTAATTTACGTCGCTCCTATTTCAGATAGCGTATTGGGCTAAGCGGCATCTCAAAGTGCATGAAATGGGGAGTAAAATGCACTATTAAACTTCTAGGGTAGGGCAATCAGAGACCCTATTAGATCATTTTATATTTTGGTTAATATAAGAATTCAGCGTAATTCTGTCACATTTGTTCAATTTACGTCGCTACTATTTCAGATACCGTACTGGGCTAGGCGGCAGCTTAAACCGCGTGGAATGGCGAGTAAAATGCACTATTAAACTTCTAGGGTAGGGCAAACAGAGACCCCATTAGATCATTTTATATTATGGTTAATTTAAGAATTCAGCGAAATTCTATCACATTTGTTCAATTTACGTCGCTCCTATTTCAGATAGCGTATTGGGCTAAGCGGCATCTCACAGCGCACGAAAGGGCGAGTAAAATGCACTATTAAGCTTCTAGGGTTGGGCACATAGAGACCCGATTAGATCATTTTATATTATGGTTAATTTAAGAATTCAGCGAAATCATATCACATTTGTTCATGTTACGTCGCTCCTATTTCCGATAGCGTATTGGGCTAAGCGGCATCTCAAAGCGCATGAAATGGCGAGTAAAATGCACTATTAAACTTCTAGGGCAGGGCGAACAGAGACCCGATTAGATCATTTTACATTAAGGTTAATGTAAGTATTCAGGGAACTTCTATCACATTTGTTCAATTTACGTCGTTCCTATTTCAGACAGCTAATTGGGCTAAGCGGCATCTCAAAGCGCATGAAATGACGAGTAAAATGCACTATTAACCTTCTAGGGTAGGGCAATCAGAGACCCGATTAGATCATTTTATATTATGGTTAATTTAAGAATTCAGCAAAATTCTATCACATTTGTTCAATTTACGTCGTTCCTATTTCAGATAGCATACTGGGCTGGGCGGCATCTTAAAGCGCGTGGAATGGCGAGTAAAATGCACTATTAATCTTCTATGATAGGGCAATCAGAGACCCGATTAGATCATTTTATATTTTGGTTAATATAAGAATTCAGCGAAATTCTATCACATTTGTCAATTTGCGTCGCTCCTATTTCAGATAGCGTATTGGGCTAAGCGGCATCTCAAAGCGCATGAAATGACGAATAAAATGCACTATTAAGCTTGTGCGCTAGGGCGAACAGAGACCCGATTAGATCATTTAACATTATGGTAAATAAAAGAATTCAGCAAAATTCTATCACATTTGTTCAACTTACGTCGCTCCTATTTCAGAAAGCGTACTCGGATAGGCGGCATCTTAAAGCGCGTGGAATGGCGAGTAAAATGCACTATTAAACTTCTCGGATAAGGCAAACAGAGACCCGATTAGATCATTTTATATTACGGTTAATATAAGAATTCAGCGTAATTCTGTCACATTTGTTCAAGTTACGTAGCTCCTGTTTCAGATAGCGTACTGGGCTTGGCGGAAACTTAAACCGCGTGGAATGGCGAGTAAAATGCACTATTAAACTTCTATGATAGGGCAATCAGAGACCCGATTAGTTCATTTTATATTTTGGTTAATATAAGAATCCAGCGAAATTCTATCACATTTGTTCACTTTACGTCGCTCCTATTTCATTTAGCGTATTGGGCTAAGCGGCATCTCAAAGCGCATGAAATGGCGAGTAAAATGCACTATTAAACTTCTAGGGTAGGGCAATCAGAGACCCGATTAGATCATTTTATATTTTGGTTAATATAAGAATTCAGCGAAATTCTATCACATTTGTTCAATTTACGTCGCTCCTATTTCAGATAGCGTATTGGGCTAAGCGGCATCTCAAAGCGCACGAAAGGGCGAGTAAAATGCACTATTAAACTTCTAGGGTGGGGCAAGCAGAGACCCGATCAGATCATTTTATATTACGGTTAATATAAGAATTCAGCGAAGTTCTATCACATTTGTTCAATTTACGTCGCTCCTATTTCAGATAGCTTATTGGGCTAAGCGGCAACTCAGAGCGCATGAAAGACGAGTGAAATTCACTGTTAAACTTCTAGGGTAGGGCGAACAAAGACCCGATTAGATCATTTTACATTAAGGTTAAAATAAGAATTCAGCGAAATTCTATCACATTGGTTCAATTTACATCGCTCCTATTTCAGATAGCGTATTGGGCTAAGCTGCATCTCAAAGCGCAAGAAATGGCTCGTAAATTGCACTATTAAACTTCTAGGGTAGGGCAAACAGAGACCGGATTAGATCATTTTATATTTTGGTTAATATAAGAATTCAGAGAAATTCTATCACATTTGTTCAATTTACGTCGCTCCTATTTCAGATAGCGTATTGGGCTAAGAGGCATATCAAAGCGCATGAAATGGCGAGTAAAATGCACTATTAAACTTCTAGGATAAGGCAAACAGAGACCCGATTAGATCATTTTATATTACGGTTAATATAAGAAATCAGCGTAATTCTGTCACATTCGTTCAACTTACGTTGCTCCTATTTCAGATAGCTTATTGGGCTAAGCGGCATCGCAAAGCGCGTGAATTGACGAGTAAAATGCACTATTAAACTTCTAGGATAAGGCAAACAGAGACCCGATTAGATCATTTTATATTACGGTTAACATAAGAATTCAGCGTAATTCTGTGACATTTGTTCAACTTACGTAGCTCCTATTTCAGATAGCGTACTGGGCTAGGCGGCAACTTAAAGCGCGTGGAATGGCGAGTAAAATGCACTATTAAACTTCTATGATAGGGCAATCAGAGACCCGATTAGATCATTTTATATTTTGGTTAATATAAGAATCCAGCGAAATTCTATCACATTTGTTCAATTTACGTCGCTCCTATTTCACATAGCGTATTGGGCTAAGCGGCATCTCAAAGCGCATGAAGTGGCGAGTAAAATGCACTATTAAACTTCTAGGGTAGGGCGAACAAAGACCCGATTAGATCATTTTACATTAAGGTTAATATAAGAATTCAGCGTAATTTTGTGACATTTGTTCAACTTACGTAGCTCCAATTTCAGATAGCTTATTGGGCTAAGCGGCATCTCAAAGCGTAAGAAATGGCGAGTAAAATTCACTATTAAACTTCTAGGGTAGGGCAAACAGAGACCCCATTAGATCATTTTATATTATGGTTAATTTAAGAATTCAGCGAAATTCTATCACATTTGTTCAATTTACGTCGCTCCTATTTCAGATAGCGTATTGGGCTAAGCGGCATCTCAAAGCGCATGAAACGGCGAGTAAAATGCACTATTAAACTTCTAGGGTAGGGCAATCAGAGACCCGATTAGATCATTTTATATTTTGGTTAATAAATGAATTCATCGAAATTCTATCACATTTGTTCAATTTACATCGCTCCTATTTCAGATAGCGTACTGGGCTAAGCGGCATCTCAAAGCGCATGAAATGGCGAGTAAAATGCACTATTAAACTTCTAGGGTAGGGCAATGAGAGACCCGATTAGATCATTTTATATTTTGGTTAATATAAGAATTCAGCGAAATTCTATCACATTTGTTCAATTTACGTCGCTCCTATTTCAGATAGCGTATTGGGCTAAGCGGCATCTCAAAGCGCAAGAAATGGCGAGTAAAATTCACTATTAAACTTCTAGGGTAGGGCAAACAGAGACCCCATTAGATCATTTTATATTATGGTTAATTTAAGAATTCAGCAAAATTCTACCACATTTGTTCAATTTACATCGCTCCCATTTCAGATAGCGTATTGGGCTAAGCGGCATCTCAAAGCCCATGGAATGACGAGTAAAATGCACTAATAAACTTCTACGATAAGGCAAACGGAGATCCGATTAGACCATTTTATATTACGGTTAATACAAGAATTCAGCGTAATTCTATCACATTTGTTCAATTTACGTCGTTCCTATTTCAGATAGCATACTGGGCTAGGCGGCATCTTAAAGCGCGTGGAATGGCGAGTAAAATGCACTATTAAACTTCTATAATAGGGCAATCAGAGACCCGATTAGATCATTTTATGTATTGTTTAATATAAGATTTCAGGGAAATTCTATCACATTTGTTCAATTTACGTCGCTCCTATTTCAGATAGCGTATTGGGCTAAGCGGCATCTCAAAGCGTATGAAATGACGAGAGAAATGCACTATTAAACTTCTTGGGTAGGGCGAACAGAGACCCGATTAGGTCATTTCATATTATGGTTAATTTAAGAATTCAGCGAAATTCTATCACATTTGTTCAATTTACATCGCTCCTATTTCAAATAGCGTATTGGGCTAAGCGGCATCTCCATGCGCATGAAATGTCGAGTAAAATGCACTATTAAACTTCTAGGATAAGGCAAATGGAGACCCGATTAGACCATTTTATATTACGGTTAATATAAGAATTCAGCGTTATTCTATCACATTTGTTCAACTACGTCGCTCCTATTTCAGATAGCGTTCTCGAATAGGCGGCATCTTAAAGCGCGTGGAAAGGCGAGTAAAATGCACTATTAAACTTCGAGGGTAATGCAAACAGAGACCCGATTAGATCATTTTATATTACGGTTAATATAAGATTTCAGGGAAATTCTATCACATTTGTTCAATTTACGTCGCTCCTATTTCCGATAGCTATTGGGCTAAGCGGCATCTCAAAGCGCATGAAATGACGAGAGAAATGCACTATTAAACTTCTTGGGTAGGGCGAACAGAGACCCGATTACATCATTTTATATTATGGTTAATATAAGAATTCAGCGATATTCTATCGCATTTGTTCAATTTGCGTCGCTCCTATTTCAGATAGCGTATTGGGCTAAGCGGCATCTCAAAGCGCATGAAATGACGAATAAAATGCACTATTAAGCTTCTACGCTAGGGCGAACAGAGACCCGATTAGATCATTTAACATTATGGTAAATAAAAGAATTCAGCGAAATTCTATCACATTTGTTCAATTTACGTCGCTCCTATTTCAGATAGCGTACTGGGCTAGGCGGCATCTCAAAGCGCATGAAATGACGAGTAAAATGCTCTATTAAACTTCTAGGGTAGGCAAACAGAGACCCGATTAGGTCATTTCATATTATGGTTAATTTAAGAATTCAGCGAAATTCTATCACATTTGTTCAAGTTACATCGCTCCTATTTCAGATAGCTTATTGGGATAAGCGGCATCTCAAAGCGCATGAAATGGCGAGTAAAATGCACTATTAAACTTCTAGGATAAGGCAAACAGAGACCCGATTAGATCATTTTATATTACGGTTAATATAAGAATTCAGCGTAATTCTGTCACATTTGTTCAAGTTACGTAGCTCCTATTTCAGATAGCGTACTGGGCTAGGCGGCAACTTAAACCGCGTGGAATGGCGAGTAAAATGCACTATTAAACTTCTATGATACGGCAATCAGAGACCCGATTAGTTCATTTTATATTTTGGTTAATATAAGAATCCAGCGGAATTCTATCACATTTGTTCAATTTACGTCGCTCCTATTTCAGATAGCGTATTGGGCTAAGCGGCATCTCAAAGCGCACGAAAGGTCGAGTAAAATGCACTATTAAACTTCTAGGGTCGGGCAATCAGAGACCCGATAAGAACATTTTATATTACGGTTAATATAAGAATTCAGCGAAGTTCTATCACGTTTGTTCAATTTACGTCGCTCCTATTCCAGATAGCTTATTGGGCTAAGCGGCAACTCAAAGCGCATGAAATGACGAGTGAAATGCACTATTAAACTTCTAGGGTAGGGCGAACAAAGACCCGATTAGATCATTTTATATTATGGTTAATTTAAGAATTCAGCGAAATCCTATCACATTTGTTCATTTTACGTCGCTCCTACTTCAGACAGCGTATTGGGCTAAGCGGCATCTCAAAGCGCAAGAAATGGCGAGTAAAATGCACTATTAAACTTCTAGGGTAGGGCAAACAGAGACCCCATTAGATCATTTTATATTTTGGTTAATATAAGAATTCAGCGTTATTCTATCACATTTGTTCAACTTACGTCGCTCCTATTTCAGATAGCGTACTGGGCTAGGCGGCATCTCAAAGCGCGTGGAATGGCGAGTAAAATGCACTCTTAAACATCTATGATAGGGCAATCAGAGACCCGATTAGATCATTTTATATTTTGGTTAATATAAGAATTCAGCGAAATTCTATCACATTTGTTCAATTTACGACGCTCCTATTTCGGATAGCGTATTGGGCTAAGCTGCATCTCAAAGCGCATGAAATGACGAGTAAAATGCACTATTAAACTTCTAGGGTAGGGCAATCAGAGACCCGATTAGATCATTTTATATTATGGTTAATTTAAGAATTCAGCAAAATTCTATCACGTTTGTTCAATTTACGTCGTTCCTATTTCAGATAGCATACTGGGCTAGGCGGCATCTTAAAGCGCGTGGAATTGCGAGTAAAATGCACTATTAATCTTCTATGATAGGGCAATCAGAGACCCGATTAGATCATTTTATATTTTGGTTAGTATAAGAATTCAGCGAAATTCTATCACATTTGTTCAATTTACGTCGCTCCTATTTCAGATAGCGTACTGGGCTACGCGGTATCTTAAAGCGCGTGGAATGGCGAGTAAAATGCACTATTAAACTTCTAGCATAAGGCAAACGGAGACCCGATTAGACCATTTTATATTACGGTTAATATAAGAATTCAGCGAAATTCTATCACATTTGTTTAATTTACGTCGCTCCTATTTCAGATAGCGTATTGGGCTATGCGGCATCTCAAAGCGCATGAAATGACGAGAGAAATGCACTATTAAACTTCTTGGGTAGGGCGATCAGAGACCCGATTACATCATTTTATATTATGGTTAATTTAAGAATTCAGCAAAATTCTATCACATTTGTTCAATTTACGTCGCTCCTATTTCAGATAGCGTACTGGGCTACGCGGTATCTTAAAGCGCGTGGAATGGCGAGTAAAATGCACTATTAAACTTCTAGCATAAGGCAAACGGAGACCCGATTAGACCATTTTATATTACGGTTAATATAAGAATTCAGCGTTATTCTATCACATTTGTTCAACTTACGTCGCTCCTATTTCAGAAAGCGTACTCGGATAGGCGGCATCTTAAAGCGCGTGGAATGGCGAGTAAAATGCACTATTAAACTTCTCGGGTAATGCAAACAGAGACCCGATTAGATCATATTATATTACTGTTAATATAAGATTTCAGGGAAATTCTATCACATTTGTTCAATTTACGTCGCTCCTATTTCAGATAGCTATTGGGCTAAGCGGCATCTCAAAGCGCATGGAATGACGAGAGAAATGCACTATTAAACTTCTTGGGTAGGGCGAACAGACACCCGATTACATCATTTTATATTATGGTTAATATAAGAATTCAGCGAAATTCTATCACATTTGTTCAATTTGCGTCGCTCCTATTTCAGATAGCGTATTGTGCTAAGCGGCATCTCAAAGCGCATGAAATGACGAATAAAATGCACTATTAAGCTTGTACGCTAGGGCGAACAGAGACCCGATTAGATCATTTAACATTATGGTGAATAAAAGAATTCAGCGAAATTCTATCACATTTGTTCAATTTACGTCGCTCCTATTTCAGATAGCGTACTGGGCTAGGCGGCATCTCAAAGCGCATGAAATGACGAGTAAAATGCTCTATTAATCTTCTTGGGTAGGGCAAACAGAGACCCGATTAGGTCATTTCATATTATGGTTAATTTAAGAATTCAGCGAAATTCTATCACATTTGTTCAATTTACATCGCTCCTATTTCAGATAGCGTATTGGGCTAAGCGGCATCTCAAAGCGCATGGAATGACGAGTAAAATGCACTAATAAACTTCTAGGATAAGGCAAACGGAGATCCGATTAGACCATTTTATATTACGGTTAATATAAGAATTCAGCGTTATTCTATCACATTTGTTCAATTTACATCGCTCCTATTTCAGATAGCGACTTGTGCTAAGCGGCATCCCAAAGCGCAAGAAATGGCGAGTAAAATGCACTATTAAACTTCTAGGGAAGGGCAAACAGAGACCCCATTAGATCATTTTATATTATGGTTAATTTAAGAATTCAGCGAAATTCTCTCACATTTGTTCAATTTACGTCGCTGATATTTCAGATAGCGTATTGGGCTAAGCGGCATCTCAAAGCGCAAGAAATGGCGAGTAAAATGCACTATTAAACTTCTAGGGTAGGGCAAACAGAGACCCGATTAGGTCATTTCATATTATGGTTAATTTAAGAATTCAGAAAAATTCTATCACATTTGTTCAATTTACGTCGCTCCTATTTCAGATAGCGTACCCGGATAGGCGGCAGCTTAAAGCGCGAGGAATGGCGAGTAAAATGCACTATTAAACTTCTATGATAGGGCAATCAGAGACCCGATTAGATCATTTTATATTTTGGTTAATATAAGAATTCAGCGAAATTCTATCACATTTGTTTAATTTACGTCGCTCCTATTTCAGATAGCGTATTGGGATAAGCGGCATCTCAAAGCGCATGAAATGCTGAGTAAAATGCGCTATTAAACTTCTAGGGTAGGGCAATCAGAGACCCGATTAGATCATTTTATATTATTGTTAATTTAAGGATTCAGCAAAATTCTATCACATTTGTTCAATTTACGTCGTTCCTATTTCAGATAGCATACTGGACTAGGCGGCAACTTAAAGCGCGCGGAATGGCGAGTAAAATGCACTATTAAACTTCTATGATAGGGCAATCAGAGACCCTATTAGATCATTTTATATTATGGTTAATTTAAGAATTCAGCGAAATTCTATCACATTTTTTCAATTTACGTCGCTCCTATTTCAGATAGTGTACTAGGCTAGGCGGCATCTTAAAGCGCGTGGAAGGGCGAGTAAAATGCACTACTAAACGTCTATGATAGGGCAATCAGAGTCCCGTTTAGATCATTTTATATTTTCTTTAATATAAGATTTCAGGGAAATTCTATCACATTTGTTCAATTTACGTCGCTCTTAATTCAGATAGCTATTGGGCTAAGCGGCATCTCAAAGCGCATGAAATGACGAGAGAATTGCACTATTAAACTTCTTGGGTAGGGCGAACAGAGACCCGATTACATCATTTTATATTATGGTCAATTTAAGAATTCAGCGAAATTCTATCACATTTGTTCAATTTACATCGCTCCTATTTCAGACAGCGTATTGGGCTAAGCGGCATCTCAATGCGCATGAAATGGCCAGTAAAATGCACTCTTAATCTTCTATGATAGGGCAATCAGAGACCCGATTAGATCATTTTATATTTTGGTTAATATAAGAATTCAGCGAAATTCTATCACATTTGTTCAATTTACGTCGCTCCTATTTCAGATAGCGTATTGGGCTAAGCGGCATCTCAAAGCGCAAGAAATGGCGAGTAAAATGCACTATTAAACTTCTAGGGTAGGGCGAACAGACTCCCGATTAGATCATTTTATATTATGGTCAATTTAAGAATTCAGCAAAATTCTATCACATTTGTTCAATTTACATCGCTGCTATTTCAGATAGCGTATTGGGCTAAGCGGCATCTCAAAGCGCATGGAATGACGAGTAAAATGCACTATTAAACTTCGAGGGTAATGCAAACAGAGACCCGATTAGATCATTTTATATTACGGTTAATATAAGATTTCAGGGAAATTCTATCACATTTGTTCAATTTACGTCGCTCCTATTTCAGATAGCTATTGGGCTAAGCGGCATCTCAAAGCGCATGAAATGACGAGAGAAATGCACTATTAAACTTCTTGGGTAGGGCGAACTGAGACCCGATTACATCATTTTATATTATGGTTAATATAAGAATTCAGCGATATTCTATCGCATTTGTTCAATTTGCGTCGCTCCTATTTCAGATAGCGTATTGGGCTAAGCGGCATCTCAAAGCGCTTGAAATGACGAAGAAAATGCACTATTAAGCTTCTACGCTAGGGCGAACAGAGGCCCGATTAGATCATTCAGCATTATGGTAAATAAAAGAATTCAGCGAAATTCTATCACATTTGTTCAATTTACGTCGCTCCTATTTCAGATAGCGTATTGGGCTAAGCGGCATCTCAAAGCGCACGAAAGGGCGAGTAAAATGCGCTATTAAACTTCTAGGGTGGGGCAATCAGGGACCCGATAAGAACATTTTATATTACGGTTAATATAAGAATTCAGCGAAGTTCTATCACATTTGTTCAATTTACGTCGCTCCTATTTCAGATAGCGTACTGGGCTACGCGGTATCTTAAAGCGCGTGGAATGGCGAGTAAAATGCACTATTAGACTTCTAGCATAAGGCAAACGGAGACCCGATTAGACCATTTTATATTACGGTTAATATAAGAATTCAGCGAAATTCTATCACATTTGTTTAATTTACGTCGCTCCTATTTCAGATAGCGTATTGGGCTATGCGGCATCTCAAAGCGCATGAAATGACGAGAGAAATGCACTATTAAACTTCTTGGGTAGGGCGATCAGAGACCCGATTACATCATTTTATATTATGGTTAATTTAAGAATTCAGCAAAATTCTATCACATTTGTTCAATTTACGTCGCTCCTATTTCAGATAGCGTATTGGGCTAAGCGGCATCTCAAAGCGCATGGAATGACGAGTAAAATGCACTAATAAACTTCTAGGATAAGGCAAACGGAGATCCGATTAGACCATTTTATATTACGGTTAATATAAGAATTCAGCGTAATTCTATCACATTTGTTCAACTTACGTCGCTCCTATTTCAGATAGCGTATTGGGCTAAGCGGCATCTCAAAGCGCAAGAAATGGCGAGTAAAATGCACTATTAAACTTCTAGGGTAGGGCAAACAGAGACCCGATTAGGTCATTTCATATTATGGTTAACTTAAGAATTCAGAAAAATTCTATCACATTTGTTCAATTTACGTCGCTCCTATTTCAGATAGCGTACCCGGATAGGCGGCATCTTAAAGCGCGAGGAATGGCGAGTAAAATGCACTATTAAACTTCTATGATAGGGCAATCAGAGACCCGATTAGATCATTTTATATTTTGGTTAATATAAGAATTCAGCGAAATTCTATCACATTTGTTTAATTTACGTCGCTCCTATTTCAGATAGCGTATTGGGATAAGCGGCATCTCAAAGCGCATGAAATGCTGAGTAAAATGCGTTATTAAACTTCTAGGGTAGGGCAATCAGAGACCCGATTAGATCATTTTATATTATTGTTAATTTAAGGATTCAGCAAAATTCTATCACATTTGTTCAATTTACGTCGTTCCTATTTCAGATAGCATACTGGGCTAGGCGGCAACTTAAAGCGCGCGGAATGGCGAGTAAATGCACTATTAAACTTCTATGATAGGGCAATCAGAGACCCGATTAGATCATTTTATATTATGGTTAATTTAAGAATTCAGCGAAATTCTATCACATTTTTTCAATTTACGTCGCTCCTATTTCAGATAGCGTATTGGGCTAAGCGGCATCTCAATGCGCATGAAATGGCCAGTAAAATGCACTATTAAACTTCTAGGATAAGGCAAACGGAGACCCGATTAGACCATTTCATATTACGGTTAATATAAGAAATCAGCGTTATTCTATCACATTTGTTCAACTTACGTCGCTCCTATTTCAGATAGCGTACTGGGCTAGGCGGCATCTTAAAGCGCGTGGAATGGCGAGCAAAATGCACTCTTAAACTTCTATGATAGGGCAATCAGAGACCCGATTAGATCATTTTATATTTTAGTTAATATAAGAATTCAGCGAAATTCTATCACATTTGTTCAACATACGTCGCTCCTATTTCAGATAGTGTACTGGGTTGGGCGGCATTTTAAAGCGCGTGGAAGGGCGAGTAAAATGCACTACTAAACTTCTATCATAGGGCAATCAGAGTCCCGTTTAGATCATTTTATATTTTGTTTAATATAAGATTTCAGGAAAATTCTATCGCATTTGTTCAATTTACGTCGCTCCTATTTCAGATAGCTATTGGGCTAAGCGGCACCTCAAAGCGCATGAAATGACGAGAGAAATGCACTATTAAACTTCTTGGGTAGGGCGAACAGAGACCCGATTACATCATTTTATATTATGGTTAATTTAAGAATTCAGCAAAATTCTATCACGTTTGTTCAATTTACGTCGCTCCTATTTCAGATAGCGTACTGGGCTAGGCGGCATCTTAAAGCGCGAGCAGTGACGAGTAAAATGCACTAATAAACTTCTAGGATAAGGCAAACGGAGATCCGATTAGACCATTTTATATTACGGTTAATATAAGAATGCAGCGTAATTCTATCACATTTGTTCAACTTACGTCCCTCCTATTTCAGATAGCGTATTGGGCTAAGCGGCATCTCAAAGCGTATGAACTGACGAGAGAAATGCACTATTAAACTTCTTGGGTAGGGCGAACAGAGACCCGATTAGGTCATTTCATATTATGGTTAATTTAAGAATTCAGCGAAATTCTATCACATTTGTTCAATTTACATCGCTCCTATTTCAAATAGCGTATTGGGCTAAGCGGCATCTCCATGCGCATGAAATGGCGAGTAAAATGCACTATTAAACTTCTAGGATAAGGCAAATGGAGACCCGATTAGACCATTTTATATTACGGTTAATATAATAATTCAGCGTTATTCTATCACATTTGTTCAACTTACGTCGCTCCTATTTCAGATAGCGTACTCTGATAGGCGGCATCCTAAAGCGCGTGGAATGGCGAGTAAAATGCACTATTAAACTTCTTGGGTAGGGCGAACAGAGACCCGATTAGATCATTCAACATTATGGTAAATAAAAGAATTCAGCGAAATTCTATCACATTTATTCAATTTACGTCGCTCCTATTTCAGATAGCGTACTGGGCTGGGCGGCATCTCAAAGCGCATGAAATGACGAGTAAAATGCTCTATTAAACTTCTAGGGTAGGGCAAACAGAGACCCGATTAGGTCATTTCATATTATGGTTAATTTAAGAATTCAGCGAAATTCTATCACATTTGTTCAAGTTACATCGCTCCTATTTCAGATAGCTTATTGGGCTAAGCGGCATCTCAAAGCGCACGAAAGGGCGAGTAAAATGCACTATTAAACTTCTAGGGTGGGGCAATCAGAGACCCGATAAGAACATTTTATATTACGGTTAATATAAGAATTCAGCGAAGTTCTATCACATTTGTTCAATTTACGTCGCTCCTATTTCAGATAGCTTATAGGGCTAAGCGGCAACTCAAAGCGCATGAAATGACGAGTGAAATGCACTATTAAACTTCTAGGGTAGGGCGAACAAAGACCCGATTAGATCATTTTACATTAAGGTTAATATAAGAATTCAGCGAAATTCTATCACATTTGTTCAATTTACATCGCTCCTATTTCAGATAGCGACTTGTGCTAAGCGGCATACCAAAGCGCAAGAAATGGCGAGTAAAATGCACTATTAAACTTCTAGGGTAGGGCAAACAGAGACCCCATTAGATCATTTTATATTATGGTTAATTTAAGAATTCAGCGAAATTCTCTCACATTTGTTCAATTTACGTCGCTGATATTTCAGATAGCGTATTGGGCTAAGCGGCATCTCAAAGCGCAAGAAATGGCGAGTAAAATGCACTATTAAACTTCTAGGGTAGGGCAAACAGAGACCCGATTAGGTCATTTCATATTATGGTTAATTTAAGAATTCAGAAAAATTCTATCACATTTGTTCAATTTACGTCGCTCCTATTTCAGATAGCGTACCCGGATAGGCGGCATCTTAAAGCGCGAGGAATGGCGAGTAAAATGCACTATTAAACTTCTATGATAGGGCAATCAGAGACCCGATTAGATCATCTTATATTTTGGTTAATATAAGAATTCAGCGAAATTCTATCACATTTGTTTAATTTACGTCGCTCCTATTTCAGATAGCGTATTGGGATAAGCGGCATCTCAAAGCGCATGAAATGCTGAGTAAAATGCGCTATTAAACTTCTAGGGTAGGGCAATCAGAGACCCGATTAGATCATTTTATATTATTGTTAATTTAAGGATTCAGCAAAATTCTATCACATTTGTTCAATTTACGTCGTTCCTATTTCAGATAGCATACTGGGCTAGGCGGCAACTTAAAGCGCGCGGAATGGCGAGTAAAATGCACTATTAAACTTCTATGATAGGGCAATCAGAGACCCTATTAGATCATTTTATATTATGGTTAATTTAAGAATTCAGCGAAATTCTATCACATTTTTTCAATTTACGTCGCTCCTATTTCAGATAGTGTACTAGGCTGGGCGGCATCTTAAAGCGCGTGGAAGGGCGAGTAAAATGCACTACTAAACGTCTATGATAGGGCAATCAGAGTCCCGTTTAGATCATTTTATATTTTCTTTAATATAAGATTTCAGGGAAATTCTATCACATTTGTTCAATTTACGTCGCTCCTAATTCAGATAGCTATTGGGCTAAGCGGCATCTCAAAGCGCATGAAATGACGAGAGAATTGCACTATTAAACTTCTTGGGTAGGGCGAACAGAGACCCGATTACATCATTTTATATTATGGTCAATTTAAGAATTCAGCGAAATTCTATCACATTTGTTCAATTTACATCGCTCCTATTTCAGACAGCGTATTGGGCTAAGCGGCATCTCAATGCGCATGAAATGGCCAGTAAAATGCACTCTTAATCTTCTATGATAGGGCAATCAGAGACCCGATTAGATCATTTTATATTTTGGTTAATATAAGAATTCAGCGAAATTCTATCACATTTGTTCAATTTACGTCGCTCCTATTTCAGATAGCGTATTGGGCTAAGCGGCATCTCAAAGCGCAAGAAATGGCGAGTAAAATGCACTATTAAACTTCTAGGGTAGGGCGAACAGACTCCCGATTAGATCATTTTATATTATGGTCAATTTAAGAATTCAGCAAAATTCTATCACATTTGTTCAATTTACATCGCTCCTATTTCAGATAGCGTATTGGGCTAAGCGGCATCTCAAAGAGCATGGAATGACGAGTAAAATGCACTATTAAACTTCGAGGGTAATGCAAACAGAGACCCGATTAGATCATTTTATATTACGGTTAATATAAGATTTCAGGGAAATTCTTTCACATTTGTTCAATTTACGTCGCTCCTATTTCAGATAGCTGTTGGGCTAAGCGGCATCTCAAAGCGCATGAAATGACGAGAGAAATGCACTATTAAACTTCTTGGGTAGGGCGAACTGAGACCCGATTACATCATTTTATATTATGGTTAATATAAGAATTCAGCGATATTCTATCGCATTTGTTCAATTTGCGTCGCTCCTATTTCAGATAGCGTATTGGGCTAAGCGGCATCTCAAAGCGCTTGAAATGACGAATAAAATGCACTATTAAGCTTCTACGCTAGGGCGAACAGAGACCCGATTAGATCATTCAGCATTATGGTAAATAAAAGAATTCAGCGAAATTCTATCACATTTGTTCAATTTACGTCGCTCCTATTTCAGATAGCGTATTGGGCTAAGCGGCATCTCAAAGCGCACGAAAGGGCGAGTAAAATGCACTATTAAACTTCTAGGGTGGGGCAATCAGAGACCCGATAAGAACATTTTATATTACGGTTAATATAAGAATTCAGCGAAGTTCTATCACATTTGTTCAATTTACGTCGCTCCTATTTCAGATAGCTTATAGGGCTAAGCGGCAACTCAAAGCGCATGAAATGACGAGTGAAATGCACTATTAAACGTCTAGGGTAGGGCGAACAAAGACCCGATTAGATCATTTTACATTAAGGTTAATATAAGAATTCAGCGAAATTCTATCACATTTGTTCAATTTACATCGCTCCTATTTCAGATAGCGACTTGTGCTAAGCGGCATCCCAAAGCGCAAGAAATGGCGAGTAAAATGCACTATTAAACTTCTAGGGTAGGGCAAACAGAGACCCCATTAGATCATTTTATATTATGGTTAATTTAAGAATTCAGCGAAATTCTCTCACATTTGTTCAATTTACGTCGCTGATATTTCAGATAACGTATTGGGCTAAGCGGCATCTCAAAGCGCAAGAAATGGCGAGTAAAATGCACTATTAAACTTCTAGGGTAGGGCAAACAGAGACCCGATTAGGTCATTTCATATTATGGTTAATTTAAGAATTCAGAAAAATTCTATCACATTTGTTCAATTTACGTCGCTCCTATTTCAGATAGCGTACCCGGATAGGCGGCATCTTAAAGCGCGAGGAATGGCGAGTAAAATGCACTATTAAACTTCTATGATAGGGCAATCAGAGACCCGATTAGATCATTTTATATTTTGGTTAATATAAGAATTCAGCGAAATTCTATCACATTTGTTTAATTTACGTCGCTCCTATTTCAGATAGCGTATTGGGATAAGCGGCATCTCAAAGCGCATGAAATGCTGAGTAAAATGCGCTATTAAACTTCTAGGGTAGGGCAATCAGAGACCCGATTAGATCATTTTATATTATTGTTAATTTAAGGATTCAGCAAAATTCTATCACATTTGT
This sequence comes from Macropis europaea, assembly GCA_916610135.2. NCBI lineage: Eukaryota > Metazoa > Arthropoda > Insecta > Hymenoptera > Melittidae > Macropis > Macropis europaea. The sequence goes on from CAKAJE020001542.1 coordinate 18,713, forward strand.
TCAATTTACGTCGTTCCTATTTCAGATAGCATACTGGGCTAGGCGGCAACTTAAAGCGCGCGGAATGGCGAGTAAAATGCACTATTAAACTTCTATGATAGGGCAATCAGAGACCCTATTAGATCATTTTATATTATGGTTAATTTAAGAATTCAGCGAAATTCTATCACATTTTTTCAATTTACGTCGCTCCTATTTCAGATAGTGTACTAGGCTAGGCGGCATCTTAAAGCGCGTGGAAGGGCGAGTAAAATGCACTACTAAACGTCTATGATAGGGCAATCAGAGTCCCGTTTAGATCATTTTATATTTTCCTTAATATAAGATTTCAGGGAAATTCTATCACATTTGTTCAATTTACGTCGCTCCTAATTCATATAGCTATTGGGCTAAGCGGCATCTCAAAGCGCATGAAATGACGAGAGAATTGCACTATTAAACTTCTTGGGTAGGGCGAACAGAGACCCGATTACATCATTTTATATTATGGTCAATTTAAGAATTCAGCAAAATTCTATCACATTTTTTCAATTTACATCGCTCCTATTTCAGACAGCGTATTTGGCTAAGCGGCATCTCAATGCGCATGAAATGGCCAGTAAAATGCACTCTTAATCTTCTATGATAGGGCAATCAGAGACCCGATTAGATCATTTTATATTTTGGTTAATATAATAATTCAGCGAAATTCTATCACATTTGTTCAATTTACGTCGCTCCTATTTCAGATAGCGTATTGGGCTAAGCGGCATCTCAAAGCGCAAGAAATGGCGAGTAAAATGCACTATTAAACTTCTAGGGTAGGGCGAACAGACTCCCGATTAGATCATTTTATATTATGGTCAATTTAAGAATTCAGCAAAATTCTATCACATTTGTTCAATTTACATCGCTCCTATTTCAGATAGCGTATTGGGCTAAGCGGCATCTCAAAGCGCATGGAATGACGAGTAAAATGCACTATTAAACTTCGAGGGTAATGCAAACAGAGACCCGATTAGGTCATTTCATATTATGGTTAATTTAAGAATTCAGAGAAATTCTATCACATTTGTTCAAGTTACATCGCTCCTATTTCAGATAGCTTATTGGGCTAAGCGGCATCTCAAAGTGCATGAAATGGCGAGTAAAATGCACTATTAAACTTCTAGGATAAGGCAAACTGAGACCCGATTAGATCATTTTATATTACGGTTAATATAAGAATTCAGCGTAATTCTGTCACATTTGTTCAAGTTACGTAGCTCCTATGTCAGATAGCGTACTGGGCTAGGCGGCATCTTAAACCGCGTGGAATGGCGAGTAAAATGCAGTATTAAACTTCTATGATAGGGCAATCAGAGACCCGATTAGTTCATTTTATATTTTGGTTAATATAAGGATCCAGCGAAATTCTATCACATTTGTTCAATTTACGTCGCTCCTATTTCAGATAGCGTATTGGGCTAAGCGGCATCTCAAAGCGCACGAAAGGGCGAGTAAAATGCACTATTAAACTTCTAGGGTGGGGCAATCAGAGACCCGATAAGAACATTTTATATTACGGTTAATATAAGAATTCAGCGAAGTTCTATCACATTTGTTCAATTTACGTCGTTCCTATTTCAGATAGCGTATTGGGCTAAGTTGCATCTCAAAGCGCAAGAAATGGCTCGTACAATGCACTATTCAACTTCTAGGGTAGGGCAAACAGAGACCGGATTAGATCATTTTATATTTTGGTTAATATAAGAATTCAGCGAAATTCTATCACATTTGTACAATTTACGTCGCTCCTATTTCAGATAGCGTATTGGGCTAAGAGGCATCTCAAAGCGCATGAAATGGCGAGTAAAATGCACTATTAAACTTCTAGGATAAGGCAAACAGAGACCCGATTAGATCATTTTATATTACGGTTAATATAAGAAATCAGCGTAATTCTGTCACATTCGTTCAACTTACGTAGCTCCTATTTCAGATAGCGTACTGGGCTAGGCGGCATCTTAAATCGCGTGGAATGGCGAGTAAAATGCACTATTAAACTTCTATGATAGGGCAATCAGAGACCCGATTAGATCATTTTATATTTTGGTTAATATAAGAATTCAGCGAAATTCTATCACATTTGTTCAATTTACGTCGCTCCAATTTCAGATAGCTTATTGGGCTAAGCGGCATCGCAAAGCGCATGAATTGACGAGTGAAATGCACTATTAAACTTCTTGGGTACGGCGAACAAAGACCCGATTAGATCATTTTACATTAAGGTTAATATAAGAATTCAGCGAAATTCTATCACATTTGTTCAATTTACATCGCTCCTATTTCAGATAGCGACTTGTGCTAAGCGGCATCTCAAAGCGCAAGAAATGGCGAGTAAAATGCACTCTTAATCTTCTATGATAGGGCAATCAGAGACCCGATTAGATCATTTTATATTTTGGTTAATATAAGAATTCAGCGAAATTCTATCACATTTGTTCAATTTACGTCGCTCCTATTTCAGATAGCGTATTGGGCTAAGCGGCATCTCAAAGCGCAAGAAATGGCGAGTAAAATGCACTATTAAACTTCTAGGGTAGGGCGAACAGACTCCCGATTAGATCATTTTATATTATGGTCAATTTAAGAATTCAGCAAAATTCTATCACATTTGTTCAATTTACATCGCTCCTATTTCAGATAGCGTATTGGGCTAAGCGGCATCTCAAAGCGCATGGAATGACGAGTAAAATGCACTATTAAACTTCGAGGGTAATGCAAACAGAGACCCGATTAGGTCATTTCATATTATGGTTAATTTAAGAATTCAGAGAAATTCTATCACATTTGTTCAAGTTACATCGCTCCTATTTCAGATAGCTTATTGGGCTAAGCGGCATCTCAAAGTGCATGAAATGGCGAGTAAAATGCACTATTAAACTTCTAGGATAAGGCAAACTGAGACCCGATTAGATCATTTTATATTACGGTTAATATAAGAATTCAGCGTAATTCTGTCACATTTGTTCAAGTTACGTAGCTCCTATGTCAGATAGCGTACTGGGCTAGGCGGCATCTTAAACCGCGTGGAATGGCGAGTAAAATGCAGTATTAAACTTCTATGATAGGGCAATCAGAGACCCGATTAGTTCATTTTATATTTTGGTTAATATAAGGATCCAGCGAAATTCTATCACATTTGTTCAATTTACGTCGCTCCTATTTCAGATAGCGTATTGGGCTAAGCGGCATCTCAAAGCGCACGAAAGGGCGAGTAAAATGCACTATTAAACTTCTAGGGTGGGGCAATCAGAGACCCGATAAGAACATTTTATATTACGGTTAATATAAGAATTCAGCGAAGTTCTATCACATTTGTTCAATTTACGTCGTTCCTATTTCAGATAGCGTATTGGGCTAAGTTGCATCTCAAAGCGCAAGAAATGGCTCGTACAATGCACTATTCAACTTCTAGGGTAGGGCAAACAGAGACCGGATTAGATCATTTTATATTTTGGTTAATATAAGAATTCAGCGAAATTCTATCACATTTGTACAATTTACGTCGCTCCTATTTCAGATAGCGTATTGGGCTAAGAGGCATCTCAAAGCGCATGAAATGGCGAGTAAAATGCACTATTAAACTTCTAGGATAAGGCAAACAGAGACCCGATTAGATCATTTATATTACGGTTAATATAAGAAATCAGCGTAATTCTGTCACATTCGTTCAACTTACGTAGCTCCTATTTCAGATAGCGTACTGGGCTAGGCGGCATCTTAAATCGCGTGGAATGGCGAGTAAAATGCACTATTAAACTTCTATGATAGGGCAATCAGAGACCCGATTAGATCATTTTATATTTTGGTTAATATAAGAATTCAGCGAAATTCTATCACATTTGTTCAATTTACGTCGCTCCAATTTCAGATAGCTTATTGGGCTAAGCGGCATCGCAAAGCGCATGAATTGACGAGTGAAATGCACTATTAAACTTCTTGGGTACGGCGAACAAAGACCCGATTAGATCATTTTACATTAAGGTTAATATAAGAATTCAGCGAAATTCTATCACATTTGTTCAATTTACATCGCTCCTATTTCAGATAGCGACTTGTGCTAAGCGGCATCTCAAAGCGCAAGAAATGGCGAGTAAAATGCACTATTAAACTTCTAGGGTAGGGCAAACAGAGACCCCATTAGATCATTTTATATTATGGTTAATTTAAGAATTCAGCGAAATTCTCTCACATTTGTTCAATTTACGTCGCTGATATTTCAGATAGCGTATTGGGCTAAGCGGCATCTCAAAGCGCAAGAAATGGCGAGTAAAATGCACTATTAAACTTCTAGGGTAGGGCAAACAGAGACCCGATTAGGTCATTTCATATTATGGTTAATTTAAGAATTCAGAAATATTCTATCACATTTGTTCAATTTACGTCGCTCCTATTTCAGACAGCTTATTAGGCTAAGCGGCATCTCAAAGCGCATGAAATGGCGAGTAAAATGCACTATTAAACTTCTAGGGTAAGGCAAACAGAGACCCGATTAGATCATTTTATATTACGGTTAATATAAGAATTCAGCGAAATTCTATCACATTTGTTCAATTTACGTCGCTCCTATTTCAGATAGCGTATTGGGCTATGCGGCATCTCAAAGCGCATGAAATGACGAGAGAAATGCACTATTAAACTTCTTGGGTAGGGCGAACAGAGACCCGATTACATCATTTTATATTATGGTTAATATAAGAATTCAGCGAAATTCTATCACATTTGTTCAATTTGCGTCGCTCCTATTTCAGATAGCGTATTGGGCTAAGCGGCATCTCAAAGCGCATGAAATGACGAATAAAATGCACTATTAAGCTTGTACGCTAGGGCGAACAGAGACCCGATTAGATCATTTAACATTATGGTAAATAAAAGAATTCAGCGAAATTCTATCACATTTGTTCAATTTACGTCGCTCCTATTTCAGATAGCGTACTGGGCTAGGCGGCATCTCAAAGCGCATGAAACGACGAGTAAAATGCTCTATTAAACTTCTAGGGTAGGGCAAACAGAGCCCCGATTAGGTCATTTCATATTATGGTTAATTTAAGAATTCAGCGAAATTCTATCACATTTGTTCAAGTTACATCGCTCTTATTTCAGATAGCTTATTGGGCTCAGCGGCATCTCAAAGCGCATGAAATGGCGAGTAAAATGCACTATTAAACTTCTAGGGTATGGCAAACAGAGACCCGATTAGATCATATTACATTGTGGTTAATAAAAGAATTCAGCGAAATTCTATCACATTTGTTCAATTTACGTCGCTCCTATTTCAGATAGCGTACTGGGCTGGGCGGCATCTTAAAGCGCGTGGAATGGCGAGTAAAATGCACTATTAAACTTCTACGATAGGGCAATCAGAGACCCGACCATCATTTTATAATTTGGTTATTATAAGGATTCAGCGAAATTCTATCACATTTGTTCAATTTACGTCGCTCCTATTTCAGATAGTGTAACGGGCTAAGCGGCATCTCAAAGCGCATGAAATGGTGAATAAAATGCACTATTAAACTTATAGGCTAGGGCGAACAGAGACCCGATTAGATCATTCTACATTATGGTTAATAAAAGAATTCAACGAAATTCTATCACATTTGTTCAATTTACGTCTCTCCTATTTCAGATAGTGCAGTGCGCTAAGCGGCATCTCAAAGCGCATGAAATGACGTGTGAAATGCACAATTAAACTTCTAGGGTAAGGCAAAGAGAGTCCCGATTAGATCATTTTATATTACGGTTAATATAAGAATTCAGCAAAATTCTGTCACATTTGTTCAATTTATGTTGCTCCTATTTCAGATAGCGTACTGGGCTGGGCGGCATCTTAAAGCGCGTGGAATGACGAGTGAAATGAACTATTAATTTTCTAGGGTAGGGCAAACAGAGACCCCATTAGATCATTTTATATTACCGTTAATTTAAGAATTCAGCAAAATTCTATCACATTTGTTCAATTTACGTCGCTCCTATTTCAGATAGCGTACTGGGCTAGGCGGCATCTTAAAGCGCGTGGAATGGCGAGTAAAATGCACTGTTAAACTTCTATGATAGGGCAATCAGGGACACGATCAGATCATTTTATATTTTGGTTAATATAAGAATTCAAGGAAATTCTATCACATTTGTTCAATTTACGTCGCTCCTATTTCAGATAGGGTATTCGGCTAAGCGGCATCTCAAAGCGCATGAAATGGCGAGTAAAATGCACTATTATACTTGTAAGGTAGGGCAAACAGAGACCCGATTAGATCATTTTGTATTATGGTTAATTTAAGAATTCAGCAAAATTCTATCACATTTGTTCAATTTACGTCGCTCCTATTTCAGATAGCGTATTGGGCTAGGCGGCATCTTAAAGCGTGCGGAATGGCGAGTAAAATGCACTATTAAACTTCTATGATAGGGCAATCAGAGACCCGATTAGATCATTTTATATTTTGGTTTATATAAGAATTCAGCCAAATTCTATCACATTTGTTCAATTTATATCGCTCCTATTTCAGATAGCGTATTGGGCTAAGCGGCATCTCAAAGCGCATGAAATGAGGAGTAGAATGCACTATTAAAGTTCTAGGGTAGGGCAAACAGAGACCCGACAAGATCATTTTATATTATAGTTAATTTAAGAATTCAGCGAAATACTATCACATTCGTTCAATTTACGTCGCTCCTATTTCAGATAGCGTATTGGGCTAAGCGGCTTCTCAAAGCGCATGAAATGAGGAGTAGAATGCACTATTAAAGTTCTAGGGTAGGGCAAACAGAGACCCGACTAGATCATTTTATATTATGGTTAATTTAAGAATTCAGCGAAATACTATCACATTCGTTCAATTTACGTCGCTCCTATTTCAGATAGCTTATTGAGCTAAGCGGCATCTCAAAGCGCATGAAATGAGGAGTGAAATGCACTATTAAACTTCTAGGGTAGGGCGAACAGAGACCCGATTAGATCATTTTACATTAAGGTTAATATAAGAATTCAGGGAAATTCTATCACATTTGTTCAATTTACGTCGCTCCTATTTCAGATAGCGTATTGGGCTAAGCGGCATGTCAAAGCGCATGAAATGGCGGGTACAATGCACTATTATACTTCTAGGCTAGGGCGAACAGAGACCCGATTAGATCATTTTATATTACGGATAATATAAGAATTCAGGGAAATTCTATCACATTTGTTCAACTTACGCCGCACCTGCTTGAGATAGCGTACTGGGCTAGGCGGCATCTTAAAGCGCGTGGAAGGGCGAGTAAAATGCACTATTAAACTTCTAGGCTAGGGCGAACAGAGACCCGATTAGATCATTGTATATTATGGTTAATTTAAGAATTCAACGAAATTCTATCACATTTGTTCAATTTACGTCGCTCCTATTTCAGATAGCGTATTGGGCTAAGCGGCACCTCAAAGCGCATGAAATGGCGAGTAAAATGCACTATTAAGCTTCTAGGGTAAGGCAAACAGAGACCCGATTAGATCATATTACATTGTGGTTAATAAAAGTATTCAGCGAAATTCTATCACATTTGTTAAATTTACGTCGCTCCTATTTCAGATAGTGTATTGGGCTAAGCGGCATCTCAAAGCGCATGAAATGACCAGTGAAATGCACTATTAAACTTCTAGGGTAAGGGAAAGAGAGAACCGATTAGGTCATTTTATATTACGGTTAATGTAAGAATTAAGCGTAATTCTATCACATTTGTGCAATGTACGTCACTCCTATTTCAGGTAGCCTACTGGGCTAGCCGGCATATTAAAGCGCGTGGAATAGCGAGTCAAATGCACTATTAGCCTTCTATGATAGGGCAATCAGAGACCCGATTAGACCATTGTATATTTTGGTTAATATAAGAATTCAGCGAAACCCTATCACATTTGTTCAACTTACGTCGCTCCTGTTTTAGATAGCGTATTGGGCTAAGCGGCATCTCAAAGCGCATGAAGTGGCGAATAAAATGCACTATTAAACTTCTCGGCTAGGGCGAACAGAGATCCGATTAGATCATTTTACATTATTGTTAAAAAAGAATTCAGCGAAATTCTATCACATTTGTTCAATTTACGTCGCTCCTATTTCTGATAGCGTACTGTGCTAAGCGGCATCTTAAAGCGCATGAAATGATGAACAAATGCACTATTAAACTTCTATGATAGGGCAATCAGAGACCCGATTAGATCATTTTATATTTTGGTTAATATATGAATGCAGCGAAATTCTATCACATTTGTTCAATTTACGTCGCTCCTATTTCAGATAGCGTATTGGGCTAAGCGGCATCTCAAAGCGCATGAAATGTCGAGTAAAACGCACTACTAAACTTCTAGGGTAGGGCAAACAGAGACCCGATTAGATCATTTTATATTATGGTTAATTTAAGAATTCAGCAAAATTCTGACACATTTGTTCAATTTACGTTGCTCCTATTTCAGATAGCGTACTGGGCTGGGCGGCATCTTAAAGCGCGTGGAATGGCGAGTAAAATGCACTATTAAACTTCTATGATAGGGCAATCAGGGACCCGATCAGATCATTTTATATTTTGGGTTATATAAGAATTCAGGGAAATTCTATCACATTTGTTCAATTTACGTCGCTCCTATTTCAGATAGCGTATTAGGCTAAGCGGCATCTCAATGCGCATGAAATGGCGAGTAAAATGCACTATTAAACTTCTAGGGTAATGCAAAGAGAGACCCGATTAGATCATTTTATATTACGGTTAATATAAGAATTAAGCGTAATTCTATCACATTTGTTCTATTTACGTCACTCCTATTTCAGATAGCCTACTGGGCTAGCCGGCATCTTAAAGCGCGCGGAATAGCGAGTGAAATGCACTATTAAACTTCTAGGGTAGGGCGAACAGAGACCCGATTAGATCATTTTACATTAAGGTTAATATAAGAATTCAACGAAATTCTATCACATTTGTTCAATTTACGTCGCTCATATTTCAGATAGCGTATTGGGCTAAGCGGCATCTCAAAGCGCATGAAATGGCGATTAAAATGCGCTACTAACCTTCTATGATAGGGCAATCAGAGACCCGATTAGATCATTTTGTATTATGGTTAATTTAAGAATTCAGCGAAATTCTTTCACTTGTGTTCAATTTACGTCGCTCCTATTTAAGATAGCGTACTGGGCTAAGCGGCATCTCAAAGCGCATGAAATGTCGAGTAAAATGCACTATTATACTTCTAGGGTACGGCAAACAGAGACCCGTTTAGATCATTTTGTATTATGGTTAATTTAAGAATTCAGCCAAATTCTATCACATTTGTTCAATTTACGTCGCTCCTATTTCAGATAGCGTATTGGGCTAAGCGGCATCTCAAAGCGCATGAAATGAGGAGTAAAATGCACTATCAAACTTCTAGGGTACGGCAAACAGAGACCCGATTAGATCATTTTATATTATGGTTAATTTAAGAATTCAGCGAAATTCTATCACATTTGTTCAACTTACGTCGCTCCTATTTCGGATAGCGTATTGCGCTAAGCGGCACCTCAAAGCGCATGAAATGGCGAGTAAAATGCACTATTAAACTTCTAGGGTAAGGGAAAGAGAGAACCGGTTAGGTCATTTTATATTATGGATAATTTAAGAATTCAGCGAAATACCATCACATTCGTTCAATTTACGTCGCTCCTATTTCAGATAGCGTATTGTGCAAAGCGGCATCTCAAAGCGCATGAAATGACGAGTAAAATGCACTATTAAACTTCTAGGGTAGGACAAGCAGTGACCCGATTAGATCATTTTATATTATGGTTAATTTAAGAATTCAGCAAAATTCTATCACATTTGTTCAATTTAGGTCGCTCCTATTTCAGATAGCGTACTGGGCTAGGCGGCATCTTAATGCGCGTGGAATGGCGAGTAACATCCACTATTAAACTTCTAGGCTAGGGCGAACAGAGACACGATTAGATCATTTTACATTATGGTTAATAAAAGAATTCAGCGAAATTCTATTACATTTGTTCAACTTACGTCGCTCCTATTTCAGATAGCGTATTGGGCTAAGCGGCATCTCAAAGCGCATGAAATGGCGAGTAAAATGCACTATTAAACTTCTAGGGTAGGGCAAACAGAGACCCGATTAGATCATTTTATATTATGGTTAATTTAAGAATTCAGCAAAATTCTATCACATTTGTTCAATTTACGTCGCTCCTATTTCAGATAGCGTACTGGGCTAGGCGTCAGCTTAAAGCGCGTGGAATGGCGACTAAAATGCACTATTAAACTTGTATGATAGGGCAATCAGAGACCCGACTAGATCATTTTATAATTTGGTTATTATAAGTATTCAGCGAAATTCTATCACATTTGTTCAATTTACGTCGCTCCTATTTCAGATAGCGTATTGGGCTAAGCGGCATCTCAAAGCGCATGAAATGACGAGTGAAATGCACAATTAAACTTCTAGGGTAAGGCAAAGAGAGTCCCGATTAGATCATTTTATATTACGGTTAATATAAGAATTCAGCAAAATTCTGTCACATTTGTTCAATTTACGTTGCTCCTATTTCAGATAGCGTACTGGGCTGGGCGGCATCTTAAAGCGCGTGGAATGACGAGTGAAATGCACTATTAATTTTGTAGGGTAGGGCAAACAGAGACCCGATTAGGTCATTTTATATTACCGTTAATTTAAGAATTCAGCAAAATTCTATCACATTTGTTCAATTTAGGTCGCTCCTATCTCAGATGGCGTACTGGGCTAGGCGGCATCTTAAAGCGCGTGGAATGGCGAGTAAAATGCACTATTAAACTTCTATGATAGGGCAATCAGGGACCCGATCAAATCATTTTATATTTTGGTTAATATAAGAATTCAAGGAAATTCTATCACATTTGTTCAATTTACGTCGCTCCTATTGCAGATAGCGTATTGGGCTAAGCGGCATCTCAAAGCGCATGAAATGGCGAGTAAAATGCACTATTAAACTTCTAAGCTAGGGCGAACAGAGACCCGATTAGATCATTTTACATTATGGTTAATAAAAGTATTCAGCGAAATTCTATCACATTTGTTCAATTTACGTCGCTCCTATTTCAGATAGCGTATTGGGCTAAGCGGCACCTCAAAGCGCATGAAATGTCGAGTAAAATGCACTATTAAAGTTCTAAGGTAGGACAAGCAGTGACCCGATTAGATCATTTTATATTATGGTTAATTTAAGAATTCAGCAAAATTCTATCACATTTGTTCAATTTAGGTCGCTCCTATTTCAGATGGCGTACTGGGCTAGGCGGCATCTTAATGCGCGTGGAATGGCGAGTAACATCCACTATTAAACTTCTAGGCTAGGGCGAACAGAGACCCGATTAGATCATTTTACATTATGGTTAATAAAAGAATTCACCGAAATTCTATCACATTTGTTCAATTTACGTCGCTCCTATTTCAGATAGCGTATTGGGCTAAGCGGCATCTCAAAGCGCATGAAATGGCGAGTAAAATGCACTATTAAACTTCTCGGCTAGGGCGAACAGAGACCCGATTAGATCATTTTATATTATTGTTAATAAAAGAATTCAGCCAAATTCTATCACATTTGTTCAATTTACGTCGCTCCTATTTCTGATAGCGTACTGTGCTAAGCGGCATCTTAAAGCGCATGAAATGATGAGTGAAATGCACTATTAAACTTCTATGATAGGGCAATCAGAGACCCGATTAGATCATTTTATATTTTGGTTAATATATGAATGCAGCGAAATTCTATCACATTTGTTCAATTTACGTCGCTCCTATTTCAGATAGCGTATTGGGCTAAGCGGCATCTCAAAGCGCATGAAATGTCGAGTAAAACGCACTATTAAACTTCTAGGGTAGGGCAAACAGAGACCCGATTAGATCATTTTATATTATGGTTAATTTAAGAATTCAGCGAAATTCTATCACATTTGTTCAACTTACGTCGCTCCTATTTCAGATAGCGTATTGGGCTAAGCGGCATCTCAAAGCGCATGAAATGGCGAGTAAAATGCACTATTAAACTTCTAGGGTGGGGCAAACAGAGACCCGATTAGATCATTTTATATTATGGTTAATTTAAGAATTCAGCAAAATTCTATCACATTTGTTCAATTTAGGTCGCTCCTATTTCAGATAGCGTACTGTGCTAAGCGGCATCTTAAAGCGCATGAAATGATGAGTGAAATGCACTATTAAACTTCTATGATAGGGCAATCAGAGACCCGATTAGATCATTTTATATTTTGGTTAATACATGAATGCAGCGAAATTCTATCACATTTGTTCAATTTACGTCGCTCCTATTTCAGATAGCGTATTAGGCTAAGCGGCATCTCAATGCGCATGAACTGGCGAGTAAAATGCACTATTAAACTTCTAGGGTAATGCAAAGAGAGACCCGATTAGATCATTTTATATTACGGTTAATATAAGAATTAAGTGTAATTCTATCACATTTGTTCAATTTACGTCACTCCTATTTCAGATAGCCTACTGGACTAGCCGGCATCTTAAAGCGCGTGGAATAGCGAGTGAAATGCACTATTAAACTTCTAGGGTAGGGCGAACAGAGACCCGATTAGATCATTTTACATTAAGGTTAATATAAGAATTCAACGAAATTCTATCACATTTGTTCAATTTACGTCGCTCATATTTCAGATAGCGTATTGGGCTAAGCGGCATCTCAAAGCGCATGAAATGGCGAGTAAAATGCGCTACTAACCTTCTATGATAGGGCAATCAGAGACACGATTAGATCATTTTATATTTTGGTTTATATAAGAATTCAGCGAAATTCTTTCACATTTGTTCAATTTACGTCGCTCCTATTTCAGATAGCGTATTGGGCCTAGCGGCATCTCAAAGCGCATGAAATGAGGAGTAAAACGCACTATTAAACTTCTAGGGTAGGGCAAACAGAGACCCGATTAGATCATTTTATATTATGGTTAATTTAAGAATTCAGCGAAATTCTATCACATTTGTTCAACTTACGTCGCTCCTATTTCGGATAGCGTATTGCGCTAAGCGGCACCTCAAAGCGCATGAAATGGCGAGTAAAATGCACTATTAAACTTCTAGGGTAAGGGAAAGAGAGAACCGGTTAGGTCATTTTATATTATGGATAATTTAAGAATTCAGCGAAATACCATCACATTCGTTCAATTTACGTCGCTCCTATTTCAGATAGCGTATTGTGCAAAGCGGCATCTCAAAGCGCATGAAATGACGAGTAAAATGCACTATTAAACTTCTAGGGTAGGACAAGCAGTGACCCGATTAGATCATTTTATATTATGGTTAATTTAAGAATTCAGCAAAATTCTATCACATTTGTTCAATTTAGGTCGCTCCTATTTCAGATAGCGTACTGGGCTAGGCGGCATCTTAATGCGCGTGGAATGGCGAGTAACATCCACTATTAAACTTCTAGGCTAGGGCGAACAGAGACACGATTAGATCATTTTACATTATGGTTAATAAAAGAATTCAGCGAAATTCTATTACATTTGTTCAACTTACGTCGCTCCTATTTCAGATAGCGTATTGGGCTAAGCGGCATCTCAAAGCGCATGAAATGGCGAGTAAAATGCACTATTAAACTTCTAGGGTAGGGCAAACAGAGACCCGATTAGATCATTTTATATTATGGTTAATTTAAGAATTCAGCAAAATTCTATCACATTTGTTCAATTTACGTCGCTCCTATTTCAGATAGCGTACTGGGCTAGGCGTCAGCTTAAAGCGCGTGGAATGGCGACTAAAATGCACTATTAAACTTGTATGATAGGGCAATCAGAGACCCGACTAGATCATTTTATAATTTGGTTATTATAAGTATTCAGCGAAATTCTATCACATTTGTTCAATTTACGTCGCTCCTATTTCAGATAGCGTATTGGGCTAAGCGGCATCTCAAAGCGCATGAAATGACGAGTGAAATGCACAATTAAACTTCTAGGGTAAGGCAAAGAGAGTCCCGATTAGATCATTTTATATTACGGTTAATATAAGAATTCAGCAAAATTCTGTCACATTTGTTCAATTTACGTTGCTCCTATTTCAGATAGCGTACTGGGCTGGGCGGCATCTTAAAGCGCGTGGAATGACGAGTGAAATGCACTATTAATTTTGTAGGGTAGGGCAAACAGAGACCCGATTAGGTCATTTTATATTACCGTTAATTTAAGAATTCAGCAAAATTCTATCACATTTGTTCAATTTACGACGCTCCTATCTCAGATGGCGTACTGGGCTAGGCGGCATCTTAAAGCGCGTGGAATGGCGAGTAAAATGCACTATTAAACTTCTATGATAGGGCAATCAGGGACCCGATCAAATCATTTTATATTTTGGTTAATATAAGAATTCAAGGAAATTCTATCACATTTGTTCAATTTACGTCGCTCCTATTTCAGATAGCGTATTGGGCTAAGCGGCATCTCAAAGCGCATGAAATGGCGAGTAAAATGCACTATTAAACTTCTAAGCTAGGGCGAACAGAGACCCGATTAGATCATTTTACATTATGGTTAATAAAAGTATTCAGCGAAATTCTATCACATTTGTTCAATTTACGTCGCTCCTATTTCAGATAGCGTATTGGGCTAAGCGGCACCTCAAAGCGCATGAAATGTCGAGTAAAATGCACTATTAAAGTTCTAAGGTAGAGACAAGCAGTGACCCGATTAGATCATTTTATATTATGGTTAATTTAAGAATTCAGCAAAATCCTATCACATTTGTTCAATTTAGGTCGCTCCTATTTCAGATGGCGTACTGGGCTAGGCGGCATCTTAATGCGCGTGGAATGGCGAGTAACATCCACTATTAAACTTCTAGGCTAGGGCGAACAGAGACCCGATTAGATCATTTTACATTATGGTTAATAAAAGAATTCACCGAAATTCTATCACATTTGTTCAATTTACGTCGCTCCTATTTCAGATAGCGTATTGGGCTAAGCGGCATCTCAAAGCGCATGAAATGGCGAGTAAAATGCACTATTAAACTTCTCGGCTAGGGCGAACAGAGACCCGATTAGATCATTTTATATTATTGTTAATAAAAGAATTCAGCGAAATTCTATCACATTTGTTCAATTTACGTCGCTCCTATTTCTGATAGCGTACTGTGCTAAGCGGCATCTTAAAGCGCATGAAATGATGAGTGAAATGCACTATTAAACTTCTATGATAGGGCAATCAGAGACCCGATTAGATCATTTTATATTTTGGTTAATATATGAATGCAGCGAAATTCTATCACATTTGTTCAATTTAGGTCGCTCCTATTTCAGATGGCGTACTGGGCTAGGCGGCATCTTAATGCGCGTGGAATGGCGAGTAACATCCACTATTAAACTTCTAGGCTAGGGCGAACAGAGACCCGATTAGATCATTTTACATTATGGTTAATAAAAGAATTCAGCGAAATTCTATCACATTTGTTCAATTTACGTCGCTCCTATTTCAGATAGCGTATTGGGCTAAGCGGCATCTCAAAGCGCATGAAATGGCGAGTAAAATGCACTATTAAACTTCTAGGCTAGGGCGAACAGAGACACGATTAGATCATTTTACATTATGGTTAATAAAAGAATTCAGCGAAATTCTATCACATTTGTTCAATTTACGTCGCTCCTATTTCTGATAGCGTACTGTGCTAAGCGGCATCTTAAAGCGCATGAAATGAAGAGTGAAATGCACTATTAAACTTTTATGATAGGGCAATCAGAGACCCGATTAGATCATTTTATATTTTGGTTAATATATGAATGCAGCGAAATTCTATCACATTTGTTCAATTTACGTCGCTCCTATTTCAGATAGCGTATTAGGCTAAGCGGCATCTCAATGCGCATGAAATGGCGAGTAAAATGCACTATTAAACTTCTAGGGTAATGCAAAGAGAGACCCGATTAGATCATTTTATATTACGGTTAATATAAGAATTAAGTGTAATTCTATCACATTTGTTCAATTTACGTCACTCCTATTTCAGATAGCCTACTGGGCTAGCCGGCATCTTAAAGCGCGTGGAATAGCGAGTGAAATGCACTATTAAACTTCTAGGGTAGGGCCAACAGAGACCCGATTAGATCATTTTACATTAAGGTTAATATAAGAATTCAACGAAATTCTATCACATTTGTTCAATTTACGTCGCTCATATTTCAGATAGCGTATTGGGCTAAGCGGCATCTCAAAGCGCATGAAATGGCGAGTAAAATGCGCTACTAACCTTCCATGATAGGGCAATCAGAGACCCGATTAGATCATTTTATATTTTGCTTTATATAAGAATTCAGCGAAATTCTTTCACATTTGTTCAATTTACGTCGCTCCTATTTCAGATAGCGTATTGGGCTAAGCGGCATCTCAAAGCGCATGAAATGAGGAGTAAAATGCACTATTAAACTTCTAGGGTAGGGCAAACAGAGACCCGATTAGATCATTTCATATTATGGTTAATTTAAGAATTCAGCGAAATTCTATCACATTTGTTCAACTTACGTCGCTCCTATTTCAGATAGCGTATTGGGCTAAGCGGCATCTCAAAGCGCATGAAATGGCGAGTAAAATGCACTATTAAACTTCTAGGGTAACGCAAGCACAGACCCGATTATATCATTTTATATTATGGATAATATAAGAATTCAGCGTAATAGTATCACATTTGTTCAACTTACGTCGCTCCTATTTCAGATAGCGTACTGGGCTAGACGGCATCTTAAAGCGCGTGGAAGGGCGAGTAAAATGCACTATGAAACTTCTATGATAGGGCAATAAGAGACCCGATTAGGTCATTTTATATTTTGGTTAATATAAGGATTCAGCGAAATTCTATCACATTTGTTCAATTTACGTCGCTCCTATTTCAGATAGCGTACTGGGCTAGGCGTTAGCATAAAGCGCGTGGAATGGCGAGTAAAATGCACTATTAAACTTCTATGATAGGGCAATCAGAGACCCGATTAGATCATTTTATATTTTGGTTAATATAAGAATTCAGCGAAATACTATCACATTCGTTCAATTTACGTCGCTCCTATTTCAGATAGCGTTTTGGGCAAAGCGGCATCTCAAAGCGCATGAAATGACGAGTAAAATGCACTATTAAACTTCTAGGGTAGGGCAAACAGAGACCCGATTAGATCATTTTATATTATGGTTAATTTAAGAATTCAGCAAAATTCTATCACATTTGTTTAATTTAGGTCGCTCCTATTTCAGATAGCGTACTGGGCTAGGCGGCATCTTAATGCGCGTGGAATGGCGAGTAACATCCACTATTAAACTTCTAGGCTAGGGCGAACAGAGACCCGATTAGATCATTTTACATTATGGTTAATAAAAGTATTCACCGGAATTCTATCACATTTGTTCAACTTACGTCGATCCTATTTCAGATAGCGTATTGGGCTAAGCGGCATCTCAAAGCGCTTGAAATGGCGAGTAAAATGCACTATTAAACTTCTAGGGTAGGGCAAACAGAGACCCGATTAGATCATTTTATATTATGGTTAATTTAAGAATGCAGCAAAATTCTATCACATTTGTTCAATTTAGGTCGCTCCTATTTCAGATAGCGTACTGGGCTAGGCGGCATCTTAATGCGCGTGGAATGGCGAGTAACATCCACTATTAAACTTCTAGGCTAGGGCGAACAGAGACCCGATTAGATCATTTTACATTATGGTTAATAAAAGAATTCACCGAAATTCTATCACATTTGTTCAATTTACGTCGCTCCTATTTCAGATAGCGTACTGGGCTAGGCGTCAGCTTAAAGCGCGTGGAATGGCGAGTAAAATGCACTATTAAACTTCTATGATAGGGCACTCAGAGACCCGATTAGATCATTTTATATTTTGGTTAATATAGGAATTCAGCGAAATTCTATCACATTTATTCAATTTACGTCGCTCCTATTTCAGATAGCGTATTGGGCTAAGCGGCATCTCAAAGCGCATGAAATGGCGAGTAAAATGCACTATTAAACTTCTAGGGTAGGGCAAACAGAGACCCGATTAGATCATTTTATATTATGGTTAATTTAAGAATGCAGCAAAATTCTATCACATTTGTTCAATTTAGGTCGCTCCTATTTCAGATAGCGTACTGGGCTAGGCGGCATCTTAATGCGCGTGGAATGGCGAGTAACATCCACTATTAAACTTCTAGGCTAGGGCGAACAGAGACCCGATTAGATCATTTTACATTATGGTTAATAAAAGAATTCACCGAAATTCTATCACATTTGTTCAATTTACGTCGCTCCTATTTCAGATAGCGTACTGGGCTAGGCGTCAGCTTAAAGCGCGTGGAATGGCGAGTAAAATGCACTATTAAACTTCTATGATAGGGCACTCAGAGACCCGATTAGATCATTTTATATTTTGGTTAATATAGGAATTCAGCGAAATTCTATCACATTTATTCAATTTACGTCGCTCCTATTTCAGATAGCGTATTGGGCTAAGCGGCATCTCAAAGCGCATGAAATGGCGAGTAAAATGCACTATTAAACGTCTAGGGAAGGGCAAACAGAGACCTGATTAGATCATTTTATATTATGGTTAATTTAAGAATTCAGCAAAATTCTATCACGTTTGTTCAATTTACGTCGCTCCTATTTCAGATAGCGTACTGGGCTAGGCGGCATCTTAAAGCGTGCGGAATGGCGCGTAAAATGCACTATTAAACTTCTATGATAGGGCAATCAGAGACCCGATTAGATCATTTTATATTTTGGTTTATATAAGAATTCAGCCAAATTCTATCACATTTGTTCAATTTACGTCGCTCCTATTTCAGATAGCGTATTGGGCTAAGCAGCATCTCAAAGCGCATGAATTGGCGAATAAAATTCACTATTAAACTTATAGGCTAGGGCGAACAGAGACCCGATTAGATCATTTTACATTATGGTGAATAAAAGAATTCAGCGAAATTCTATCACTTTTGTTCAATTTACGTCTCTCCTATTTCAGATAGCGCAGTGTGCTAAGCGGCATCTCAATGCGCATGAAATGACGAGTGAAATGCAATATTAAACTTCTAGGGTAAGGCAAAGAGAGTCCCGATTAGATCATATTACATTATGGTTAATAAAAGAATTCAGCGAAATTCTATCACATTTGTTAAATTTACGTCGCTCCTATTTCAGATAGTGTATTGGGCTAAGCGGCATCTCAAAGCGCATGAAATGACCAGTGAAATGCACTATTAAACTTCTAGGGTAAGGGAAAGAGAGAACCGATTAGGTCATTTTATATTACGGTTAATATAAGAATTCAGCAAAATTCTGTCACATTTGTTCAATCTACGTTGCTCCTATTTCAGATAGCGTACTGGGCTTGGCGGCATCTTAAAGCGCGTGGAATGACGAGTGAAATGCACTATTAAACTTCCAGGGTAGGGCAACCAGGGACCCGATTAGATCATTTTATATTACCGTTAATTTAAGAATTCAGCAAAATTCTATCACATTTGTTCAATTTACGTCGCCCCTATTTCAGATAGCGTACTGGGATGGGCGGCATCTTAAAGCGCGTGAAATGGCGAGTAAAATGCACTATTAAACGTCTATGATAGGGCAATCAGGGACCCGATCAAATCATTTTATATTTTGGTTAATATAAGAATTCAAGGAAATTCTATCACATTTGTTCAATTTACGTCGCTCCTATTTCAGATAGCGTATTGGGCTAAGCGGCATCTCAAAGCGCATGAAATGGCGAGTAAAATGCACTATTAAACGTCTAGGGAAGGGCAAACAGAGACCTGATTAGATCATTTTATATTATGGTTAATTTAAGAATTCAGCAAAATTCTATCACGTTTGTTCAATTTACGTCGCTCCTATTTCAGATAGCGTACTGGGCTAGGCGGCATCTTAAAGCGTGCGGAATGGCGCGTAAAATGCACTATTAAACTTCTATGATAGGGCAATCAGAGACCCGATTAGATCATTTTATATTTTGGTTAATATAAGAATTCAGCCAAATTCTATCACATTTGTTCAATTTACGTCGCTCCTATTTCAGATAGCGTATTGGGCTAAGCGGCATCTCAAAGCGCATGACATGACGAGTAAAATGCACTATTAAACTTCTAGGGTAGGACAAGCAGTGACCCGATTAGATCATTTTATATTATGGTTAATTTAAGAATTCAGCAAAATTCTATCACATTTGTTCAATTTAGGTCGCTCCTATTTCAGATGGCGTACTGGGCTGGGCGGCATCTTAATGCGCGTGGAATGGCGAGTAACATCAACTATTAAACTTCTAGGCTAGGGCGAACCGAGACACGATTAGATCATTTCACATTATGGTTAATAAAAGAATTCAGCGAAATTCTATCACATTTGTTCAACTTACGTCGCTCCTATTTCAGATAGCGTATTGGGCAACGCGGCATCTCAAAGCGCATGAAATGACGATTAAAATGCACTATTAAACTTCTAGGGTACGGCAAACAGAGACCCGATTAGATCATTTTATATTATGGATAATTTAAGAATTCAGCAAAATTCTATCACATTTGTTCAATTTACGTCGCTCGTATTTCTGATAGCGTACTGGGCTAGGCGGCCTCTTAAAGCGCATGGAATGGCGAGTAAAATGCACTATTAAACTTCTAGGGTAGGGCAAACAGAGACCCGATTAGATCATTGTATATTATGGTTAATTTAAGAATTCAACGAAATTCTATCACATTTGTTCAATTTACGTCGCTCCTATTTCAGATAGCGTATTGGGCTAAGCGGCACCTCAAAGCGCATGAAATGTCGAGTAAAATGCACTATTAAAGTTCTAGGGTAGGGCAAACAGAGACCCGACTAGATCATTTTATATTATGGTTAATTTAAGAATTCAGCGAAATACTATCACATTCGTTCAATTTACGTCGCTCCTATTTCAGATAGCGTATTGGGCAAAGAGGCATCTCAAAGCGCATGAAATGACGAGTAAAATGCACTATTAAACTTCTAGGGTAGGACAAGCAGTGACCCGATTAGATCATTTTATATTATGGTTAATTTAAGAATTCAGCAAAATTCTATCACATTTGTTCAATTTAGGTCGCTCCTATTTCAGATAGCGTACTGGGCTAGGCGGCATCTTAATGCGCGTGGAATGGCGAGTAACATCCACTATTAAACTTCTAGGCTAGGGCGAACAGAGACCCGATTAGATCATTTTACATTATGGTTAATAAAAGTATTCACCGGAATTCTATCACATTTGTTCAACTTACGTCGATCCTATTTCAGATAGCGTATTGGGCTAAGCGGCATCTCAAAGCGCTTGAAATGGCGAGTAAAATGCACTATTAAACTTCTAGGGTAGGGCAAACAGAGACCCGATTAGATCATTTTATATTATGGTTAATTTAAGAATGCAGCAAAATTCTATCACATTTGTTCAATTTAGGTCGCTCCTATTTCAGATAGCGTACTGGGCTAGGCGGCATCTTAATGCGCGTGGAATGGCGAGTTACATCCACTATTAAACTTCTAGGCTAGGGCGAACAGAGACCCGATTAGATCATTTTACATTATGGTTAATAAAAGAATTCACCGAAATTCTATCACATTTGTTCAATTTACGTCGCTCCTATTTCAGATAGCGTATTGGGCTAAGCGGCATCTCAAAGCGCATGAAATGGCGAGTAAAATGCACTATTAAACTTCTAGGGTAGGGCAAACAGAGACCCGATTAGATCATTTTATATTATGGTTAATTTAAGAATTCAGCAAAATTCTATCACATTTGTTCAATTTACGTCGCTCCTATTTCAGATAGCGTACTGGGCTAGGCGTCAGCTTAAAGCGCGTGGAATGGCGAGTAAAATGCACTATTAAACTTCTATGATAGGGCACTCAGAGACCCGATTAGATCATTTTATATTTTGGTTAATATAAGAATTCAGCGAAATTCTATCACATTTATTCAATTTACGTCGCTCCTATTTCAGATAGCGTATTGGGCTAAGCGGCATCTCAAAGCGCATGAAATGGCGAGTAAAATGCACTATTAAACTTCTAGGCTGGGGCGAACAGAGACCCGATTAGATCGTTTTACATTATGGTTAATAAAAGCATTCAGCGAAATTCTATCACATTTGTTCAATTTACGTCGCTCCTATTTCAGATATCGTATTGGGCTAAGCGGTATCTCAAAGCGCATGAAATGAGGAGTAAAATGCACTATTAAAGTTCTACTGTAGGGCAAACAGAGACCCGACTAGATCATTTTATATTATGGTTAATTTAAGAATTCAGCGAAATACTATCACATTCGTTCAATTTACGTCGCTCCTATTTCAGATAGCGTATTGGGCAACGCGGCATCTCAAAGCGCATGAAATGACGAGTAAAATGCACTATTAAACTTCTAGGGTAGGACAAGCAGTGACCCGATTAGATCATTTTATATTATGGTTAATTTAAGAATTCAGCAAAATTCTATCACATTTGTTCAATTTAGGTCGCTCCTATTTCAGATAGCGTACTGGGCTAGGCGGCATCTTAATGCGCGTGGAATGGCGAGTAACGTCCACTATTAAACTTCTAGGCTAGGGCGAACAGAGACCCGATTAGATCATTTTACATTATGGTTAATAAAGGTATTCACCGAAATTCTATCACATTTGTTCAACTTACGTCGCTCCTATTTCAGATAGCGTATTGGGCTAAGCGGCATCTCAAAGCGCATGAAATGACGAGTAAAATGCACTATTAAACTTCTAGGGTACGGCAAACAGAGACCCGATTAGATCATTTTATATTATGGATAATTTAAGAATTCAGCAAAATTCTATCACATATGTTCAATTTACGTCGCTCCTATTTCTGATAGCGTACTGGGCTAGGCGGCCTCTTAAAGCGCGTGGAATGGCGAGTAAAATGCACTATTAAACTTCTAGGCTAGGGCGAACAGAGACCCGATTAGATCATTTTACATTATGGTTAATAAAAGTATTCACCGGAATTCTATCACATTTGTTCAACTTACGTCGATCCTATTTCAGATAGCGTATTGGGCTAAGCGGCATCTCAAAGCGCTTGAAATGGCGAGTAAAATGCACTATTAAACTTCTAGGGTAGGGCAAACAGAGACCCGATTAGATCATTTTATATTATGGTTAATTTAAGAATGCAGCAAAATTCTATCACATTTGTTCAATTGAGGTCGCTCCTATTTCAGATAGCGTACTGGGCTAGGCGGCATCTTAATGCGCGTGGAATGGCGAGTAACATCCACTATTAAACTTCTAGGCTAGGGCGAACAGAGACCCGATTAGATCATTTTACATTATGGTTAATAAAAGAATTCACCGAAATTCTATCACATTTGTTCAATTTACGTCGCTCCTATTTCAGATAGCGTATTGGGCTAAGCGGCATCTCAAAGCGCATGAAATGGCGAGTAAAATGCACTATTAAACTTCTAGGGTAGGGCAAACAGAGACCCGATTAGATCATTTTATATTATGGTTAATTTAAGAATTCAGCAAAATTCTATCACATTTGTTCAATTTACGTCGCTCCTATTTCAGATAGCGTACTGGGCTAGGCGTCAGCTTAAAGCGCGTGGAATGGCGAGTAAAATGCACTATTAAACTTCTATGATAGGGCACTCAGAGACCCGATTAGATCATTTTATATTTTGGTTAATATAAGAATTCAGCGAAATTCTATCACATTTATTCAATTTACGTCGCTCCTATTTCAGATAGCGTATTGGGCTAAGCGGCATCTCAAAGCGCATGAAATGGCGAGTAAAATGCACTATTAAACTTCTAGGCTGGGGCGAACAGAGACCCGATTAGATCATTTTACATTATGGTTAATAAAAGCATTCAGCGAAATTCTATCACATTTGTTCAATTTACGTCGCTCCTATTTCAGATATCGTATTGGGCTAAGCGGTATCTCAAAGCGCATGAAATGAGGAGTAAAATGCACTATTAAAGTTCTAGTGTAGGGCAAACAGAGACCCGACTAGATCATTTTATATTATGGTTAATTTAAGAATTCAGCGAAATACTATCACATTCGTTCAATTTACGTCGCTCCTATTTCAGATAGCGTATTGGGCTAAGCGGTATCTCAAAGCGCATGAAATGAGGAGTAAAATGCACTATTAAAGTTCTAGTGTAGGGCAAACAGAGACCCGACTAGATCATTTTATATTATGGTTAATTTAAGAATTCAGCGAAATACTATCACATTCGTTCAATTTACGTCGCTCCTATTTCAGATAGCGTATTGGGCAACGCGGCATCTCAAAGCGCATGAAATGACGAGTAAAATGCACTATTAAACTTCTAGGGTACGGCAAACAGAGACCCGATTAGATCATTTTATATTATGGATAATTTAAGAATTCAGCAAAATTCTATCACATTTGTTCAATTTACGTCGCTCCTATTTCTGATAGCGTACTGGGCTAGGCGGCCTCTTAAAGCGCGTGGAATGGCGAGTAAAATGCACTATTAAACTTCTAGGGTAGGGCAAACAGAGACACGATTAGATCATTGTATATTATGGTTAATTTAAGAATTCAACGAAATTCTATCACATTTGTTCAATTTACGTCGCTCCTATTTCAGATAGCGTATTGTGCTAAGCGGCACCTCAAAGCGCATGAAATGTCGAGTAAAATGCACTATTAAAGTTCTAGGGTAGGGCAAACAGAGACCCGACTAGATCATTTTATATTATGGTTAATTTAAGAATTCAGCGAAATACTATCACATTCGTTCAATTTACGTCGCTCCTATTTCAGATAGCGTATTGGGCTAAGCGGCATCTCAAAGCGCATGAAATGGCGAGTAAAATGCACTATTAAACTTCGAGGCTAGGGCGAACAGAGACCCGATTAGATCATTTTACATTATGGTTAATAAAAGAATTCAGCGAAATTCTATCACTTTTGTTCAATTTACGTCGCTCCTATTTCAGATATCGTATTGGGCTAAGCGGTATCTCAAAGCGCATGACATGAGGAGTAAAATGCACTATTAAAGTTCTAGTGTAGGGCAAACAGAGACCCGACTAGATCATTTTATATTATGGTTAATTTAAGAATTCAGCGAAATACTATCACATTCATTCAATTTACGTCGCTCCTATTTCAGATAGCGTATTGGGCTAAGCGGCACCTCAAAGCGCATGAAATGGCGAGTAAAATGCACTATCAAACTTCTAGGCTAGGGCGAACAGAGACCCGATTAGATCATTTTACATTATGGTTAATAAAAGAATTCAGCGAAATTCTATCACATTTGTTCAATTTACGTCGCTCCTATTTCAGATATCGTATTGGGCTAAGCGGTATCTCAAAGCGCATGAAATGAGGAGTAAAATGCACTATTAAAGTTCTAGTGTAGGGCAAACAGAGACCCGACTAGATCATTTTATATTATGGTTAATTTAAGAATTCAGCGAAATACTATCACATTCGTTCAATTTACGTCGCTCCTATTTCAGATAGCGTATTGGGCTAAGCGGCATCTCAAAGCGCATGAAATGAGGAGTAAAATGCACTATTAAACTTCTAGGGTACGGCAAACAGAGACCCGATTAGATCATTTTATATTATGGTTAATTTAAGAATTCAGCGAGATACTATCACATTCGTTCAATTTACGTCGCTCCTATTTCAGATAGCGTATTGGGCAAAGCGGCATCTCAAAGCGCATGAAATGACGAGTAAAATGCACTATTAAACTTCTATGGTAGGGCAAACAGAGACCCGATTAGATCATTTTATATTATGGATAATTTAAGAATTCAGCAAAATTCTATCACATTTGTTCAATTTACGTCGCTCCTATTTCTGATAGCGTACTGGGCTAGGCGGCATCTTAAAGCGCGTGGAATGGCGAGTAAAATGCACTATTAAACTTCTAGGGTAGGGCAAACAGAGACCCGATTAGATCATTTTATATTATAGTTAATTTCAGAATTCAGCGAAATTCTATCACATTTGTTCAATTTACGACGCTCCTATTTCAGATAGCGTATTGGGATAAGCGGCATCTCAAAGCGCATGAAATGGCGAGTAAAATGCACTATTATACTTCTAGGCTAGGGCGAACAGAGACCCGATTAGATCATTTTATATTACGGATAATATAAGAATTCAGCGTAATTCTATCACATTTGTTCAACTTACGCCGCACCTGCTTGAGATAGCGTACTGGGCTAGGCGGCATCTTAAAGCGCGTGGAAGGGCGAGTAAAATGCACTATTAAACTTCTAGGCTAGGGCGAACAGAGACCCGATTAGATCATTGTATATTATGGTTAATTTAAGAATTCAACGAAATTCTATCACATTTGTTCAATTTACGTCGCTCCTATTTCAGATAGCGTATTGGGCTAAGCGGCACCTCAAAGCGCATGAAATGTCGAGTAAAATGCACTATTAAATTTCTAGGGTAGGGCAAACAGAGACCCGATTAGATCATTTTACATTATGGTTAATTTAAGAATTCAACAAAATTCTATCACATTTGTTCAATTTAGGTCGCTCCTATTTCAGATAGCGTACTGGGCTAGGCGGCCTCTTAATGCGCGTGGAATGGCGAGTAACATCCACTATTAAACTTCTAGGCTAGGGCGAACAGAGACCCGATTTGATCATTTTACATTATGGTTAATAAAAGAATTCAGCGAAATTCTATCACATTTGTTCAATTTACGTCGCTCCTATTTCAGATAGCGTATTGGGCTAAGCGGTATCTCAAAGCGCATGAAATGGCGAGTAAAATGCACAATTAAACTTCTAGGGTAGGGCAAACAGAGACCCGATTAGATCATTTTATATTATGGTTAATTTAAGAATTCAGCAAAATTCTATCACATTTGTTCAATTTACGTCGCTCCTATTTCAGATAGCGTACTGGGCTAGGCGTCAGCTTAAAGCGCGTGGAGTGGCGAGTAAAATGCACTATTAAACTGCTATGATAGGGCACTCAGAGACCCGATTAGATCATTTTATGTTTTGGTTAATATAAGAATTCAGCGAAATTCTATCACATTTATTCAATTTACGTCGCTCCTATTTCAGATAGCTTATTGAGCTAAGCGGCATCTCAAACCGCATGAAATGAGGAGTGAAATGCACTATTAAACTTCCAGGGTAGGGCGAACAGAGACCCGATTAGATCATATTACATTATGGTTAATAAAAGAATTCAGCGAAACTCTATCACATTTGTTAAATTTACGTCGCTCCTATTTCAGATAGTGTATTGGGCTAAGCGGCATCTCAAAGCGCATGAAATGACCAGTGAAATGCACTATCAAACTGCTAGGGTAAGGGAAAGAGAGAACCGATTAGGTCATTTTATATTACGGTTAATGTAAGAATTAAGCGTAATTCTATCACATTTGTGCAATTTACGTCACTCCTATTTCAGGTAGCCTACTGGGCTAGCCGGCATATTAAAGCCCGTGGAATAGCGAGTAAAATGCACTATTAGCCTTCTATGATAGGGCAATCAGAGACCAGATTAGAACATTTTATATTTTGGTTAATATAAGAATTCAGCGAAACCCTATAACATTTGTTCAACTTACGACGCTCCTGTTTTAGATAGCGTATTGGGCTAAGCGGCATCTCAAAGCGCATGAAGCGGCGAATAAAATGCACTATTAAACTTCTCGCCTAGGGCGAACAGAGACCCGATTAGATCATTTTACATTATTCTTAATAAAAGAATTCAGCGAAATTCTATCACATTTGTTCAATTTACGTCGCTCCTATTTCTGATAGCGTACTGTACTAAGCGGCATCTTAAAGCGCATGAAATGATGAGTGAAATCTACTATTAAACTTCTATGATAGGGCAATCAGAGACCCGATTAGATCATTTTATATTTTGGTTTATATAAGAATTCAGTGAAATTCTATCACATTTGTTCAATTTACGTCGCTCGTATTTCAGATAGCGTATTGGGCAAAGCGGCATCTCAAAGCGTATGAAATGGCGAATAAAATGCACTATTAAAGTTCTAGGCTAGGGCGAACAGAGATCCGATTAGATCATTGTATATTATGGTTAATTTAAGAATTCAACGAAATTCTATCACATTTGTTCAATTTACGTCGCTCCTATTTCAGATAGCGTATTGAGCTAAGCGGCACCTCAAAGCGCATGAAATGTCGAGTAAAATGCACTATTAAATTTCTAGGGTAGGGCAAACAGAGACCCGACTAGATCATTTTATATTATGGTTAATTTAAGAATTCAGCGAAATACTATCACATTCGTTCAATTTACGTCGCTCCTATTTCAGATAGCGTATTGGGCTAAGCGGCATCTCAAAGCGCATGAAATGGCGAGTAAAATGCACTATTAAAATTCTAGGCTAGGGCGAACAGAGACCCGATTAGATCATTTTACATTATGGTTAATAAAAGAATTCAGCGAAATTCTATCACATTTGTTCAATTTACGTCGCTCCTATTTCAGATAGCGTACTGGGCTAGGCGGCATCTTAATGCGCGTGGAATGGCGAGTAACATCCACTATTAATCTTCTAGGCTAGGGCGAACAGAGACCCGATTAGATCATTTTACATTAAGGTTAATATAAGAATTCACGGAAATTCTATCACATTTGTTCATCTTACGTCGCTCCTATTTCAGATAGCGTACTGGGCTAGGCGTCAGCTTAAAGCGCGTGGAATGGCGAGTAAAATGCACTATTAAACTTCTATGATAGGGCACTCAGAGACCCGATTAGATCATTTTATATTTTGGTTAATATAAGAATTCAGCGAAATTCTATCACATTTATTCAATTTACGTCGCTCCTATTTCAGATAGCGTATTGGGCTAAGCGGCATCTCAAAGCGCATGAAATGGCGAGTAAAATGCACTATTAAACTTCTAGGGTAGGGCAAACACAGACCCGATTAGATCATTTTGTATTATGGTTAATTTAAGAATTCAGCAAAATTCTATCACATTTGTTCAATTTAGGTCGCTCCTATTTCAGATAGCGTACTGGGCTAGGCGGCCTCTTAATGCGCGTGGAATGGCGAGTAACATCCACTATTAAACTTCTAGGCTAGGGCGAACAGAGACCCGATTAGATCATTTTACATTATGGTTAATAAAAGAATTCAGCGAAATTCTATCACATTTGTTCAATTTACGTCGCTCCTATTTCAGATAGCGTATTGGGCTAAGCGGTATCTCAAAGCGCATGAAATGGCGAGTAAAATGCACTATTAAACTTCTAGGGTAGGGCAAACAGAGACCTGATTAGATCATTTTATATTATGGTTAATTTAAGAATTCAGCAAAATTCTATCACATTTGTTCAATTTACGTCGCTCCTATTTCAGATAGCGTACTGGGCTAGGCGTCAGCTTAAAGCGCGTGGAGTGGCGAGTAAAATGCACTATTAAACTGCTATGATAGGGAACTCAGAGACCCGATTAGATCATTTTATGTTTTGGTTAATATAAGAATTCAGCGAAATTCTATCACATTTATTCAATTTACGTCGCTCCTATTTCAGATAGCTTATTGAGCTAAGCGGCATCTCAAACCGCATGAAATGAGGAGTGAAATGCACTATTAAACTTCTAGGGTAGGGCGAACAGAGACCCGATTAGATCATATTACATTATGGTTAATAAAAGAATTCAGCGAAATTCTATCACATTCGTTCAATTTACGTCGCTCCTATTTCAGATAGCGTATTGGGCTAAGCGGCATCTCAAAGCGCATGAAATGGCGAGTAAAATGCACTATTAAAATTCTAGGCCAGGGCGAACAGAGACCCGATTAGATCATTTTACATTATGGTTAATAAAAGAATTCAGCGAAATTCTATCACATTTGTTCAATTTACGTCGCTCCTATTTCAGATAGCGTACTGGGCTAGGCGGCATCTTAATGCGCGTGGAATGGCGAGTAACATCCACTATTAATCTTCTAGGCTAGGTCGAACAGAGACCCGATTAGATCATTTTGCATTAAGGTTAATATAAGAATTCACGGAAATTCTATCACATTTGTTCATCTTACGTCGCTCCTATTTCAGATAGCGTACTGGGCTAGGCGGCATCTTAAAGCGCGTGGAAGGGCGAGTAAAATGCACTACTATACTTCTATGATACAGTAATCAGAGACCCGATTACATCATTTTATATTTTGTTTAATATAAGATTTCAAGGAAATTCTATCACATTTGTTCAACTTACGTCGCTCCTATTTCAGATAGCGTACTGTGCTAGGCGTCAGCTTAAAGCGCGTGGAATGGCGAGTAAAATGCACTATTAAACTTCTATGATAGGGCACTCAGAGACCCGATTAGATCATTTTATATTTTGGTTAATATAAGAATTCAGCGAAATTCTATCACATTTATTCAATTTACGTCGCTCCTATTTCAGATAGCGTATTGGGCTAAGCGGCATCTCAAAGCGCATGAAATGGCGAGTAAAATGCACTATTAAACTTCTAGGGTAGGGCAAACACAGACCCGATTAGATCATTTTATATTATGGTTAATTTAAGAATTCAGCAAAATTCTATCACATTTGTTCAATTTAGGTCGCTCCTATTTCAGATAGCGTACTGGGCTAGGCGGCCTCTTAATGCGCGTGGAATGGCGAGTAACATCCACTATTAAACTTCTAGGCTAGGGCGAACAGAGACCCGATTAGATCATTTTACATTATGGTTAGTAAAAGAATTCAGCGAAATTCTATCACATTTGTTCAATTTACGTCGCTCCTATTTCAGATAGCGTATTGGGCTAAGCGGTATCTCAAAGCGCATGAAATGGCGAGTAAAATGCACTATTAAACTTCTAGGGTAGGGCAAACAGAGACCCGATTAGATCATTTTATATTATGGTTAATTTAAGAATTCAGCAAAATTCTATCGCATTTGTTCAATTTCCGTCGCTCCTATTTCAGATAGCGTACTGGGCTAGGCGTCAGCTTAAAGCGCGTGGAGTGGCGAGTAAAATGCACTATTAAACTGCTATGATAGGGCACTCAGAGACCCGATTAGATCATTTTATGTTTTGGTTAATATAAGAATTCAGCGAAATTCTATCACATTTATTCAATTTACGTCGCTCCTATTTCAGATAGCGTATTGGGCAAAGCGGCATCTCAAAGCGTATGAAATGGCGAATAAAATGCACTATTAAAGTTCTAGGCTAGGGCGAACAGAGATCCGATTAGATCATTTTACATTATGGTTAATAAAAGAATTCAGCGAAATTCTATCACATTTGTTCAACTTATATGGCTCCTATTTCAGATAGCGTACTAGGCTAAGCGGCATCACAAAGCGCATGAAACGACGAGTAAAATGCACTATTAAAGTTCTAGGGTAGGGCAAACAGAGACCCGATTAGATCATTTTATATTATGGTTAATTTAAGAATTGAGCGAAATTCTATCACATTTGTTCCACTTACGTCGCTCCTAATTTAGATGGCGTACTGGGCTAGGCGGCATCTTAAAGCGCGTGGAATGGCGAATAAAATGCACTGCTAGACTTCCATGATAGGGCAATCAGAGACCCGATTAGATCATTTTATATTTTGTTTAATATAATATTTCAGGGAAATTCTATCACATTTGTTTAATTTACGTCGCTCCTATTTCAGATAGCGTATTGGGCGAAGCGGCATCTCAAAGCGCATGAAATGGCGACTAAAATGTACTATTAAACTTTGAGAGTAGGGCAAGCAGAGACCCGATTATATCACTTTATATTATGGTTAATTTAAGCATTCAGCAAAATTCTATCACATTCGTTCAATTTAGGTCGCTCCTATTTCAGATAGCGTACTGGGATAGGCGGCATCTTAAAGCGCGTGGAATGCCTAGTAAAATCCACTATTAAACTTCTAGGCTAGGGCGAACAGAGTCCAGATTAGATCATTTTACATTCTGGTTAATAAAATAATTCAGCGAAATTCTATCACATTTGTTCAATTTACGTCGCTCCTATTTCAGATAGCATATTGGGCTAAGCGGCATCTCAAAGCGCATGAAATGACGAGTGAAATGCACTATTAAACTTCTAGGATAGGGCGAACGGAGACCCGATTAGATCATTTTACATTAATGTTAATATAAGAATTCAGGGAAATTCTATCACATTTGTTCAATTTACGTCGCTCCTATTTCCGATAGCGTACTGGGCTAGGCGGCATCTTAAAGCGCGTGGAATGGCGAATCAAATGCACTACTAAACTTCTATGATAGGGCAATCAGAGACCCGATTACATCATTTTATATTTTGTATAATATCAGATTTCAGGGAATTTGTATCACATTTGTTCAATTTACGTCGCTCCTAATTCAGATAGCGTATTCGGCTAAGCGGCATCTCAAAGCGCATGAAATGGCGAATGAAATGCACTCTTAAACTTCTAGGCTAGGGCGAACAGAGACCCGCTCAGATCATTTTACATTATGGTTAATAAAAGAATTCAGCGAAATTCTATCACATTTGTTCAATTTACGTCGCCCCTATTTCAAATAGCGTATTGTGCTAAGCGGCATATCAAGGCGCATGAAATGGCGAGTGAAATGCACTATTAGACTTCTATGGTAGGGCGAACAGAGACCCGGTTAGATCATTTTACATTAAGGTTAATAAAAGAATTCAGCGAAATTCTATCACATTTGTTCAACTTACGTCGCTCCTATTTCAGATAGCGTCTTGGGCTAGGCGGCATCTCAAAGAGCATGAAATGGCGAGTAAAATGCACTAGTAGACTTCTACGGTAGGGCGTAAAGAGACCCGATTAAATCATTTTATATTATGGTTAATTTATGAATTCAGCAAAATTCTATCACATTTGTTCAATTTACGTCGCTCCTATTTCAGATAGCGTACTGGGTTCGGCCGCATCCTAAAGCGCGTGGAATGGCGAGTGAAATGCACTATTAGACTTCTATTGTAGGGCGAACAGAGACCCGATTAGATCGTTTTATATTATGGTTAATTTAAGAATTCAGCGAAATTCTATCACATTTGTTCAATTTACGTCGCTCCTGTTTCAGATAGCGTATTGGGCTAAGCGGCATCTCAAAGCTCATGAAATGGCGAGTAAAATGCACTATTAAACTTCTAGGATAAGGCAAACAGAGACCCGGTTACATCATTTTATATTACGGTTAATATAAGAATTCAGCGAAATTCTATCACATTTGTTCAATTTACGTCGCCCCTATTTCAAATAGCGTATTGTGCTAAGCGGCATCTCAAAGCGCATGAAATGGCGAGTGAAATGCACTATTAGACTTCTATGGTAGGGCGAACAGAGACCCGATTAGATCATTTTACATTAAGGTTAATATAAGAATTCGGGGAAATTCTATCACATTTGTTCAATTTACGTCGCTCCTATTCCAGATAGCGTATTGGGCTATGCGGCACCTTAAAGCACATGAAATGGCGAGTAAAATGCACTATTAAACTTCTATGATAGGGCAAACAGAGACCCGATTATATCATTTTATATTACGGTTAATATAAGAATTCAGCGTAATTCTATCACATTTGTTCAACTTACGTCGCTCCTACTTCAGGTAGCGTACTGGGCTAGGCGGCATCTTAAAGCGCGTGGAATGGCGAGTAAAATGCACTGCTAAACTTCTATGATAGGGCAATCAGAGACCCGATTAGATCATTTTATATTTTGTTTAATATAAGATTTCAGGGAAATTCTATCACATTTGTTTAATTTACGTCGCTCCTATTTCAGATAGCGTATTGGGCGAAGCGGCATCTCAAAGCGCATGAAATGGCGACTAAAATGCACTATTAAACTTCTAGGGTAGGGCAAGCAGAGACCCGATTAGATCATTTTATATTATGGTTAATTTAAATAATCAGCAAAATTCTATCACATTCGTTCAATTTAGGTCGCTCCTATTTCAGATAGCGTACTGGGATAGGCGGCATCTTAAAGCGCGTGGAATGCCTAGTAAAATCCACTATTAAACTTCTAGGCTAGGGCGAACAGAGACCAGATTAGATCATTTTACATTCTGGTTAATAAAATAATTCAGCGAAATTCTATCACATTTGTTCAACTTACGTCGCTCCTATTTCAGATAGCGTATTGGGCTAGGCGGCATCTCACAGAGCATGAAATGGCGAGTAAAATGCACTAGTAGACTTCTACGGCAGGGCGTAAAGAGACCCGATTAAATCATTTTATATTATGGTTAATTTATGAATTCAGCAAAATTCTATCACATTTGTTCAATTTACGTCGCTCCTATTTCAGATAGCGTACTGGGTTCGGCCGCATCCTAAAGCGCGTGGAATGGCGAGTGAAATGCACTATTAGACTTCTATTGTAGGGCGAACAGAGACCCGATTAGATCGTTTTATATTATGGTTAATTTAAGAATTCAGCGAAATTCTATCACATTTGTTCAATTTACGTCGCTCCTATTTCAGATAGCGTATTGGGCTAAGCGGCATCTCAAAGCTCATGAAATGGCGAGTAAAATGCACTATTAAACTTCTAGGATAAGGCAAACAGAGACCCGATTACATCATTTTATATTACGGTTAATATAAGAATTCAGCGAAATTCTATCACATTTGTTCAATTTACGTCGCCCCTATTTCAAATAGCGTATTGTGCTAAGCGGCATCTCAAAGCGCATGAAATGGCGAGTGAAATGCACTATTAAACTTCTAGGGTAGGGCAAACAGAGACCCGATTAGATCATTTTATGTTATGGTTAATTTAAGAATTCAGCGAAATTCTATCACATTTGTTCAATTTACGTCGCTCCTATTTCAGATAGCTTATTGGGCTAAGCGGCATCTGAAGGCGCATGAAATGGCGAGTAAAATGCACTATTAAACTTCTATGATAGGGCAATCAGAGACCCGCTTAGATCATTTTATATTTTGGTTAATATAAGAATTCAGTGAAATTCTATCACATTTGTTCAATTTAAGTCGCTCCTATTTCAAATAGCGTACTGGGCTCAGCGGCATCTCAAAGCGCATGAAATGGCGAGCAAAATGCACTATTAAACTTCTAGGGTAGGGCAAACAGGGACCCGATTAGATCATTTTATGTTATGGTTAATTTAAGAATTCAGCGAAATTCTATCACATTTGTTCAACTTACGTCGCTCCTATTTCAAATAGCGTATTGGGTTAAGCGGCATCTCAAAGCGCATGAAATGGCGAGCAAAATGCACTATTAAACTTCTAGGGTAGGGCAAACAGAGACCCGATTAGATCATTTTGTACTATGGTTAATTTAAGAATTCAGCAAAATTCTATCACATTTGTTCAATTTACGTCGCTCCTATTGCAGATAGCGAACTGGGCTATGCGGCATCTTAAAGCGCTCGGACTGGCGAGTAAAATGCACTATTAAACTTCTATGCTAGGGCAATCAGAGACCCGATTACATCATTTTATATTTTGGTTAATATAAGAATTCAGTGCAATTCTATCACATTTGTTCAATTTACGTCGCTCCTATTTCAGATAGCGTATTGGGCAAAGCGGCATCTCAAAGCGTATGAAATGTCGAATAAAATGCACTATTAAAGTTCTAGGCTCGGGCGAACAGAGATCCGATTAGATCATTTTACATTATGGTTAATAAAAGAATTCAGCGAAATTCTATCACATTTGTTCAACTTATATCGCTCCAATTTCAGATAGCGTATTAGGCTAAGCGGCATCTCAAAGCGCATGAAATGACGAGTAAAATACACTATTAAAGTTCTAGAGTAGGGCAAACAGAGACCCGATTAGATCATTTTATATTATGGTTAATTTAAGAATTGAGCGAAATTCTATCACATTCGTTCAATTTACGTCGCTCCTGTTTCAGATAGCGTAGTGGGCAAAGCGGCATCTCAAAGCGCATGAAATGACGAGTAAAATGCACTATTAAACTTCTAGGGTAGGGCAAGCAGAGACCCGATTAGATCATTTTATATTATGGTTAATTTAAGAATTCAGCAAAATTCTATCACATTCGTTCAATTTAGGTCGCTCCTATTTCAGATAGCGTATTGGGCTAAGCGGCACCTTAAAGCGCATGAAATGGCGAGTGAAATGCACTATAAGACTTCTATGCTAGGGCAATCAGAGACCCGATTAGATCATTTTATATTTTGGTTAATATAAGAATTCAGTGAAATTCTATCACATTTGTTCAATTTACGTCGCTCGTATTTCAGATAGCGTATTGGGCAAAGCGGCATCTCAAAGCGTATGAAATGGCGAATAAAATGCACTATTAAAGTTCTAGGCTAGGGCGAACAGAGATCCGATTAGATCATTTTACATTATGGTTAATAAAAGAATTCAGCGAAATTCTATCACATTTGTTCAACTTATATGGCTCCTATTTCAGATAGCGTACTAGGCTAAGCGGCATCACAAAGCGCATGAAACGACGAGTAAAATGCACTATTAAAGTTCTAGGGTAGGGCAAACAGAGACCCGATTAGATCATTTTATATTATGGTTAATTTAAGAATTGAGCGAAATTCTATCACATTTGTTCCACTTACGTCGCTCCTAATTTAGATGGCGTACTGGGCTAGGCGGCATCTTAAAGCGCGTGGAATGGCGAATAAAATGCACTGCTAGACTTCCATGATAGGGCAATCAGAGACCCGATTAGATCATTTTATATTTTGTTTAATATAATATTTCAGGGAAATTCTATCACATTTGTTTAATTTACGTCGCTCCTATTTCAGATAGCGTATTGGGCGAAGCGGCATCTCAAAGCGTATGAAATGGCGACTAAAATGTACTATTAAACTTCTAGAGTAGGGCAAGCAGAGACCCGATTATATCACTTTATATTATGGTTAATTTAAGCATTCAGCAAAATTCTATCACATTCGTTCAATTTAGGTCGCTCCTATTTCAGATAGCGTACTGGGATAGGCGGCATCTTAAAGCGCGTGGAATGCCTAGTAAAATCCACTATTAAACTTCTAGGCTAGGGCGAACAGAGTCCAGATTAGATCATTTTACATTCTGGTTAATAAAATAATTCAGCGAAATTCTATCACATTTGTTCAATTTACGTCATTCCTATTTCAGATAGCTTATTGGGCTAAGCGGCATCTCAAAGCGCATGAAATGACGAGTGAAATGCACTATTAAACTTCTAGGATAGGGCGAACGGAGACCCGATTAGATCATTTTACATTAATGTTAATATAAGAATTCAGGGAAATTCTATCACATTTGTTCAATTTACGTCGCTCCTATTTCCGATAGCGTACTGGGCTAGGCGGCATCTTAAAGCGCGTGGAATGGCGAATAAA
This sequence comes from Macropis europaea, assembly GCA_916610135.2. Lineage (NCBI taxonomy): Eukaryota > Metazoa > Arthropoda > Insecta > Hymenoptera > Melittidae > Macropis > Macropis europaea. The sequence goes on from CAKAJE020001542.1 coordinate 56,096, forward strand.
ATGCACTACTAAACTTCTATGATAGGGCAATCAGAGACCCGATTAGATCATTTTATATTTTGTATAATATCAGATTTCAGGGAATTTGTATCACATTTGTTCAATTTACGTCGCTCCTAATTCAGATAGCGTATTCGGCTAAGCGGCATCTCAAAGCGCATGAAATGGCGAATGACATGCACTCTTAAACTTCTAGGCTAGGGCGAACAGAGACCCGATCAGATCATTTTACATTATGGTTAATAAAAGAATTCAGCGAAATTCTATCACATTTGTTCAATTTACGTCGCCCCTATTTCAAATAGCGTATTGTGCTAAGCGGCATCTCAAGGCGCATGAAATGGCGAGTGAAATGCACTATTAGACTTCTATGGTAGGGCGAACAGAGACCCGGTTAGATCATTTTACATTAAGGTTAATAAAAGAATTCAGCGAAATTCTATCACATTTGTTCAACTTACGTCGCTCCTATTTCAGATAGCGTACTGGGCTAGGCGCCATCTTAAAGCGCGCGGAATGGCGAGTAAAATGCACTGCTCAACTTTTATGATAGGGCAATCAGAGACCCGATTAGCTCATTTTATATTTTGTTTAATATCAGATTTCATGGAAATTCTATCACATTTGTTCAATTTACGTCGCTCCAATTACAGATAGCTTATTGTGCTTAGCGGTATCTCAAAGCGCATGAAGTGACGGGTGAAATGCACTATTAAACTTCTAGGGTAGGGCAAACAGAGACCCGATTATATCATTTTACATTATGGTTAATGTAAGAATTCAGCAAAATTCTATCACATTTGTTCAATTTACGTCGCTCCTATTTCAGATAGCTTATTGGGCTGAGCGGCATCTCAAAGCGCATGAAGTGACGAGTGAAATGCACTATTAAACTTCTAGGGTAGGGCAAACAGAGACCCGATCAGATCACTTTACATTATGGTTAATATAAGAATTCACGGAAATTCTATCACATTTGTTCAATTTACGTCGCTCCTATTTCAGATAGCGTATTGGGCTAAGCGGCATTTCAAAGCGCATGAAATGGCGAGTAAAATGCACTATTAAACTTCTAGGATAAGGCAAACAGAGACCCGATTAGATCATTTTATATTACGGTTAATATAAGAATTCAGCGTAATTCTATCACATTTGTTCATCTTACGTCGCTCCTATTTCAGATAGCGTACTGGGCTAGGCGGCATCTTAAAGCGCGTGCAATGGCGAGTAAAATGCACTACTAAACTTCTATGATAGGGCAATCAGAGACCCGATTAGATCATTTTATATTTTGTATAATATCAGATTTCAGGGAATTTGTATCACATTTGTTCAATTTACGTCGCTCCTTATTCAGATAGCGTATTCGGCTAAGCGGCATCTCAAAGCGCATGAAATGGCGAATGAAATGCACTCTTAAACTTCTAGGCTAGGGCGAACAGAGACCCGATTAGATCATTTTACATTAAGGTTAATATAAGAATTCAGTGAAATTCTATCACATTTGTTCAATTTAAGTCGCTCCTATTTCAATTAGCGTACTGGGCTCAGCGGCATCTCAAAGCGCATGAAATGGCGAGCAAAATGCACTATTAAACTTCTAGGGTACGGCAAACAGAGACCCGATTAGATCATTTTATGTTATGCTTAATTTAAGAATTCAGCGAAATTCTATCACATTTGTTCAACTTACGTCGCTCCTATTTCAAATAGCGTATTGGGCTAAGCGGCATCTCAAAGCGCATGAAATGGCGAGCAAAATGCACTATAAGACTTCTATGCTAGGGCAATCAGAGACCCGATTAGTTCATTTTATATTTTGGTTAATATAAGAATTCAGTGAAATTCTATCACATTTGTTCAATTTACGTCGCTCGTATTTCAGATAGCGTATTGGGCAAAGCGGCATCTCAAAGCGTATGAAATGGCGAGTAAAATGCACTATTAAAGTTCTAGGCTAGGGCGAACAGAGATCCGATTAGATCAATTTACATTATGGTTAATAAAAGAATTCAGCGAAATTCTATCACATTTGTTCAACTTATATGGCTCCTATTTCAGATAGCGTATCAGGCTAAGCGGCATCACAAAGCGCATGAAACGACGAGTAAAATGCACTATTAAAGTTCTAGGGTAGGGCAAACAGAGACCCAATTAGATCATTTTATATTATGGTTATTTTAAGAATTGTGCGAAATTCTATCACATTTGTTCAACTTACGTCGCTCCTAATTTAGATGGCGTACTGGGCTAGGCGGCATCTTAAAGCGCATGAAATGGCGACTAAAATGCACTATTAAACTTCTAGGGTAGGGCAAACAGAGACCCGATTATATCATTTTATATTACGGTTAATATAAGAATTCAGCGTAATTCTATCACATTTGTTCAACTTACGTCGCTCCTACTTCAGGTAGCGTACTGGGCTAGGCGGCATCTTAAAGCGCGTGGAATGGCGAGTAAAATGCACTGCTAAACTTCTATGATAGGGCAATCAGAGACCCGATTAGATCATTTTATATTTTGTTTAATATAAGATTTCAGGGAAATTCTATCATATTTGTTTAATTTACGTCGCTCCTATTTCAGATAGCGTATTGGGCGAGGCGGCATCTCAAAGCGCATGAAATGGCGACTAAAATGCACTATTAAACTTCTAGGGTAGGGCAAGCAGAGACCCGATTAGATCATTTTATATTATGGTTAATTTAAGCAATCAGCAAAATTCTATCACATTCGTTCAATTTAGGTCGCTCCTATTTCAGATAGCGTACTGGAATAGGCGGCATCTTAAAGCGCGTGGAATGCCTAGTAAAATCCACTATTAAACTTCTAGGCTACGGCGAACAGAGACCAGATTAGATCATTTTACATTCTGGTTAATAAAATAATTCAGCGAAATTCTATCACATTTGTTCAACTTACGTCGCTCCTATTTCAGATAGCGTCTTGGGCTAGGCGGCATCTCAAAGAGCATGAAATGGCGAGTAAAATGCACTAGTAGACTTCTACGGTAGGGCGTAAAGACACCCGATTAAATCATTTTATATTATGGTTAATTTATGAATTCAGCAAAATTCTATCACATTTGTTCAATTTACGTCGCTCCTATTTCAGATAGCGTACTGGGTTCGGCCGCATCCTAAAGCGCGTGGAATGGCGAGTGAAATGCACTATTAGACTTCTATTGTAGGGCGAACAGAGACCCGATTAGATCGTTTTATATTATGGTTAATTTAAGAATTCAGCGAAATTCTATCACATTTGTTCAATTTACGTCGCTCCTATTTCAGATAGCGTATTGGGCTAAGCGGCATCTCAATGCTCATGAAATGGCGAGTAAAATGCACTATTAAACTTCTAGGATAAGGCAAACAGAGACCCGATTAGATCATTTTATATTACGGTTAATATAAGAATTCAGCGAAATTCTATCACATTTGTTCAATTTACGTCGCCCCTATTTCAAATAGCGTATTGTGCTAAGCGGCATCTCAAAGCGCATGAAATGGCGAGTGAAATGCACTATTAGACTTCTATGGTAGGGCGAACAGAGACCCGATTAGATCATTTTACATTAAGGTTAATATAAGAATTCGGGGAAATTCTATCACATTTGTTCAATTTACGTCGCTCCTATTTCAGATAGCGTATTGGGCGAAGCGGCATCTCAAAGCGCATGAAATGGCGACTAAAATGCACTATTAAACTTCTAGGGTAGGGCAAGCAGAGACCCGATTAGATCATTTTATATTATGGTTAATTTAAGAATTCAGCAAAATTCTATCACATTCGTTCAATTTAGGTCGCTCCTATTTCAGATAGCGTTCTGGGCTAGGCGGCATCTTAAAGCGCGTGCAATGGCGAGTAAAATGCACTACTAAACTTCTATGATAGGGCAATCAGGGACCCGATCAAATCATTTTATATTTTGGTTAACATAAGAATTCAGTGAAATTCTATCACATTTGTTCAATATACGTCGCTTCTATTTCAGATAGCGTACTGGGTTCGGCCGCATCTTAATGCGCGTGGAATGGCGAGTGAAATGCACTATTAGACTTCTATGGTAGGGCGAACAGAGACCCGATTAGATCATTTTACATTAAGGTTAATATAAGAATTCGGGGAAATTCTATCACATTTGTTCAATTTACGTCGCTCCTATTCCAGATAGCGTATTGGGCTATGCGGCACCTTAAAGCACATGAAATGGCGAGTAAAATGCACTATTAAACTTCTATGATAGGGCAAACAGAGACCCGATTATATCATTTTATATTACGGTTAATATAAGAATGCAGCGTAATTCTATCACATTTGTTCAACTTACGTCGCTCCTATTTCAGGTAGCGTACTGGGCTAGGCGGCATCTTAAAGCGCGTGGAATGGCGAGTAAAATGCACTATAAGACTTCTATGCTAGGGCAATCAGAGACCCGATTAGATCATTTTATATTTTGGTTAATATAAGAATTCAGTGAAATTCTATCACATTTGTTCAATTTACGTCGCTCGTATTTCAGATAGCGTATTGGGCAAAGCGGCATCTCAAAGCGTATGAAATGGCGAATAAAATGCACTATTAAAGTTCTAGGCTAGGGCGAACAGAGATCCGATTAGATCATTTTACATTATGGTTAATAAAAGAATTCAGCGAAATTCTATCACATTTGTTCAACTTATATGGCTCCTATTTCAGATAGCGTACTAGGCTAAGCGGCATCACAAAGCGCATGAAACGACGAGTAAAATGCACTATTAAAGTTCTAGGGTAGGGCAAACAGAGACCCGATTAGATCATTTTATATTATGATTAATTTAAGAATTGAGCGAAATTCTATCACATTTGTTCCACTTACGTCGCTCCTAATTTAGATGGCGTACTGGGCTAGGCGGCATCTTAAAGCGCGTAGAATGGCGAATAAAATGCACTGCTAGACTTCCATGATAGGGCAATCAGAGACCCGATTAGATCATTTTATATTTTGTTTAATATAATATTTCAGGGAAATTCTATCACATTTGTTTAATTTACGTCGCTCCTATTTCAGATAGCGTATTGGGCGAAGCGGCATCTCAAAGCGTATGAAATGGCGACTAAAATGTACTATTAAACTTCTAGAGTAGGGCAAGCAGAGACCCGATTATATCACTGTATATTATGGTTAATTTAAGCATTCAGCAAAATTCTATCACATTCGTTCAATTTAGGTCGCTCCTATTTCAGATAGCGTACTGGGATAGGCGGCATCTTAAAGCGCGTGGAATGCCTAGTAAAGTCCACTATTAAACTTCTAGGCTAGGGCGAACAGAGTCCAGATTAGATCATTTTACATTCTGGTTAATAAAATAATTCAGCGAAATTCTATCACATTTGTTCAATTTACGTCACTCCTATTTCAGATAGCTTATTGGGCTAAGCGGCATCTCAAAGCGCATGAAATGACGAGTGAAATGCACTATTAAACTTCTAGGATAGGGCGAACGGAGACCCGATTAGATCATTTTACATTAATGTTAATATAAGAATTCAGGGAAATTCTATCACATTTGTTCAATTTACGTCGCTCCTATTTCAGATAGCGTACTGGGCTAGGCGCCATCTTAAAGCGCGCGGAATGGCGAGTAAAATGCACTGCTCAACTTTTATGATAGGGCAATCAGAGACCCGATTAGCTCATTTTATATTTTGTTTAATATAAGATTTCATGGAAATTCTATCACATTTGTTCAATTTACGTCGCTCCAATTACAGATAGCTTATTGTGCTTAGCGGTATCTCAAAGCGCATGAAGTGACGGGTGAAATGCACTATTAAACTTCTAGGGTAGGGCAAACAGAGACCCGATTATATCATTTTACATTATGGTTAATGTAAGAATTCAGCAAAATTCTATCACATTTGTTCAATTTACGTCGCTCCTATTTCAGATAGCTTATTGGGCTGGGCGGCATCTCAAAGCGCATGAAGTGACGAGTGAAATGCACTATTAAACTTCTAGGGTAGGGCAAACAGAGACCCGATCAGATCATTTTACATTATGGTTAATATAAGAATTCACGGAAATTCTATCACATTTGTTCAATTTACGTCGCTCCTATTTCAGATAGCGTATTGGGCTAAGCGGCATTTCAAAGCGCATGAAATGGCGAGTAAAATGCACTATTAAACTTCTAGGATAAGGCAAACAGAGACCCGATTAGATCATTTTATATTACGGTTAATATAAGAATTCAGCGTAATTCTATCACATTTGTTCATCTTACGTCGCTCCTATTTCAGATAGCGTACTGGGCTAGGCGGCATCTTAAAGCGCGTGCAATGGCGAGTAAAATGCACTACTAAACTTCTATGATAGGGCAATCAGAGACCCGATTAGATCATTTTATATTTTGTATAATATCAGATTTCAGGGAATTTGTATCACATTTGTTCAATTTACGTCGCTCCTTATTCAGATAGCGTATTCGGCTAAGCGGCATCTCAAAGCGCATGAAATGGCGAATGAAATGCACTCTTAAACTTCTAGGCTAGGGCGAACAGAGACCCGATTAGATCATTTTACATTAATGTTAATATAAGAATTCAGTGAAATTCTATCACATTTGTTCAATTTAAGTCGCTCCTATTTCAATTAGCGTACTGGGCTCAGCGGCATCTCAAAGCGCATGAAATGGCGAGCAAAATGCACTATTAAACTTCTAGGGTACGGCAAACAGAGACCCGATTAGATCATTTTATGTTATGCTTAATTTAAGAATTCAGCGAAATTCTATCACATTTGTTCAACTTACGTCGCTCCTATTTCAAATAGCGTATTGGGCTAAGCGGCATCTCAAAGCGCATGAAATGGCGAGCAAAATGCACTATAAGACTTCTATGCTAGGGCAATCAGAGACCCGATTAGTTCATTTTATATTTTGGTTAATATAAGAATTCAGTGAAATTCTATCACATTTGTTCAATTTACGTCGCTCGTATTTCAGATAGCGTATTGGGCAAAGCGGCATCTCAAAGCGTATGAAATGGCGAGTAAAATGCACTATTAAAGTTCTAGGCTAGGGCGAACAGAGATCCGATTAGATCATTTTACATTATGGTTAATAAAAGAATTCAGCGAAATTCTATCACATTTGTTCAACTTATATGGCTCCTATTTCAGATAGCGTATCAGGCTAAGCGGCATCACAAAGCGCATGAAACGACGAGTAAAATGCACTATTAAAGTTCTAGGGTAGGGCAAACAGAGACCCAATTAGATCATTTTATATTATGGTTATTTTAAGAATTGAGCGAAATTCTATCACATTTGTTCAACTTACGTCGCTCCTAATTTAGATGGCGTACTGGGCTAGGCGGCATCTTAAAGCGCATGAAATGGCGAGTAAAATGCACTATTAAACTTCTAGGGTAGGGCAAACAGAGACCCGATTATATCATTTTATATTACGGTTAATATAAGAATTCAGCGTAATTCTATCACATTTGTTCAACTTACGTCGCTCCTACTTCAGGTAGCGTACTGGGCTAGGCGGCATCTTAAAGCGCGTGGAATGGCGAGTAAAATGCACTGCTAAACTTCTATGATAGGGCAATCAGAGACCCGATTAGATCATTTTATATTTTGTTTAATATAAGATTTCAGGGAAATTCTATCACATTTGTTTAATTTACGTCGCTCCTATTTCAGATAGCGTATTGGGCGAGGCGGCATCTCAAAGAGCATGAAATGGCGAGTAAAATGCACTAGTAGACTTCTACGGTAGGGCGTAAAGACACCCGATTAAATCATTTTATATTATGGTTAATTTATGAATTCAGCAAAATTCTATCACATTTGTTCAATTTACGTCGCTCCTATTTCAGATAGCGTACTGGGTTCGGCCGCATCCTAAAGCGCGTGGAATGGCGAGTGAAATGCACTATTAGACTTCTATTGTAGGGCGAACAGAGACCCGATTAGATCGTTTTATATTATGGTTAATTTAAGAATTCAGCGAAATTCTATCACATTTGTTCAATTTACGTCGCTCCTATTTCAGATAGCGTATTGGGCTAAGCGGCATCTCAATGCTCATGAAATGGCGAGTAAAATGCACTATTAAACTTCTAGGATAAGGCAAACAGAGACCCGATTAGATCATTTTATATTACGGTTAATATAAGAATTCAGCGAAATTCTATCACATTTGTTCAATTTACGTCGCCCCTATTTCAAATAGCGTATTGTGCTAAGCGGCATCTCAAAGCGCATGAAATGGCGAGTGAAATGCACTATTAGACTTCTATGGTAGGGCGAACAGAGACCCGATTAGATCATTTTACATTAAGGTTAATATAAGAATTCGGGGAAATTCTATCACATTTGTTCAATTTACGTCGCTCCTATTTCAGATAGCGTATTGGGCGAAGCGGCATCTCAAAGCGCATGAAATGGCGACTAAAATGCACTATTAAACTTCTAGGGTAGGGCAAGCAGAGACCCGATTAGATCATTTTATATTATGGTTAATTTAAGAATTCAGCAAAATTCTATCACATTCGTTCAATTTAGGTCGCTCCTATTTCAGATAGCGTTCTGGGCTAGGCGGCATCTTAAAGCGCGTGCAATGGCGAGTAAAATGCACTACTAAACTTCTATGATAGGGCAATCAGGGACCCGATCAAATCATTTTATATTTTGGTTAACATAAGAATTCAGTGAAATTCTATCACATTTGTTCAATATACGTCGCTTCTATTTCAGATAGCGTACTGGGTTCGGCCGCATCTTAATGCGCGTGGAATGGCGAGTGAAATGCACTATTAGACTTCTATGGTAGGGCGAACAGAGACCCGATTAGATCGTTTTATATTATGGTTAATTTAAGAATTCAGCGAAATTCTATCACATTTGTTCAATTTACGTCGCTCCTATTTCAGATAGCGTATTGGGCTAAGCGGCATCTCAAAGCGCATGAAATGGCGAGTAAAATGCACTATTAAACTTCTAGGATAAGGCAAACAGAGACCCGAAGAGATCATTTTATATTACGGTTAATATAAGAATTCAGCGTAATTCTATCACATTTGTTCAATTTACGTGGCCCCTATTTCAAATAGCGTATTGTGCTAAACGGCATCTCAAAGCGCATGAAATGGCGAGAGAAATGCACTATTAGACTTCTATGGTAGGGCGAACAGAGACCCGATCAGATCATTTTACATTAAGGTTAATATAAGAATTCAGGGAAATTCTATCACATTTGTTCAATTTACGTCGCTCCTATTCCAGATAGCGTATTGGGCTATGCGGCATCTCAAAGCACATGAAATGGCGAGTAAAATGCACTATTAAACTTCTAGGGTAGGTCAAACAGAGACCCGATTAGAACATTTTATATTATGGTTAATTTAAGAATTCAGTGAAATTCTATCGCATTTGTTCAATTTACGTCGCTCCTATTTCAGATAGCGTATTCGGCTAAGCGGCATCTCAAAGCGCATGAAATGGCGAGTAAAATGCACTATTAAACTTCTAGGGTAGGTCAAACAGAGACCCGATTAGATCATTTTATATTATGGTTAATTTAAGAATTCAGTGAAATTCTATCACACTTGTTCAATTTACGTCGCTCCTATTTCAGGTAGCGTATTGGGCTAAGCGGCATCTCAAAGCGCATGAAATGGCGAGTAAAATGCACTATTAAAGTTCTAGGCTAGGGCGAACAGAGATCCGATTAGATCATTTTACATTATGGTTAATAAAAGAATTCAGCGAAATTCTATCACATTTGTTCAACTTATATGGCTCCTATTTCAGATAGCGTATCAGGCTAAGCGGCATCACAAAGCGCATGAAACGACGAGTAAAATGCACTATTAAAGTTCTAGGGTAGGGCAAACAGAGACCCGATTAGATCATTTTATATTATGGTTATTTTAAGAATTGAGCGAAATTCTAGCACATTTGTTCAACTTACGTCGCTCCTAATTTAGATGGCGTACTGGGCTAGGCGGCATCTTAAAGCGCGTGGAATGGCGAGTAAAATGCACTGCTAAACTTCTATGATAGGGCAATCAGAGACCCGATTAGATCATTTTATATTTTGTTTAATATAAGATTTCAGGGAAATTCTATCACATTTGTTTAATTTACGTCGCTCCTATTTCAGATAGCGTATTGGGCGAGGCGGCATCTCAAAGAGCATGAAATGGCGAGTAAAATGCACTATTAAAGTTCTAGGCTAGGGCGAACAGAGATCCGATTAGATCAATTTACATTATGGTTAATAAAAGAATTCAGCGAAATTCTATCACATTTGTTCAACTTATATGGCTCCTATTTCAGATAGCGTATCAGGCTAAGCGGCATCACAAAGCGCATGAAACGACGAGTAAAATGCACTATTAAAGTTCTAGGGTAGGGCAAACAGAGACCCAATTAGATCATTTTATATTATGGTTATTTTAAGAATTGAGCGAAATTCTATCACATTTGTTCAACTTACGTCGCTCCTAATTTAGATGGCGTACTGGGCTAGGCGGCATCTTAAAGCGCATGAAATGGCGACTAAAATGCACTATTAAACTTCTAGGGTAGGGCAAACAGAGACCCGATTATATCATTTTATATTACGGTTAATATAAGAATTCAGCGTAATTCTATCACATTTGTTCAACTTACGTCGCTCCTACTTCAGGTAGCGTACTGGGCTAGGCGGCATCTTAAAGCGCGTGGAATGGCGAGTAAAATGCACTGCTAAACTTCTATGATAGGGCAATCAGAGACCCGATTAGATCATTTTATATTTTGTTTAATATAAGATTTCAGGGAAATTCTATCATATTTGTTTAATTTACGTCGCTCCTATTTCAGATAGCGTATTGGGCGAGGCGGCATCTCAAAGCGCATGAAATGGCGACTAAAATGCACTATTAAACTTCTAGGGTAGGGCAAGCAGAGACCCGATTAGATCATTTTATATTATGGTTAATTTAAGCAATCAGCAAAATTCTATCACATTCGTTCAATTTAGGTCGCTCCTATTTCAGATAGCGTACTGGAATAGGCGGCATCTTAAAGCGCGTGGAATGCCTAGTAAAATCCACTATTAAACTTCTAGGCTACGGCGAACAGAGACCAGATTAGATCATTTTACATTCTGGTTAATAAAATAATTCAGCGAAATTCTATCACATTTGTTCAACTTACGTCGCTCCTATTTCAGATAGCGTCTTGGGCTAGGCGGCATCTCAAAGAGCATGAAATGGCGAGTAAAATGCACTAGTAGACTTCTACGGTAGGGCGTAAAGACACCCGATTAAATCATTTTATATTATGGTTAATTTATGAATTCAGCAAAATTCTATCACATTTGTTCAATTTACGTCGCTCCTATTTCAGATAGCGTACTGGGTTCGGCCGCATCCTAAAGCGCGTGGAATGGCGAGTGAAATGCACTATTAGACTTCTATTGTAGGGCGAACAGAGACCCGATTAGATCGTTTTATATTATGGTTAATTTAAGAATTCAGCGAAATTCTATCACATTTGTTCAATTTACGTCGCTCCTATTTCAGATAGCGTATTGGGCTAAGCGGCATCTCAATGCTCATGAAATGGCGAGTAAAATGCACTATTAAACTTCTAGGATAAGGCAAACAGAGACCCGATTAGATCATTTTATATTACGGTTAATATAAGAATTCAGCGAAATTCTATCACATTTGTTCAATTTACGTCGCCCCTATTTCAAATAGCGTATTGTGCTAAGCGGCATCTCAAAGCGCATGAAATGGCGAGTGAAATGCACTATTAGACTTCTATGGTAGGGCGAACAGAGACCCGATTAGATCATTTTACATTAAGGTTAATATAAGAATTCGGGGAAATTCTATCACATTTGTTCAATTTACGTCGCTCCTATTTCAGATAGCGTATTGGGCGAAGCGGCATCTCAAAGCGCATGAAATGGCGACTAAAATGCACTATTAAACTTCTAGGGTAGGGCAAGCAGAGACCCGATTAGATCATTTTATATTATGGTTAATTTAAGAATTCAGCAAAATTCTATCACATTCGTTCAATTTAGGTCGCTCCTATTTCAGATAGCGTTCTGGGCTAGGCGGCATCTTAAAGCGCGTGCAATGGCGAGTAAAATGCACTACTAAACTTCTATGATAGGGCAATCAGGGACCCGATCAAATCATTTTATATTTTGGTTAACATAAGAATTCAGTGAAATTCTATCACATTTGTTCAATATACGTCGCTTCTATTTCAGATAGCGTACTGGGTTCGGCCGCATCTTAATGCGCGTGGAATGGCGAGTGAAATGCACTATTAGACTTCTATGGTAGGGCGAACAGAGACCCGATTAGATCATTTTACATTAAGGTTAATATAAGAATTCGGGGAAATTCTATCACATTTGTTCAATTTACGTCGCTCCTATTCCAGATAGCGTATTGGGCTATGCGGCACCTTAAAGCACATGAAATGGCGAGTAAAATGCACTATTAAACTTCTATGATAGGGCAAACAGAGACCCGATTATATCATTTTATATTACGGTTAATATAAGAATGCAGCGTAATTCTATCACATTTGTTCAACTTACGTCGCTCCTATTTCAGGTAGCGTACTGGGCTAGGCGGCATCTTAAAGCGCGTGGAATGGCGAGTGAAATGCACTATAAGACTTCTATGCTAGGGCAATCAGAGACCCGATTAGATCATTTTATATTTTGGTTAATATAAGAATTCAGTGAAATTCTATCACATTTGTTCAATTTACGTCGCTCGTATTTCAGATAGCGTATTGGGCAAAGCGGCATCTCAAAGCGTATGAAATGGCGAATAAAATGCACTATTAAAGTTCTAGGCTAGGGCGAACAGAGATCCGATTAGATCATTTTACATTATGGTTAATAAAAGAATTCAGCGAAATTCTATCACATTTGTTCAACTTATATGGCTCCTATTTCAGATAGCGTACTAGGCTAAGCGGCATCACAAAGCGCATGAAACGACGAGTAAAATGCACTATTAAAGTTCTAGGGTAGGGCAAACAGAGACCCGATTAGATCATTTTATATTATGATTAATTTAAGAATTGAGCGAAATTCTATCACATTTGTTCCACTTACGTCGCTCCTAATTTAGATGGCGTACTGGGCTAGGCGGCATCTTAAAGCGCGTGGAATGGCGAATAAAATGCACTGCTAGACTTCCATGATAGGGCAATCAGAGACCCGATTAGATCATTTTATATTTTGTTTAATATAATATTTCAGGGAAATTCTATCACATTTGTTTAATTTACGTCGCTCCTATTTCAGATAGCGTATTGGGCGAAGCGGCATCTCAAAGCGTATGAAATGGCGACTAAAATGTACTATTAAACTTCTAGAGTAGGGCAAGCAGAGACCCGATTATATCACTTTATATTATGGTTAATTTAAGCATTCAGCAAAATTCTATCACATTCGTTCAATTTAGGTCGCTCCTATTTCAGATAGCGTACTGGGATAGGCGGCATCTTAAAGCGCGTGGAATGCCTAGTAAAATCCACTATTAAACTTCTAGGCTAGGGCGAACAGAGTCCAGATTAGATCATTTTACATTCTGGTTAATAAAATAATTCAGCGAAATTCTATCACATTTGTTCAATTTACGTCACTCCTATTTCAGATAGCTTATTGGGCTAAGCGGCATCTCAAAGCGCATGAAATGACGAGTGAAATGCACTATTAAACTTCTAGGATAGGGCGAACGGAGACCCGATTAGATCATTTTACATTAATGTTAATATAAGAATTCAGGGAAATTCTATCACATTTGTTCAATTTACGTCGCTCCTATTTCAGATAGCGTACTGGGCTAGGCGCCATCTTAAAGCGCGCGGAATGGCGAGTAAAATGCACTGCTCAACTTTTATGATAGGGCAATCAGAGACCCGATTAGCTCATTTTATATTTTGTTTAATATAAGATTTCATGGAAATTCTATCACATTTGTTCAATTTACGTCGCTCCAATTACAGATAGCTTATTGTGCTTAGCGGTATCTCAAAGCGCATGAAGTGACGGGTGAAATGCAGTATTAAACTTCTAGGGTAGGGCAAACAGAGACCCGATTATATCATTTTACATTATGGTTAATGTAAGAATTCAGCAAAATTCTATCACATTTGTTCAATTTACGTCGCTCCTATTTCAGATAGCTTATTGGGCTGGGCGGCATCTCAAAGCGCATGAAGTGACGAGTGAAATGCACTATTAAACTTCTAGGGTAGGGCAAACAGAGACCCGATCAGATCATTTTACATTATGGTTAATATAAGAATTCACGGAAATTCTATCACATTTGTTCAATTTACGTCGCTCCTATTTCAGATAGCGTATTGGGCTAAGCGGCATTTCAAAGCGCATGAAATGGCGAGTAAAATGCACTATTAAACTTCTAGGATAAGGCAAACAGAGACCCGATTAGATCATTTTATATTACGGTTAATATAAGAATTCAGCGTAATTCTATCACATTTGTTCATCTTACGTCGCTCCTATTTCAGATAGCGTACTGGGCTAGGCGGCATCTTAAAGCGCGTGCAATGGCGAGTAAAATGCACTACTAAACTTCTATGATAGGGCAATCAGAGACCCGATTAGATCATTTTATATTTTGTATAATATCAGATTTCAGGGAATTTGTATCACATTTGTTCAATTTACGTCGCTCCTTATTCAGATAGCGTATTCGGCTAAGCGGCATCTCAAAGCGCATGAAATGGCGAATGAAATGCACTCTTAAACTTCTAGGCTAGGGCGAACAGAGACCCGATTAGATCATTTTACATTAATGTTAATATAAGAATTCAGTGAAATTCTATCACATTTGTTCAATTTAAGTCGCTCCTATTTCAATTAGCGTACTGGGCTCAGCGGCATCTCAAAGCGCATGAAATGGCGAGCAAAATGCACTATTAAACTTCTAGGGTACGGCAAACAGAGACCCGATTAGATCATTTTATGTTATGCTTAATTTAAGAATTCAGCGAAATTCTATCACATTTGTTCAACTTACGTCGCTCCTATTTCAAATAGCGTATTGGGCTAAGCGGCATCTCAAAGCGCATGAAATGGCGAGCAAAATGCACTATAAGACTTCTATGCTAGGGCAATCAGAGACCCGATTAGTTCATTTTATATTTTGGTTAATATAAGAATTCAGTGAAATTCTATCACATTTGTTCAATTTACGTCGCTCGTATTTCAGATAGCGTATTGGGCAAAGCGGCATCTCAAAGCGTATGAAATGGCGAGTAAAATGCACTATTAAAGTTCTAGGCTAGGGCGAACAGAGATCCGATTAGATCATTTTACATTATGGTTAATAAAAGAATTCAGCGAAATTCTATCACATTTGTTCAACTTATATGGCTCCTATTTCAGATAGCGTATCAGGCTAAGCGGCATCACAAAGCGCATGAAACGACGAGTAAAATGCACTATTAAAGTTCTAGGGTAGGGCAAACAGAGACCCAATTAGATCATTTTATATTATGGTTATTTTAAGAATTGAGCGAAATTCTATCACATTTGTTCAACTTACGTCGCTCCTAATTTAGATGGCGTACTGGGCTAGGCGGCATCTTAAAGCGCATGAAATGGCGACTAAAATGCACTATTAAACTTCTAGGGTAGGGCAAACAGAGACCCGATTATATCATTTTATATTACGGTTAATATAAGAATTCAGCGTAATTCTATCACATTTGTTCAACTTACGTCGCTCCTACTTCAGGTAGCGTACTGGGCTAGGCGGCATCTTAAAGCGCGTGGAATGGCGAGTAAAATGCACTGCTAAACTTCTATGATAGGGCAATCAGAGACCCGATTAGATCATTTTATATTTTGTTTAATATAAGATTTCAGGGAAATTCTATCACATTTGTTTAATTTACGTCGCTCCTATTTCAGATAGCGTATTGGGCGAGGCGGCATCTCAAAGAGCATGAAATGGCGAGTAAAATGCACTAGTAGACTTCTACGGTAGGGCGTAAAGACACCCGATTAAATCATTTTATATTATGGTTAATTTATGAATTCAGCAAAATTCTATCACATTTGTTCAATTTACGTCGCTCCTATTTCAGATAGCGTACTGGGTTCGGCCGCATCCTAAAGCGCGTGGAATGGCGAGTGAAATGCACTATTAGACTTCTATTGTAGGGCGAACAGAGACCCGATTAGATCGTTTTATATTATGGTTAATTTAAGAATTCAGCGAAATTCTATCACATTTGTTCAATTTACGTCGCTCCTATTTCAGATAGCGTATTGGGCTAAGCGGCATCTCAATGCTCATGAAATGGCGAGTAAAATGCACTATTAAACTTCTAGGATAAGGCAAACAGAGACCCGATTACATCATTTTATATTACGGTTAATATAAGAATTCAGCGAAATTCTATCACATTTGTTCAATTTACGTCGCCCCTATTTCAAATAGCGTATTGTGCTAAGCGGCATCTCAAAGCGCATGAAATGGCGAGTGAAATGCACTATTAGACTTCTATGGTAGGGCGAACAGAGACCCGATTAGATCATTTTACATTAAGGTTAATATAAGAATTCGGGGAAATTCTATCACATTTGTTCAATTTACGTCGCTCCTATTTCAGATAGCGTATTGGGCGAAGCGGCATCTCAAAGCGCATGAAATGGCGACTAAAATGCACTATTAAACTTCTAGGGTACGGCAAGCAGAGACCCGATTAGATCATTTTATATTATGGTTAATTTAAGAATTCAGCAAAATTCTATCACATTCGTTCAATTTAGGTCGCTCCTATTTCAGATAGCGTTCTGGGCTAGGCGGCATCTTAAAGCGCGTGCAATGGCGAGTAAAATGCACTACTAAACTTCTATGATAGGGCAATCAGGGACCCGATCAAATCATTTTATATTTTGGTTAACATAAGAATTCAGTGAAATTCTATCACATTTGTTCAATATACGTCGCTTCTATTTCAGATAGCGTACTGGGTTCGGCCGCATCTTAATGCGCGTGGAATGGCGAGTGAAATGCACTATTAGACTTCTATGGTAGGGCGAACAGAGACCCGATTAGATCGTTTTATATTATGGTTAATTTAAGAATTCAGCGAAATTCTATCACATTTGTTCAATTTACGTCGCTCCTATTTCAGATAGCGTATTGGGCTAAGCGGCATCTCAAAGCGCATGAAATGGCGAGTAAAATGCACTATTAAACTTCTAGGATAAGGCAAACAGAGACCCGAAGAGATCATTTTATATTACGGTTAATATAAGAATTCAGCGTAATTCTATCACATTTGTTCAATTTACGTGGCCCCTATTTCAAATAGCGTATTGTGCTAAACGGCATCTCAAAGCGCATGAAATGGCGAGAGAAATGCACTATTAGACTTCTATGGTAGGGCGAACAGAGACCCGATCAGATCATTTTACATTAAGGTTAATATAAGAATTCAGGGAAATTCTATCACATTTGTTCAATTTACGTCGCTCCTATTCCAGATAGCGTATTGGGCTATGCGGCATCTCAAAGCACATGAAATGGCGAGTAAAATGCACTATTAAACTTCTAGGGTAGGTCAAACAGAGACCCGATTAGAACATTTTATATTATGGTTAATTTAAGAATTCAGTGAAATTCTATCGCATTTGTTCAATTTACGTCGCTCCTATTTCAGATAGCGTATTCGGCTAAGCGGCATCTCAAAGCGCATGAAATGGCGAGTAAAATGCACTATTAAACTTCTAGGGTAGGTCAAACAGAGACCCGATTAGATCATTTTATATTATGGTTAATTTAAGAATTCAGTGAAATTCTATCACACTTGTTCAATTTACGTCGCTCCTATTTCAGGTAGCGTATTGGGCTAAGCGGCATTTCAAAGCGCATGAAATGGCGAGTAAAATGCACTATTAAAGTTCTAGGCTAGGGCGAACAGAGATCCGATTAGATCATTTTACATTATGGTTAATAAAAGAATTCAGCGAAATTCTATCACATTTGTTCAACTTATATGGCTCCTATTTCAGATAGCGTATCAGGCTAAGCGGCATCACAAAGCGCATGAAACGACGAGTAAAATGCACTATTAAAGTTCTAGGGTAGGGCAAACAGAGACCCGATTAGATCATTTTATATTATGGTTATTTTAAGAATTGAGCGAAATTCTAGCACATTTGTTCAACTTACGTCGCTCCTAATTTAGATGGCGTACTGGGCTAGGCGGCATCTTAAAGCGCGTGGAATGGCGAGTAAAATGCACTGCTAAACTTCTATGATAGGGCAATCAGAGACCCGATTAGATCATTTTATATTTTGTTTAATATAAGATTTCAGGGAAATTCTATCACATTTGTTTAATTTACGTCGCTCCTATTTCAGATAGCGTATTGGGCGAAGCGGCATCTCAAAGCGCATGAAATGGCGACTAAAATGCACTATTAAACTTCTAGGGTAGGGCAAGCAGAGACCCGATTAGATCATTTTATATTATGGTTAATTTAAGCAATCAGCAAAATTCTATCACATTCGTTCAATTTAGGTCGCTCCTATTTCAGATAGCGTACTGGGATAGGCGGCATCTTAAAGCGCGTGGAATGCCTAGTAAAATCCACTATTAAACTTCTAGGCTAGGGCGAACAGAGACCAGATTAGATCATTTTACATTCTGGTTAATAAAATAATTCAGCGAAATTCTATCACATTTGTTCAACTTACGTCGCTCCTATTTCAGATAGCGTATTGGGCTAGGCGGCATCTCAAAGAGCTTGAAATGGCGAGTAAAATGCACTAGTAGACTTCTACGGTAGGGCGTAAAGAGACCCGATTAAATCATTTTATATTATGGTTAATTTATGAATTCAGCAAAATTCTATCACATTTGTTCAATTTACGTCGCTCCTATTTCAGATAGCGTACTGGGTTCGGCCGCATCCTAAAGCGCGTGGAATGGCGAGTGAAATGCACTATTAGACTTCTATTGTAGGGCGAACAGAGACCCGATTAGATCGTTTTATATTATGGTTAATTTAAGAATTCAGCGAAATTCTATCACATTTGTTCAATTTACGTCGCTCCTATTTCAGATAGCGTATTGGGCTAAGCGGCATCTCAAAGCTCATGAAATGGCGAGTAAAATGCACTATTAAACTTCTAGGATAAGGCAAAGAGAGACCCGATTACATCATTTTATATTACGGTTAATATAAGAATTCAGCGAAATTCTATCACATTTGTTCAATTTACGTCGCCCCTATTTCAAATAGCGTATTGTGCTAAGCGGCATCTCAAAGCGCATGAAATGGCGAGTGAAATGCACTATTAGACTTCTATGGTAGGGCGAACAGAGACCCGATTAGATCATTTTACATTAAGGTTAATATAAGAATTCGGGGAAATTCTATCACATTTGTTCAATTTACGTCGCTCCTATTCCAGATAGCGTATTGGGCTATGCGGCACCTTAAAGCACATGAAATGGCGAGTAAAATGCACTATTAAACTTCTATGATAGAGCAAACAGAGACCCGATTATATCATTTTATATTACGGTTAATATAAGAATTCAGCGTATTTCTATCACATTTGTTCAACTTACGTCGCTCCTACTTCAGGTAGCGTACTGGGCTAGGCGGCATCTTAAAGCGCGTCGAATGGCGAGTAAAATGCACTGCTAAACTTCTATGATAGGGCAATCAGAGACCCGATTAGATCATTTTATATTTTGTTTAATATAAGATTTCAGGGAAATTCTATCACATTTGTTTAATTTACGTCGCTCCTATTGCAGATAGCGTATTGGGCGAAGCGGCATCTCAAAGCGCATGAAATGGCGACCAAAATGCACTATTAATCTTCTTGGGTACGGCAAGCAGAGACCCGATTAGATCATTTTATATTATGGTTAATTTAAGAATTCAGCAAAATTCTATCACATTTGTTCAATTTACGTCGCTCCTATTTCAGATAGCGGATTGGGCTAAGCGGCATCTCAAAGCGCATGAAATGGCGAGTAAAATGCACTATTAAACTTCTAGGGTAGGGCAAGCAGAGACCCGATTACATCATCTAATATTATGGTTAATTTAAGAATTCAGCAAAATTCTATCACATTTGTTCAATTTACGTCGCTCCTATTTCAGATAGCGTATTGGGCTAAGCGGCATCTCAAAGCACATGAAATGGCGAGTAAAATGCACTATTAAACTTCTAGGGTAGGTCAAACAGATACCCGATTAGATCATTTTATATTATTGTTAATTTAAGAATTCAGTGAAATTCTTTCACACTTGTTCAATTTACGTCGCTCCTATTTCAGATAGCGTATTGAGCTAAGCGGCATTTCAAAGCGCATGAAATGGCGAGTAAAATGCCCTATTAAACTTCTAGGATAAGGCAAACAGAGACCCGATTAGATCATTTTATATTATGGTTAATTTAAGATGTCAGCAAAATTTTATCACATTTGTTCAATTTACGTCGCTCCTATTTCAGATAGCGTACTGGGCTATGCGGCATCTTAAAGCGCGTGGAATGGCGAGTAGAATGCACTACTAAACTTCAATGATAGGGCAATCAGAGACCCGATTAGATCATTTTATATTTTGTTTAATATAAGATTTCAGGGAAATTCTATCACATTTGTTCAATTTACGTCGCTCCTATTTCAGATAGCGTGTTGGGCTAAGCGGCATCTCAAAGCGCATGAAATGGCGAGTAAAATGCACAATTAAACTACTAGGGTAGGGCAAACAGAGACCCGATTAGATCATTTTATATTGTGGTTAATTTAAGCATTCAGCAAAATTCTATCACATTTGTTCAATTTACGTCGCTCCTATTTCAGATAGCGTATTGGGCTAAGCGGCATCTCAAAGCGCATGAAATGGCGAGTAAAATGCACTATCAAACTTCTAGGATAAGGCAAACAGAGACCCGATTAGATCATTTTATATTACGGTTAATATAAGAATTCAGCGTAATTCTATCACATTTGTTCAACTTACGTCGCTCCTATTTCAGGTAGCGTACTGGGCTAGGCGGCATCTTAAAGTGCGCGGAATGGCGAGTAAAATGCACTATTAAACTTCTAGGATAAGGCAAACAGACACCCGATTAGATCATTTTATATTTTGGTTAATATAAGAATTCAGCGAAATTCTATCACATTTGTTCAATTTACGTCGCTCCTATTTCAGATAGCGTATTGGGCAAAGGGGCATCTCAAAGCGTATGAAATGGCGAATAAAATGCACTATTAAAGTTCTAGGCTAGGGCGAACAGAGATCCGATTAGATCATTTTACATTATGGTTAATAAAAGAATTCAGCGAAATTCTATCACATTTGTTCAACTTATATCGCTCCTATTTCAGATAGCGTATTAGGCTAAGCGGCATCTCAAAGCGCATGAAATGACGAGTAAAATGCACTATTAAAGTTCTGGGGTTGGGCAAACAGAGACCCGATTAGATCATTTTATATTATGGTTAATTTAAGAATTGAGCGAAATTCTATCACGTTTGTTCAACTCACGTCGCTCCTAATTTAGATAGCGTACTGGGCTAGGCGGCATCTTAAAGCGCGTGGAATGGCAAGTAAAATGCACTGCTAAACATCTATGATAGGGCAATCAGAGACCCGATTAGATCATTTTATATTTTGTTTAATATAAGATTTCAGGGAAATTCTATCACATTAGTTTAATTTACGTCGCTCCTATTTCAGATAGCGTATTGGGCGAAGCGGCATCTCAAAGCGCATGAAATGGCGACTAAAATGCACTATTAAACTTCTAGGGTAGGGCAAGCAGAGACCCGATTAGATCATTTTATATTATGGTTAATTTAAGAATTCAGCAAAATTCTATCACATTCGTTCAATTTAGGTCGCTCCTATTTCAGATAGCGTTCTGGGCTAGGCGGCATCTTAAAGCGCGTGCAATGGCGAGTAAAATGCACTACTAAACTTCTATGATAGGGCAATCAGAGACCCGATTAGATCATTTTATATTTTGTATAATATCAGATTTCAGGGAATTTGTATCACATTTGTTCAATTTACGTCGCTCCTAATTCAGATAGCGTATTCGGCTAAGCGGCATCCCAAAGCGCATGAAATGGCGAATGAAATGCACTCTCAAACTTCTAGGCTAGGGCGAACAGAGACCCGATCAGATCATTTTACATTATGGTTAATAAAAGAATTCAGCGAAATTCTATCACATTTGTTCAACTTACGTCGCTCCTATTTCAGATAGCGTATTGGGCTAAGCGGCATCTCAAAGCGCATGAAATGGCGAGTAAAATGCACTATTAAACATCTAGGATAAGGCAAACAGAGACCCGATTAGATCATTTTATATTACGGTTAATATAAGAATTCAGCGTAATTCTATCACATTTGTTCAATTTACGTCGCCCCTATTTCAAATAGCGTATTGTGCTAAGCGGCATCTCAAAGCGCATGAAATGGCGAGAGAAATGCACTATTAGACTTCTATGGTAGGGCGAACAGAGACCCGATTAGATCATTTTACATTAAGGTTAATATAAGAATTCAGGGAAATTCTATCACATTTGTTCAATTTACGTCGCTCCTATTCCAGATAGCGTATTGGGCTATGCGGCATCTCAAAGCACATGAAATGGCGAGTAAAATGCACTATTAAACTTCTAGGGTAGGTCAAACAGAGACCCGTTTAGAACATTTTATATTATGGTTAATTTAAGAATTCAGTGAAATTCTATCGCATTTGTTTAATTTACGTCGCTCCTATTTCAGATAGCGTATTCGGCTAAGCGGCATCTCAAAGCGCATGAAATGGCGAATAAAATGCACTCTTAAACTTCTTGGCTAGGGCGAACAGAGACCCGATCAGATCATTTTACATTATGGTTAATAAAAGAATTAAGCGAAATTCTATCACATTTGTTCAACTTACGTCGCTCCTATTTCAGATAGCGTATTGGGCTAAGCGGCATCTCAAAGCGCATGAAATGGCGAGTAATATGCACTATTAGATTTCTATGGTAGGGCGTACAGAGACCCGATTAGATCATTTTATATTATGGTTAATTTAAGAATTCAGCAAAATTCTATCACAGTTGTTCAATTTACGTCGCTCCTATTTCAGATACCGTACTGGGCTCGGCGGCATCTTAAAGCGCGTGGAATGGTGAGTGAAATGCACTATTAGACATCTATGGTAGGGCGAACAGAGACCCGATTAGATCATTTTATATTATGGTTAATTTAAGAATTCAGCGAAATTCTATCACATTTGTTCAATTTACGTCGCTCCTATTTCAGATAGCGTATTGGGCTAAGCGGCATCTCAAAGCGCATGAAATGGCGAGTAAAATGCACCATTAAACTTCTAGGATAAGGCAAACAGAGACCCGATTAGAGCATTTTATATTACGGTTAATATAAGAATTCAGCGTAATTCTATCACATTTGTTCAATTTACGTCGCCCCTATTCCAAATAGCGTATTGTGCTAAGCGGCATCTCAAAGCGCATGAAATGGCGAGTGAAATGCTCTATTAGACTTCTATGGTAGGGCGAACAGAGACCCGATTAGATCATTTTACATTAAGGTTAATATAAGAATTCAGGGAAATTCTATCACATTTGTTCAATTTACGTCGCTCCTATTCCAGATAGCGTATTGGGCTATGCGGCACCTTAAAGCACATGAAATGGCGAGTAAAATGCACGATTAAACTTCTATGATAGGGCAAACAGAGACCCGATTATATCATTTTACATTACGGTTAATATAAGAATTCAGCGTAATTCTATCACATTTGTTCAACTTACGTCGCTCCTACTTCAGGTAGCGTAGTGGGCTAGGCGGCATCTTAAAGCGCGTGGATTGGCGAGTAAAATGCACTACTAAACTTCTATGATAGGGCAATCAGAGACCCGATTAGATCAGTTTATATTTTGTTTAATATAAGATTTAAGGGAAATTCTATCGCATTTGTTCAATTTACGTCGCTCCTATTTCAGATAGCGTATTGGGCTAAGCGGCATCTCAAAGCTTATGAAATGGCGAATAAAATGCTCTATTAAACTTCTAGGCTAGGGAGAACAGAGACCCGATTAGATCAATTTACATTATGGTTCATAAAAGAGTTCAGCGAAATTCTATCACATTTTTTCAACTTACGTCGCTCCTATTTCAGATAGCGTATTGGGCAAAGCGGCATCTCAAAGCGTATGAAATGGCGAATAAAATGCACTATTAAAGTTCTAGGCTAGGGCGAACAGAGATCCGATTAGATCAGTTTACATTATGGTTAATAAAAGAATTCAGCGAAATTCTATCACATTTGTTCAACTTATATCGCTCCTATTTCAGATAGCGTATTAGGCTAAGCGGCATCTCAAAGCGCATGAAATGACGAGTAAAATGCACTATTAAAGTTCTAGGGTAGGGCAAACAGAGACCCGATTAGATCATTTTATATTATGGTTAATTTAAGAATTGAGCGAAATTCTATCACATTTGTTCAACTTACGTCGCTCCTAATTTAGATAGCGTACTGGGCTAGGCGGCATCTTAAAGCGCGTGGAATGGCCAGTAAAATGCACTGCTAAACCTTTATGATAGGGCAATCAGAGACCCGATTAGATCATTTTATATTTTGTTTAATATAAGATTTCAGGGAAATTCTATCTCATTTGTTCAATTTACGTCGCTCCTATTTCAGATAGCGTGTTGGGCTAAGCGGCATCTCAAAGCGCATGAAATGGCGACTAAAATGCACTATTAAACTTCTAGGGTAGGGCAAGCAGAGACCCGATTACATCATCTAATATTATGGTTAATTTAAGCATTCAGCAAAATTCTATCACATTTGTTCAATTTACGTCGCTCCTATTTCAGATAGCGTATTGGGCTAAGCGGCATCTCAAAGCGCATGAAATGGCGAGTAAAATGCACTATTAGACTTCTATGGTAGGGCGAACAGAGACCCGAATAGATCATTTTACATTAAGGTTAATATAAGAATTCAGGGAAATTCTGTCACATTTGAACAATTTACGTCGCTCCTATTCCAGATAGCGTATTGGGCTATGCGGCATCTCAAAGCACATGAAATGGCGAGTAAAATGCCCTATTAAACTTCTAGGATACGGCAAACAGAGACCCGATTAGATCATTTTATATTATGGTTAATTTAAGATGTCAGCAAAATGTTATCACATTTGTTCAATTTACGTCGCTCCTATTTCAGATAGCGTACTGGGCTGAGCGGCACGTTAAAGCGCGTGGAATGGCGAGTAGAATGCACTACTAAACTTCTATGATAGGGCAATCAGAGACCCGATTAGATCATTTTATATTTTGTTTAATATAAGATTTCACGGAAATTCTATCACATTTGTTCAATTTACGTCGCTCCTATTTCAGATAGCGTGCTGGGCTAAGCGGCATCTCAAAGCGCATGAAATGCCGAGTGAAATGCACTATTAAACTTCTAGGGTAGGGCAAACAGAGACCCGATTAGGTCATTTTATATTATGGTTAATTTAAGAATTCAGCAAAATTCTATCACATTTGTTCAATTTACGTCGTTCCTATTTCAGATAGCGTCCTGGGCTAAGCGGCATCCAAAAGCGCATGAAATGGCGAGTATAATGCACTATTAAATTCTATGATAGGGCAATCAGAGACCCGATTAGATCATTTTATATTATGGTTAATTTAAGAATTCAGCAAAATTCTATCACATTTGTTCAATTTACGTCGCTCCTATTTCAGATAGCGTACTGGGCTAGGCGGCATCTTAAAGCGGGTTGAATGGCGAGTAGAATGCACTATTAAAATTCTATGATAGGGCAATCAGAGACCCGATTCGATCATTTTATATTTTGGTTAATATAAGAATTCAGCGAAATTCTATAACATTTGTTCAATTTACGTCGCTCGTATTTCAGATAGCGTATTGGGCAAAGCGGCATCTCAAAGCGTATGAAATGGCGAATAAAATGCACTATTAAAGTTCTAGGCTCGGGCGAACAGAGATCCGATTAGATCATTTTACATTATGGTTAATAAAAGAATTCAGCGAAATTCTATCACATTTGTTCAACTTATATCGCTCCAATTTCAGATAGAGTATTAGGCTAAGCGGCATCTCAAAGCGCATGAAATGACGAGTAAAATGCACTATTAAAGTTCTAGGGTACGGCAAACAGAGACCCGATTAGATCATTTTATATTATGGTTAATTTAAGAATTGAGCGAAATTCTATCACATTCGTTCAATTTACGTCGCTCCTATTTCAGATAGCGTATTGGGCAAAGCGGCGTCTCAAAGCGCATGAAATGACGAGTAAAATGCACTATTAAACTTCTAGGGTATGGCAAGCAGAGACCCGATTAGATCATTTTATATTATGGTTAATTTAAGAATTCAGCAAAGTTCTATCACATTCGTTCAATTTAGGTCGCTCCTATTTCAGATAGCGTATTGGGCTAAGCGGCATCTCAAAGCGCATGAAATGGCGAGTGAAATGCACTATAAGACTTCTATGATAGGGCAATCAGAGACCCGATTAGATCATTTTATATTTTGGTTAATATAAGAATTCAGTGAAATTCTATCACATTTGTTCAATTTACGTCGCTCGTATTTCAGATAGCGTATTGGGCAAAGCGGCATCTCAAAGTGTATGAAATGGCGAATAAAATGCACTATTAAAGTTCTAGGCTAGGGCGAACAGAGATCCGATTAGATCATTTTACATTATGGTTAATAAAAGAATTCAGCGAAATTCTATCACATTTGTTCAACTTATATGGCTCCTATTTCAGATAGCGTATCAGGCTAAGCGGCACCACAAAGCGCATGAAACGACGAGTAAAATGCACTATTAAAGTTCTAGGGTAGAGCAAACAGAGACCCGATTAGATCATTTTATATTATGGTTAATTTAAGAATTGAGCGAAATTCTATCACATTCGTTCAACTTACGTCGCTCCTAATTTAGATGGCGTACTGGGCTAGGCGGCATCTTAAAGCGCGTGGAATGGCGAGTAAAATGCACTGCTAAACTTCTATGATAGGGCAATCGGAGACCCGATTAGAACATTTTATATTTTGTTTAATATAAGATTTCAGGGAAATTCTATCACATTTGTTTAATTTACGTCGCTCCTATTTCAGATAGCGTATTGGGCGAAGCGGCATCTCAAAGCGCATGACATGGCGACTAAAATGCACTATTAAACTTCTAGGGTAGGGCAAGCAGAGACCCGATTAGATCATTTTATATTATGGTTAATTTAAGAATTCAGCAAAATTCTATCACATTTGTTCAATTTACGTAGCTCCTATTTCAGATAGCGTATTGGGATAAGCGGCATCTCAAAGCGCATGAAATGGCGAGTAAAATGCACTATTAAACTTCTAGGGTAGGGCAAGCAGAGACCCGATTACATCATCTAATATTATGGTTAATTTAAGAATTCAGCAAAATTCTATCACATTTGTTCAATTTACGTCGCTCCTATTTCAGATAGCGTATTGGGCTAAGCGGCATCTCAAAGCACATGAAATGGCGAGTGAAATTCACTATTAAACTTCTAGGGTAGGTCAAACAGATACCCGATTAGATCATTTTATATTATGGTTAATTTAAGAATTCAGTGAAATTCTTTCACACTTGTTCAATTTACGTCGCTCCTATTTCAGATAGCGTATTGGGCTAAGCGGCATTTCAAAGCGCATGAAATGGCGAGTAAAATGCCCTGTTAAACTTCTAGGATAAGGCAAACAGAGACCCGATTAGATCATTTTATATTTTGGTTCATATAAGAATTCAGCGAAATTCTTTCACATTTGTTCAACTTACGTCGCTCCTATTTCAGATAGCGTATTGGGATAAGCGGCATCTCAAAGCGCATGAAATGGTGAGTAAAATGCACAATTAAACTACTAGGGTAGGGCAAACAGAGACCCGATTAGATCATTTTATATTGTGGTTAATTTAAGCATTCAGCAAAATTCTATCACGTTTGTTCAATTTACGTCGCTCCTATTGCAGATAGCGTATTGGGTTAAGCGGCACCTCAAAGCGCATGAAATTGCGAGTAAAATGCACTATTAAACTTCTAGGGTAGGGCGAACAGAGTCCCGATTAGATCATTTTACATTAAGGTTAATATAAGAATTCAGCGACATTCTATCACATTTGTTCAACTTACGTCGCTCCTACTTCAGATAGCGTACTGGGCTAGGCGGCATCTTAAAGCGCGTGGAAGGGCGAGTAACATGCACTACTAAACTTCTATGATAGAGCAATCAGAGACCCGATTAGATCATTTTATATTTTGTTTAATATAAGATTTCAGGGAAATTCTATCACATTTGTTCAATTTACGTCGCTCATATTTCAGATAGCGTATTGGGCTAAGCGGCATCTCAAAGCGCATGAAATGGCGAGTAAAATGCACTATTAAACTCCTAGGGTAGGGCAAACAGAGACCCGATTAGATCATTTTATATTATGGTTAATTTAAGAATTCAGCAAGATTCTATCACATTTGTTGAATTTACGTCGCTTCTATTTCAGACAGCGTATTGGGCTAAGCGGCATCTCAAAGCGCATGAAATGGCGTGTAAAATGCACGATTAAACTTCTAGGGTAGGGCAAACAGAGACAGATTAGATCCTTTTATATTTTGGTTAATATATGAATTCAGCGAAATCTATCACATTTGTTCAATTTACGTCGCTCCTATTTCAGACAGCTTATTGGGCTTAGCGGCATCTCAAAGCGCATGAAATGGCGAACAAAATGCACTATTAAACTTCTAGGCTAGGGCGAACAGAGACCCGATTAGATCATTTTACATTCTGGTTAATAAAATAATTCAGCGAAATTCTATCACATTTGTTCAACTTTCGTTGCTCCTATTTCAGATAGCGTATTGGGTTAAACGGCATGTCAGAGCGCATGAAATGGCGAGTAAAATGCACTATTAAACTTCTAGGGTAGGGCAAACAGAGACCCGATTAGATCATTTTATATTATGGTTAATTTAAGAGTTCAGCAAAATTCTATCACATTTGTTCAATTTACGTCGCTCCTATTTCGGATAGCGTACTGGGCTATGCGGCATCCTAAACCGCGTGGAGTGGCGAGTAAAATGCACTGTTAACTTCAATGATAGGGCAGTCAGAGACCCGATTAGATCATTTTATATTTTGTTTAATATAAGATTTCAGAGAAATCCTATCACATTTGTTCTATTTACGTCGCTCCTATTTCAGTTAGCGTATTGGGCTAACCGGCATCTCAAAGCGCATGAAATGGCGAATAAAATTGACTATTAAACTTCTAGGGTAGGGCAAACAGAGACCCGATTAGATCATTTTATATTACGGTTAATATAAGAATTCAGCGAAATTCTATCACATTTGTTCAATTTACGTCGCACCTGTTTCAGATAGCGTATTGGGCTAAGCGGCATCTCAAAGCGCATGAAATGGCGAGTAAAATGCACTATTAAACTCCTAGGGTAGGGCAAACGGAGACCCGATTAGATCATTTTATATTATGGTTAATTTAAGAATTCAGCAAAATTCTATCACGTTTGTTCAATTTACGTCGCTCCAATTTCAGATAGCGTATTGGGCTAAGCGGCATCTCAAAGCGCATGAAATGGGGAACAAAATGCACTACTAAACTTCCAGGCTAGGGCGAACAGAGACCCGAGCAGATCATTTTACATTATGGTTAATAAAAGAATTCAGCGTAATTCTATCACATTTGCTCAACTTACGTCGCTCCTATTTCAGATAGCGTATTGGGCTAAGCGGCATCTCAAAGCGCATGAAATGGCGAGTGAAATGCACTATTAGACTTCTATGGTAGCGCGAACAGAGACCCGATTGGATAATTTTACATTAAGGTTAATATAAGAATTCACGGAAATTCTATCACATTTGTTCAATTTACGTCGCTCCTATTTCAGATAGCGTATTGGGATAAGCGTCATCTCAAAGCGCATGAAAAGACGAGTGAAATGCACTATTAAACTTCTAGGGTAGGGCAAGCAGAGACACGATTAGATCATTTTATATTATGGTTAATATAAGAATTCAGCGTAATTCTATCACATTTGTTCAATTTACGTCGCTCCTATTTCAGATAGCGCATTGGGCTAAGCCGGATCTCAAAGCGCATGAAATGGCGACTAAAATGCACTATTACACTTCTAGGGTAGGGCAAACAGAGACCCGATTAGATCCTTTTATATTATGGTTAATTTAAGAATTCAATAAAATTCTATAACATTTGTTCAACTTATGTCGCTCCTATTTCAGATCGCGTACTGGGCTAGGCGGCAACTTAAAGCGCGTGGAATGGCGAGTAAAATGCACTATTAAACTTCTAGGGTAGGGCAAACAGAGACCCGATTAGATCATTTTATATTTTGGTTAATATAAGAATTCAGCGAAATTCTATCACATTTGTTCAATTTACGTCGCTCCTATTTCAGATGGCGAATTGGGCTAAGCGGCATCTCAAAGCGCATGAAATGCCGAATAAAATGCACTATTAAACTTCTAGGCTAGGGCGAACAGAGACCCGATTAGACCATTTTATATTATGGTTAATTTAAGAATTCAGCAAAATTCTATCACATTTGTTCAACTTACGTCGCTCCTATTTCAGATAGCGTACTGGGCTAGACTGCATCTTGAAGCGCATGGAAGGGCGAGTAAAATGCACTACTAAACTTCTATGATAGGGCAATCAGATACCCGATTAGATCATTTTATATTTTGTTTAATATAAGATTTCAAGGAAATTCTATCACATTTGTTCAATTTACGTCGCACCTGTTTCAGATAGCGTATTGGGCTAAGCGGCATCTCAAAGCGCATGAAATGGCGAGTAAAATGCAATACTAAACTTCTAGGATAAGGCAAACAGAGACCCGATTAGATCATTTTATATTTTTGTTAATATAAGAATTCAGCGAAATTCTATCACATTTGTTCAATTTACGTCGCTCATATTTCCGATAGCGTATTGGGCTAAGCGGCATCTCAAAGCGCATGAAATGACGAGTAAAATGCACTATTAAACTTCTAGGGTAGGGCAAGCAGAGACCCGATTAGATCATTTTATATTATGGTTAATTTAAGAATTCAGCAAAATTCTATTACATTCGTTCAATTTAGGTCGCTCCTATTTCAGATAGCGTATTGGGCTAAGCGGCATCTCAAAGCGCATGAAATGGCGAGTGAAATGCACTATAAGACTTCTATGGTAGGGCGAACAGAGACCAGATTAGATCATTTTACATTCTGGTTAATAAAATAATTCAGCGAAATTCTATCACATTTGTTCAACTTTCGTCGCTCCTATTTCAGATAGCGTACTGGGATAGGCGGCATCTTAGAGCGCGTGAAATGGCGAGTAAAATGCACTATTAAACTTCTATGATAGGGCAATCAGAGACCCGATTAGATTATTTTATATTATGGTTAATATAAGAATTCAGCGAAATTCTATCACATTTGTTCAATTTGCGTCGCTCATATTTCAGATAGCGTACTGGGCTAGACTGCATCTTGAAGCGCATGGAAGGGCGAGTAAAATGCACTACTAAACTTCTATGATAGGGCAATCAGATACCCGATTAGATCATTTTATATTTTGTTTAATATAAGATTTCAAGGAAATTCTATCACATTTGTTCAATTTACGTCGCACCTGTTTCAGATAGCGTATTGGGCTAAGCGGCATCTCAAAGCGCATGAAATGGCGAGTAAAATGCAATACTAAACTTCTAGGATAAGGCAAACAGAGACCCGATTAGATCATTTTATATTTTTGTTAATATAAGAATTCAGCGAAATTCTATCACATTTGTTCAATTTACGTCGCTCATATTTCCGATAGCGTATTGGGCTAAGCGGCATCTCAAAGCGCATGAAATGACGAGTAAAATGCACTATTAAACTTCTAGGGTAGGGCAAGCAGAGACCCGATTAGATCATTTTATATTATGGTTAATTTAAGAATTCAGCAAAATTCTATTACATTCGTTCAATTTAGGTCGCTCCTATTTCAGATAGCGTATTGGGCTAAGCGGCATCTCAAAGCGCATGAAATGGCGAGTGAAATGCACTATAAGACTTCTATGGTAGGGCGAACAGAGACCAGATTAGATCATTTTACATTCTGGTTAATAAAATAATTCAGCGAAATTCTATCACATTTGTTCAACTTTCGTCGCTCCTATTTCAGATAGCGTACTGGGCTAGGCGGCATCTTAGAGCGCGTGAAATGGCGAGTAAAATGCACTATTAAACTTCTATGATAGGGCAATCAGAGACCCGATTAGATTATTTTATATTATGGTTAATATAAGAATTCAGCGAAATTCTATCACATTTGTTCAATTTGCGTCGCTCATATTTCAGATAGCGTATTGGGCTAAGCGGCATGTCAAAGCGCATGAAATGGCAAGTAAAATGCACTATTAAACTTCTAGGGTAGGGCAATCAGTGAACCGAATAGATCATTTTATATTATAGTTAATTTAAGCATTCAGCGAAATTCTATCACATTTGTTCAATTTACGTCGCTCCTATTTCAGATAGCGTATTGGGCTATGCGGCATCTTAAAGCGCTCGGAATGGCGAGCAAAATGCACTATTAAACTTCTATGCTAGGGCAATCAGAGACGCGATTAGGTCATTTTATATTTTGGTTAATATAAGAATTCAGTGAAATTCTATCACATTTGTTCAATTTACGTCGCTCCTATTTCAGATAGCGTATCGGGCAAAGCGGCATCTCAAAGCGTACGAAATGGCGAATAGAATGCACTATTAAAGTTCTATGCTCGGGCGAACAGAGATCCGATTAGATCATTTTACATTAAGGTTAATAAAAGAATTCAGCGAAATTCTATCACATTTGTTCAACTTATATCGCTCCAATTTCAGATAGCGTATTAGGCTAAGCGGCACCTCAAAGTGCACGAAATGGCGAGTACAATGCACTATTAAAGTTCTAGGGTAGGGCAAACTGAGACCCGATTAGATCATTTTATATTATGGTTAATTTAAGAATTGAGCGAAATTCTATCACATTCGTTCAATTTACGTCGCTCCTATTTCAGATAGCGTATTGGGCAAAGCTGCATCTCAAAGCGCATGAAATGACGAGTAAAATGCACTATTAAACTTCTAGGGTAGGGCAAGCAGAGACCCGATTAGATCATTTTATATTATGGTTAATTTAAGAATTCAGCAAAATTCTATTACATTCGTTCAATTTAGGTCGCTCCTATTTCAGATAGCGTATTGGGCTAAGCGGCATCTCAAAGCGCATGAAATGGCGAGTGAAATGCACTATAAGACTTCTATGGTAGGGCGAACAGAGACCAGATTAGATCATTTTACATTCTGGTTAATAAAATAATTCAGCGAAATTCTATCACATTTGTTCAACTTTCGTCGCTCCTATTTCAGATAGCGTACTGGGCTAGGCGGCATCTTAGAGCGCGTGAAATGGCGAGTAAAATGCACTATTAAACTTCGATGATAGGGCAATCAGAGACCCGATTAGATTATTTTATATTTTGGTTAATATAAGAATTCAGGGAAATTCTATCACATTTGTTCAATTTACGTCGCTCCTATTTCAGATATCGTATTGGGCTAAGCGGCATCTCAAAGCGCATGAAATGACGAGTGAAATGCACTATTAAACTTCTAGGGTAGGGCGAACAGAGTCCCGATTAGATCATTTTACATTAAGGTTAATATAAGTATTCAGGGAGATTCTATCACATTTGTTCAACTTACGTCGCTCCTATTTCAGATAGCGTATTGGGTTAAGCGTCATCTCAAAGCGCATGAAAAGACGAGTGAAATGCACTACTAAACTTCGAGGGTAGGGCAAGCAGAGACCCGATTAGATCATTTTATATTATGGTTAAATTAAGAATTCAGCGAAATTCTATCACATTTGTTCAATTTACGTCGCTCCAATTTCAGATAGCGTATTGGGCTAAGCGGCATCTCAAAGCGCATGAAATGGCGAACAAAATGCACTACTAAACTTCTAGGCTAGGGCGAACAGAGACCCGAGCAGATCATTTTACATTATGGTTAATAAAAGAATTCAGCGTAATTCTATCACATTTGTTCAACTTACGTCGCTCCTATTTCAGATAGCGTATTGGGCTAAGCGGCATCTCAAAGCGCATGAAATGGCGAGTGAAATGCACTATTAGACTTCTATGGTAGAGCGAACAGAGACCCGATTGGATCATTTTACATTAAGGTTAATATAAGAATTCACGGAAATTCTATCACATTTGTTCAATTTACGTCGCTCCTATTCCAGATAGCGTATTGGGCTAAGCGGCATCTCAAAGCGCATGAAATGGCGTGTAAAATGCGCTATTAAACTTCTAGGGTAGGGCGAACAGAGACCCGATTAGATCATTTTATATTATGGTTAATTTAAGAATTCAGCGTAATTCTATCACATTTGTTCAACTTACGTCGCTCCTATTTCAGATAGCGTACTGGGCTAGGCGGCATCTTAAAGCGCGTGGAATGGCGAGTAAAATGCACTACTAAACTTCTATGATAGGGCGATCAGAGTCCCGTTTAGATCATTTTATATTTTGTTTAATATAAGATTTCAGGGAAATTCTATCACATTTGTTCAATTTACGTCGCTCCTATTTCAGATAGCGTACTGGGCTAAGCGGCATCTCAAAGCGCATGAAATGACTAGTGTAAGGCACTATTAAACCTCTAGGGTGGTGCGAACAGAGACTCGATTAGATCAATTTACATTAATGTTAATATGAGAATTCAGCGAAATTCTATCACATTTTTATTCAGTTTACGTCGCTCATATTTCAGATAGCGTATTGGGCTAAGCGGCATCTCAAAGCGCAAGAAATGCCGAATAAAATGCACTATTAAACTTCTAGGCTAGGGCGAACAGAGACCCGATTAGACCATTTTATATTATGGTTAATTTAAGAATTCAGCAAAATTCTATCACATTTGTTCAACTTACGTCGCTCCTATTTCAGATAGCGTACTGGGCTAGACTGCATCTTGAAGCGCGTGGAAGGGCGAGTAACATGCACTACTAAACTTCTATGATAGAGCAATCAGAGACCCGATTAGATCATTTTATATTTTGTTTAATATAAGATTTCAGGGAAATTCTATCACATTTGTACATTTTACGTCGCTCCTATTTCAGATAGCGTATTGGGCTAAGCGGCATCTCAAAGCGCATGAAATGGCGAGTAAAATGCACTGTTAAACTTCTAGGGTAGGGCAAACAGAGACCCGATTAGATCATTTTATATTAAGGTTAATTTAAGAATTCAGCCGAATTCTATCACATTTGTTCAATTTACGTCGCTCCTATTGCAGATAGCGTATTGGGCTAAGCGGCATCTCAAAGCGCATGAAATGACGAGTGAAATGCGCTTGTAATCTTCTAGGGTAGGGCGAACAGAGACCTGATTAGATCATTTTATATTACTGTTAATATAAGAATTCAGCGTAATTCTATCACATTTGTTCAACATACGTCGCTCCTATTTCAGATAGTGTACTGGGCTAGGCGGCATCTTAAAGCACGTGGAAGGGCGAGTAAAATGCACTACTAAACTTCTATGATAGGGCAATCAGAGTCCCGTTTAGATCAGTTTATATTTTGTTTAATATAAGATTTCAGGGAAATTCTATCACATTTGTTCAATTTACGTCGCTCCTATGTCAGATAGCGTATTGGGCTAAGCGGCATCTCAAAGCGCATGAAATGGCGAGTAAAATGCACTGTTAAACTTATAGGGTAGGGCAAACAGAGACCCGATTAGATCATATTATATTATGGTTAATTTACGAATTCAGCAAAATTCTATCACATTTGTTCAATTTACATCGCTCCTATTTCAGATATCGTATTGGGCTAAGCGGCAACTCAAAGCGCCTGAAATGACGAGTGAAATGCAGTATTAAACTTCTAGGGTAGGGAGAACAGAGACCCGATTCGATCATTTTACATTAAGGTTAATATAAGAATTCAGGGAAATTCTATCACATTTGTTCAACTTACGTCGCTCCTACTTCAGATAGCGTACTGGGCTCGGCGGCATCTTAAAGCGCAAGAAATGGCGAGTAAAATGCACTATTAACCTTCTAGGGTAGGGCAAACAGAGTCCCGATAAGATGATTTTATATTATGGTTAATTTAAGAATTCAGCCAAATTCTATCACATTTGTTCAATTTACGTCGCTCCTATTTCAGATAGCGTATTGGGCCAAGCGCCATCTCAAAGCGCATGAAATGGCGAGTAAAATGCACTATTAAACTTCTAGGGTAGGGCAAACAGAGACCCGATTAGATCATTTTATATTATGGTTAATTTAAGAATTCTGCCAAATTCTATCACATTTGTTCAATTTACGTCGCTCCTATTTCAGATAGCGTACTGGGCTAGGCGGAATCTGAAAGCGCGTGGATGGGCGAGTAAAATGCACTATTAAACTTCTATGATAGGGCAATCAGAGACCCGATTAGATCATTTTATATTTTGGTTAATATAAGAATTCAGGGAAATTCTATCACATTTGTTCAATTTACGTCGCTCCAATTTCAGATAGCATACTGGGCTAGGCGGCATCTTAAAGCGCGTGGAATGGCGATCAAAACGCACTATTAAACTTCTATGATAGGGCAATCAGAGACCCGACTAGATCATTTTATATTTTGGTTAATATAAGAATTCAGCGAAATTCTATCAGAATTGTTCAATTTACGTCGCTCCTACTTCAGATAGCGTACTGGGCTCGGCGGCATCTTAAAGCGCAAGAAATGGCGAGTAAAATGCACTATTAAACTTCTAGGGTAGGGCAAACAGAGACCCGATAAGATGATTTTATATTATGGTTAATTTAAGAATTCAGCAAAATTCTATCACATTTGTTCAATTTACGTCGCTCCTATTTCAGATAGCGTATTGGGCTAAGCGGCATCTCAAAGCGCATGAAATGGCGAGTAAAATTCACTATTAAACTTCTAGGGTAGGGCAAGCAGAGACCCGATTACATCATCTAATATTATGGTTAATTTAAGAATTCAGCAAAATTCTATCACATTTGTTCAATTTACGTCGCTCCTATTTCAGATAGCGTATTGGGCTAAGCGGCATCTCAAAGCGCATGAAATGGCGAGTGAAATGCACTATTAGACTTCTATGGTAGGGCGAACAGAGACCCGTTTAGATCATTTTACATTAAGGTTAATATAAGAATTCAGGGAAATTCAATCACATTTGATCAATTTACGTCGCTCCTATTCCAGATAGCGTATTGGGCTATGCGGCATCTCAAAGCGCATGAAATGACGAGTGAAATGCACTAGTAATCTTCTAGGGTAGGGCGAACAGAGACCCGATTAGATCATTTTATATTACGGTTAATATAAGAATTAAGCGTAATTCTATCACATTTGTTCAACTTACATCGCTCCTATTTCAGATAGCGTACTGGGCTAGGCGGCATCTTAAAGCGCGTGGAAGGGCGAGTAAAATGCACTATTAAACTTCTATGATAGGGCTATCAGAGACCCGATTAGATCATTTTATATTTTGGTTAATATAAGAATTCAGCGAAATTCTATCACATTCGTTCAATTTACGTCGCTCCTATTTTAGATAGCGTATTGGGCTAAGCGCTATCTCAAAGCGCATGAAATGGCGAGTAAAATGCACTATTAAACTTCTAGGGTAGGGCAAACAGAGACCCGATTAGATCATTTTATATTATGGTTAATTTAAGAATTCAGCCAAATTCTATCACATTTGTTCAATTTACGTCGCTCCTATTTCAGATAGCGTACTGGGCTAGGCGGAATCTTAAAGCGCGTGGATTGGCGAGTAAAATGCACTATTAAACTTCTATGATAGGGCAATCGGAGACCCGATTAGATCATGTTATATTTTGGTTAATATAAGAATTCAGCGAAATTCTATTACAATTGTTCTATTTACGTCGCTCCTATTTCAGATAGCGTATTGGGCTAAGCGGCATCTCAAAGCGCATGAAATGGCGAGTGAAATGCACTATTAAACTCCTAGGGTAGGGAGAACAGAGACCCGATTAGATCATTTTACATTAAGGTTAATTTAAGAATTCAGCCGAATTCTATCACATTTGTTCAATCTACGTCGCTCCTATTGCAGATAGCGTATTGGGCTAAGCGGCATCTCAAAGCGCATGAAATGACGAGTGAAATGCACTAGTAATCTTCTAGGGTAGGGCGAACAGAGACCCGATTAGATCATTTTATATTACGGTTAATTTAAGAATCCAGCCAAATTCTATCACATTTGTACAATTTACGTCGCTCCTATTTCAGATAGCGTATTGGGCTAAGCGGCATCTCAAAGCGCATGAAATGGCGAGTAAAATGCACTGTTAAACTTCTAGGGTAAGGCAAACAGAGACCCGATTAGATCATTTTATATTAAGGTTAATTTAAGAATTCAGCCGAATTCTATCACATTTGTTCAATTTACGTCGCTCCTATTGCAGATAGCGTATTGGGCTAAGCGGCATCTCAAAGCGCATGAAATGACGAGTGAAATGCGCTTGTAATCTTCTAGGGTAGGGCGAACAGAGACCCGATTAGATCATTTTATATTACTGTTAATATAAGAATTCAGCGTAATTCTATCACATTTGTTCAACATACGTCGCTCCTATTTCAGATAGTGTACTGGGCTAGGCGGCATCTTAAAGCACGTGGAAGGGCGAGTAATATGCACTACTAAGCTTCTATGATAGGGCAATCAGAGTCCCGTTTAGATCAGTTTATATTTTGTTTAATATAAGATTTCAGGGAAATTCTATCACATTTGTTCAATTTACGTCGCTCCTATGTCAGATAGCGTATTGGGCTAAGCGGCATCTCAAAGCGCATGAAATGGCGAGTAAAATGCACTATTAAACTTATAGGGTAGGGCAAACAGAGACCCGATTAGATCATATTATATTATGGTTAATTTACGAATTCAGCAAAATTATATCACATTTGTTCAATTTACATCGCTCCTATTTCAGATATCGTATTGGGCTAAGCGGCAACTCAAAGCGCCTGAAATGACGAGTGAAATGCAGTATTAAACTTCTAGGGTAGGGAGAACAGAGACCCGATTCGATCATTTTACATTAAGGTTAATATAAGAATTCAGGGAAATTCTATCACATTTGTTCAATTTACGTCGCTCCTATTTCAGATAGCGTATTGGGCTAAGCGGCATCTCAAAGCGCATGAAATGGCGAGTAAAATGCACTGCTAAACTTGTAGGGTAGGTCAAACAGAGACCCGATTAGATCATTTTATATTATAGTTAATTTAAGATGTCAGCAAAATTCTGTCACATTTGTTCAATTTACGTCGCTCCAATTTCAGATAGCGTACTGGGTTACGCGGCATCTTAAAGCGCGTGGAATGGCGATCAAAATGCACTATTAAACTTCTATGATAGGGCAATCAGAGACCCGACTAGATCATTTTATATTTTGGTTAATATAAGAATTCAGCTAAATTCTATCACAATTGTTCAATTTACGTCGCTCCTATTTCAGATAGCGTATTGGGCTAAGCGGCATCTCAAAGCGCATGAAATGACGAGTGAAAGGCACTCTTAAGCTTCTAGGGTAGGGTGAACAGAGAACCGATTAGATCATTTTATATTACGGTTAATATAAGAATTCAGCGTAATTCTATCACATTTGTTCAACTTACGTCGCTCCTACTTCAGATAGCGTACTGGGCTCGGCGGCATCTTAAAGCGCAAGAAATGGCGAGTAAAATGCACTATTAACCTTCTAGGGTAGGGCAAACAGAGTCCCGATAAGATGATTTTATATTATGGTTAATTTAAGAATTCAGCCAAATTCTATCACATTTGTTCAATTTACGTCGCTCCTATTTCAGATAGCGTATTGGGCCGAGCGCCATCTCAAAGCGCATGAAATGGCGAGTAAAATGCACTATTAAACTTCTAGGGTAGGGCAAACAGAGACCCGATTAGATCATTTTATATTATGGTTAATTTAAGAATTCTGCAAAATTCTATCACATTTGTCAATTTACGTCGCTCCTATTTCAGATAGCGTACTGGGCTAGGCGGAATCTTAAAGCGCGTCGATGGGCGAGTAAAATGCACTATTAAACTTCTATGATAGGGCAATCAGAGACCCGATTAGATCATTTTATATTTTGGTTAATATAAGAATTCAGGGAAATTCTATCACATTTGTTCAATTTACGTCGCTCCAATTTCAGATAGCATACTGGGCTAGGCGGCATCTTAATGCGCGTGGAATGGCGATCAAAATGCACTATTAAACTTCTATGATAGGGCAATCAGAGACCCGACTAGATCATTTTATATTTTGGTTAATATAAGATTTCAGCGAAATTTTATCAGAATTGTTCAATTTACGTCGCTCCTACTTCAGATAGCGTACTGGGCTCGGCGGCATCTTAAAGCGCAAGAAATGGCGAGTAAAATGCACTATTAAACTTCTAGGGTAGGGCAAACAGAGACCCGATAAGATGATTTTATATTATGGTTAATTTAAGAATTCAGCAAAATTCTATCACATTTGTTCAATTTACGTCGCTCCTATTTCAGATAGCGTATTGGGCTAAGCGGCATCTCAAAGCGCATGAAATGGCGAGTAAAATTCACTATTAAACTTCTAGGGTAGGGCAAGCAGAGACCCGATTACATCATCTAATATTATGGTTAATTTAAGAATTCAGCAAAATTCTATCACATTTGTTCAATTTACGTCGCTCCTATTTCAGATAGCGTATTGGGCTAAGCGGCATCTCAAAGCGCATGAAATGGCGAGTGAAATGCACTATTAGACTTCTATGGTAGGGCGAACAGAGACCCGTTTAGATCATTTTACATTAAGGTTAATATAAGAATTCAGGGAAATTCAATCACATTTGATCAATTTACGTCGCTCCTATTCCAGATAGCGTATTGGGCTATGCGGCAGCTCAAAGCACATGAAATGGCGAGTAAAATGCACTATTAAACTTCTAGGGTAGGTCAAACAGAGACCCGATGAGATCATTTTATATTATGGTTAATATAAGAATTCAGTGAAATTCTATCACACTTGTTCAATTTACGTCGCTCCTATTTCAGATGGCGTATTGGGCTAAGCGGCATTTCAAAGCGCATGAAATGAAGAGTAAAATGCCCTATTAAACTTCTAGGATAAGGCAAACAGAGACCCGATTAGATCATTTTATATTTTGGTTAATATAAGAATTCAGCGAAATTCTATCACATTTGTTCAATTTACGTCGCTCATATTTCAGATAGCGAACTGGGCTATGCGGCATCTTAAAGCGCGCGGAATGGCGAGTAAAATGCACTATTAAACTTCTATGCTAGGGCAATCAGAGACCCGATTATATCATTTTATATTTTGGATAATATAAGAATTCAGTGAAATTCTATCACATTTGTTCAATTTACGTCACTCCTATTTCAGATAGCGTATTGGGCAAAGCGGCATCTCAAAGCGTTTGAAATGGCGAATAAAATGCACTATTAAAGTTCTTGGCTAGGGCGAACAGAGATCCGATTAGATCATTTTACATTATGGTTAATAAAAGAGTTCAGCGAAATTCTATCACATTTGTTCAACTTATATCGCTCCTATTTCAGATAGCGTATTACGCTAAGCGGCATTTCAAAGCGCATGAAATGGCGAGTAAAATGCCCTATTAAACTTCTAGGATAAGGCAAACAGAGACCCGATTAGATCATTTTATATTACGGTTAATATAAGAATTCAGCGTAATTCTATCACATTTGTTAAACTTACGTCCCTCCTATTTCAGATAGCGTACTGGGCTAAGCGACATCTTAAAGCGCATGAAATGATGAGTGAAATACACTATTAAGCTTCTATGATAGGGCAATCAGAGACCCGATTAGATCATTTTATATTAAGGTTAATTTAAGAATTCAACGAAATTATATCACATTTGTTCAATTTACGTCGCTCCTATTTCAGATAGCGTGTTGGGCTAAGCGGCATCTCAAAGCGCATGAAATGGCGAGTAAAATGCACTTTTAAACTTCTAGGGTAAGGCAAACAGAGACCCGATTAGATCATTTTATATTTTGGTTAATATAAGAATTCAGCGAAATTCTATCACAATTGTTCTATTTACGTCGCTCCTATTTCAGATAGCGTATTGGGCTAAGCGGCATCTCAAAGCGCATGAAATGGCGAGTGAAATGCACTATTACACTTCTAGGGTAGGGCGAACAGAGACCCGATTAGATCATTTTACATTAAGGTTAATATAAGTATTCAGGGAAATTCTATCACATTTGTTCAATTTACGTCGCTCCTATTGCAGATAGCGTATTGGGCTAAGCGGCATCTCAAAGCGCATGAAATGGCGAGTAAAATGCACTGTTAAACTTCTAGGGTAGGGCAAACAGAGACCCGATTAGATCATTTTATATTATGGTTAATTTAAGAATTCAGCCAAATTCTATCACATTTGTTCAATTTACGTCGCTCCTATTTCAGATAGCGTACTGGGCTAGGCGGAATCTTAAAGCGCGTGGATTGGCGAGTAAAATGCACTATTAAACTTCTATGATAGGGCAATCAGAGACCCGATTAGATCATTTTACATTAAGGTTAATATAAGTATTCAGGGAAATTCTATCACATTTGTTCAATTTACGTCGCTCGTATTTCAGATAGCGTATTGGGCTAAGCGGCATCTCAAAGCGCATGAAATGGCGAGTAAAATGCACTGTTAAACTTCTAGGGTA
The DNA here is from genome assembly GCA_916610135.2 of Macropis europaea. Classification (NCBI taxonomy): domain Eukaryota; kingdom Metazoa; phylum Arthropoda; class Insecta; order Hymenoptera; family Melittidae; genus Macropis; species Macropis europaea. Next base: position 99,061 of record CAKAJE020001542.1, read on the forward strand.
GGGCAAACAGAGACCCGATTAGATCATTTTATATTATGGTTAATTTAAGAATTCAGCCAAATTCTATCACATTTGTTCAATTTACGTCGCTCGTATTTCAGATAGCGTATTGGGCTAAGCGGCACCTCAAAGCGCATGAAATGGCGAGTGAAATGCACTATTAAACTTCTAGGGTAGGGCGAACGGAGACCCGATTAGATCATTTTACATTAAGGTTAATATAAGTATACAGCGTAATTCTATCACATTTTGTCAACTTACGTCGCTCCTATTTCAGATAGCGTACTGGGCTAGGCGGAATCTTAAAGCGCGTGGATTGGCGAGTAAAATGCACTATTAAACTTCTATGATAGGGCAATCAGAGACCCGATTAGATCATTTTATAGTTTGGTTAATTTAAGAATTCAACGAAATTATATCACATTTGTTCAATTTACGTCGCTCCTATTTCAGATAGCGTACTGGGCTAGGCGGAATCTCAAAGCGCATGAAATGGCGAGTAAAATGCACTATTAAACTTCTAGGGTAAGGCAAACAGAGACCCGATTAGATCATTTTATATTTTGGTTAATATAAGAATTCAGCGAAATTCTATCACAATTGTTCTATTTACGTCGCTCCTATTTCAGATAGCGTACTGGGCTAGGCGGAATCTTAAAGCGCGTGGATTGGCGAGTAAAATGCACTATTAAACTTCTATGATAGGGCAATCAGAGACCCGATTAGATCATTTTACATTAAGGTTAATATATGTATTCAGGGAAATTCTATCACATTTGTTCAATTTACGTCGCTCGTATTTCAGATAGCGTATTGGGCTAAGCGGCATCTCAAAGCGCATGAAATGGCGAGTAAAATGCACTGTTAAACTTCTAGGGTAGGGCAAACAGAGACCCGATTAGATCATTTTATATTATGGTTAATTTAAGAATTCAGCCAAATTCCATCACATTTGTTCAATTTACGTCGCTACTATTTCAGGTAGCGTATTGGGTTAAGCGCCATCTCAAAGCGCATGAAATGGCGAGTAAAATGCACTATTAAACTTCTAGGGTAGGGCAAACAGAGACCCGATTAGATCATTTTATATTATGGTTAATTTAAGAATTCAGCCAAATTCTATCACATTTGTTCAATTTACGTCGCTCCTATTTCAGATAGCGTACTGGGCTAGGCGGAATCTTAAAGCGCGTGGATTGGCGAGTAAAATGCACTATTAAACTTCTATGATAGGGCAATCAGAGACCCGATTAGATCATTTTATATTTTGGTTAATATAAGAATTCAGCGAAATTCTATCACAATTGTTCTATTTACGTCGCTCCTATTTCAGATAGCGTATTGGGCTAAGCGGCACCTCAAAGCGCATGAAATGGCGAGTGAAATGCACTATTAAACTTCTAGGGTAGGGCGAACAGAGACCCGATTAGATCATTTTACATTAAGGTTAATATAAGTATTCAGCGTAATTCTATCACATTTTGTCAACTTACGTCGCTCCTATTTCAGATAGCGTACTGGGCTAGGCGGAATCTTAAAGCGCGTGGATTGGCGAGTAAAATGCACTATTAAACTTCTATGATAAGGCAATCAGAGACCCGATTAGATCATTTTACATTAAGGTTAATATAAGTATTCAGGGAAATTCTATCACATTTGTTCAATTTACGTCGCTCGTATTTCAGATAGCGTATTGGGCTAAGCGGCATCTCAAAGCGCATGAAATGGCGAGTAAAATGCACTGTTAAACTTCTAGGGTAGGGCAAACAGAGACCCGATTAGATCATTTTATATTATGGTTAATTTAAGAATTCAGCCAAATTCTATCACATTTGTTCAATTTACGTCGCTCGTATTTCAGATAGCCTATTGGGCTAAGCGGCACCTCAAAGCGCATGAAATGGCGAGTGAAATGCACTATTAAACTTCTAGGGTAGGGCGAACGGAGACCCGATTAGATCATTTTACATTAAGGTTAATATAAGTATACAGCGTAATTCTATCACATTTTGTCAACTTACGTCGCTCCTATTTCAGATAGCGTACTGGGCTAGGCGGAATCTTAAAGCGCGTGGATTGGCGAGTAAAATGCACTATTAAACTTCTATGATAGGGCAATCAGAGACCCGATTAGATCATTTTATATTTTGGTTAATTTAAGAATTCAACGAAATTATATCACATTTGTTCAATTTACGTCGCTCCTATTTCAGATAGCGTACTGGGCTAGGCGGAATCTCAAAGCGCATGAAATGGCGAGTAAAATGCACTATTAAACTTCTAGGGTAAGGCAAACAGAGACCCGATTAGATCATTTTATATTTTGGTTAATATAAGAATTCAGCGAAATTCTATCACAATTGTTCTATTTACGTCGCTCCTATTTCAGATAGCGTACTGGGCTAGGCGGAATCTTAAAGCGCGTGGATTGGCGAGTAAAATGCACTATTAAACTTCTATGATAGGGCAATCAGAGACCCGATTAGATCATTTTACATTAAGGTTAATATAAGTATTCAGGGAAATTCTATCACATTTGTTCAATTTACGTCGCTCGTATTTCAGATAGCGTATTGGGCTAAGCGGCATCTCAAAGCGCATGAAATGGCGAGTAAAATGCACTGTTAAACTTCTAGGGTAGGGCAAACAGAGACCCGATTAGATCATTTTATATTATGGTTAATTTAAGAATTCAGCCAAATTCCATCACATTTGTTCAATTTACGTCGCTACTATTTCAGGTAGCGTATTGGGTTAAGCGCCATCTCAAAGCGCATGAAATGGCGAGTAAAATGCACTATTAAACTTCTAGGGTAGGGCAAACAGAGACCCGATTAGATCATTTTATATTATGGTTAATTTAAGAATTCAGCCAAATTCTATCACATTTGTTCAATTTACGTCGCTCCTATTTCAGATAGCGTACTGGGCTAGGCGGAATCTTAAAGCGCGTGGATTGGCGAGTAAAATGCACTATTAAACTTCTATGATAGGGCAATCAGAGACCCGATTAGATCATTTTATATTTTGGTTAATATAAGAATTCAGCGAAATTCTATCACAATTGTTCTATTTACGTCGCTCCTATTTCAGATAGCGTATTGGGCTAAGCGGCACCTCAAAGCGCGTGGATTGGCGAGTAAAATGCACTATTAAACTTCTATGATAGGGCAATCAGAGACCCGATTAGATCATTTTACATTAAGGTTAATATAAGTATTCAGGGAAATTCTATCACATTTTGTCAACTTACGTCGCTCCTATTTCAGATAGCGTACTGGGCTAGGCGGAATCTTAAAGCGCGTGGATTGGCGAGTAAAATGCACTATTAAACTTCTATGATAGGGCAATCAGAGACCCGATTAGATCATTTTGTAATTTGGTTAATATAAGAATTCAGCGAAATTCTATCACAATTGTTCTATTTACGTCGCTCCTATTTCAGATAGCGTACTGGGCTAGGCGGAATCTTAAAGCGCGTGGATTGGCGAGTAAAATGCACTATTAAACTTCTATGATAGGGCAATCAGAGACCCGATTAGATCATTTTACATTAAGGTTAATATAAGTATTCAGGGAAATTCTATCACATTTGTTCAATTTACGTCGCTCGTATTTCAGATAGCGTATTGGGCCAAGCGCCATCTCAAAGCGCATGAAATGGCGAGTAAAATGCACTGCTAAACTTGTAGGGTAGGGCAAACAGAGACCCGGTTAGATCATCTTATATTATGGTTAATTTAAGATGTCAGCAAAATTCTGTCACATTTGTTCAATTTACGTCGCTCCAATTTCAGATAGCATACTGGGCTAGGCGGCATCTTAAAGCGCGTGGAATGGCGATCAAAATGCACTATTAAACTTCTATGATAGGGCAACCAGAGACCCGACTAGATCATTTTATATTTTGGTTAATATAAGAATTCAGCGAAATTCTATCAGAATTGTTCAATTTAGGTCGCTCCTACTTCAGATAGCGTACTGGGCTCGGAGGCATCTTAAAGCGCAAGAAATGGAGAGTAAAATGCACTATTAAACTTCTAGGGTAGGGCAAACAGAGACCCGATAAGATGATTTTATATTATGGTTAATTTAAGAATTCAGCAAAATTCTATCACATTTGTTCAATTTACGTCGCTCCTATTTCAGATAGCGTATTGGGCTAAGCGGCATCTCAAAGCGCATGAAATGGCGAGTGAAATGCACTATTAGACTTCTATGGTAGGGCGAACAGAGACCCGTTTAGATCATTTTACATTAAGGTTAATATAAGAATTCAGGGAAATTCTATCACATTTGATCAATTTACGTCGCTCCTATTCCAGATAGCGTATTGGGCTATGCGGCATCTCAAAGCGCATGAAATGGCGAGTGAAATGCACTATTACACTTCTAGGGTAGGGCGAACAGAGACCCGATTAGATCATTTTACATTAAGGTTAATATAAGTATTCAGGGAAATTCTATCACATTTGTTCAACATACGTCGCTCCTATTTCAGATAGTGTACTGGGCTAGGCGGCATCTTAAAGCACGTGGAAGGGCGAGTAAAATGCACTACTAAACTTCTATGATAGGGCAATCAGAGACCCGATTAGATCATTTTACATTAAGGTTAATATAAGTATTCAGGGAAATTATATCACATTTGTTCAATTTACGTCGCTCGTATTTCAGATAGCGTATTGGGCTAAGCGGCATCTCAAAGCGCATGAAATGGCGAGTAAAATGCACTGTTAAACTTCTAGGGTAGGGCAAACAGAGACCCGATTAGATCATTTTATATTATGGTTAATTTAAGAATTCAGCCAAATCCTATCACATTTGTTCAATTTACGTCGCTCCTATTTCAGATAGCGTACTAGGCTAGGCGGAATCTTAAAGCGCGTGGATTGGCGAGTAAAATGCACTATTAAACTTCTATGATAGGGCAATCAGAGACCCGATTAGATCATTTTATATTTTGGTTAATATAAGAATTCAGCGAAATTCTATCACAATTGTTCTATTTACGTCGCTCCTATTTCAGATAGCGTATTGGGCTAAGCGGCACCTCAAAGCGCATGAAATGGCGAGTGAAATGCACTATTAAACTTCTAGGGTAGGGCGAACAGAGACCCGATTAGATCATTTTACATTAAGGTTAATATAAGTATTCAGCGTAATTCTATCACATTTTGTCAACTTACGTCGCTCCTATTTCAGATAGCGTACTGGGCTAGGCGGAATCTTAAAGCGCGTGGATTGGCGAGTAAAATGCACTATTAAACTTCTATGATAGGGCAATCAGAGACCCGATTAGATCATTTTGTAATTTGGTTAATATAAGAATTCAGCGAAATTCTATCACAATTGTTCTATTTACGTCGCTCCTATTTCAGATAGCGTACTGGGCTAGGCGGAATCTTAAAGCGCGTGGATTGGCGAGTAAAATGCACTATTAAACTTCTATGATAGGGCAATCAGAGATCCGATTAGATCATTTTACATTAAGGTTAATATAAGTATTCAGGGAAATTCTATCACATTTGTTCAATTTACGTCGCTCGTATTTCAGATAGCGTATTGGGCCAAGCGCCATCTCAAAGCGCATGAAATGGCGAGTAAAATGCACTGCTAAACTTGTAGGGTAGGGCAAACAGAGACCCGGTTAGATCATCTTATATTATGGTTAATTTAAGATGTCAGCAAAATTCTGTCACATTTGTTCAATTTACGTCGCTCCAATTTCAGATAGCATACTGGGCTAGGCGGCATCTTAAAGCGCGTGGAATGGCGATCAAAATGCACTATTAAACTTCTATGATAGGGCAACCAGAGACCCGACTAGATCATTTTATATTTTGGTTAATATAAGAATTCAGCGAAATTCTATCAGAATTGTTCAATTTAGGTCGCTCCTACTTCAGATAGCGTACTGGGCTCGGAGGCATCTTAAAGCGCAAGAAATGGAGAGTAAAATGCACTATTAAACTTCTAGGGTAGGGCAAACAGAGACCCGATAAGATGATTTTATATTATGGTTAATTTAAGAATTCAGCAAAATTCTATCACATTTGTTCAATTTACGTCGCTCCTATTTCAGATAGCGTATTGGGCTAAGCGGCATCTCAAAGCGCATGAAATGGCGAGTGAAATGCACTATTAGACTTCTATGGTAGGGCGAACAGAGACCCGTTTAGATCATTTTACATTAAGGTTAATATAAGAATTCAGGGAAATTCAATCACATTTGATCAATTTACGTCGCTCCTATTCCAGATAGCGTATTGGGCTATGCGGCATCTCAAAGCGCATGAAATGGCGAGTGAAATGCACTATTACACTTCTAGGGTAGGGCGAACAGAGACCCGATTAGATCATTTTACATTAAGGTTAATATAAGTATTCAGGGAAATTCTATCACATTTGTTCAACATACGTCGCTCCTATTTCAGATAGTGTACTGGGCTAGGCGGCATCTTAAAGCACGTGGAAGGGCGAGTAAAATGCACTACTAAACTTCTATGATAGGGCAATCAGAGACCCGATTAGATCATTTTACATTAAGGTTAATATAAGTATTCAGGGAAATTATATCACATTTGTTCAATTTACGTCGCTCGTATTTCAGATAGCGTATTGGGCTAAGCGGCATCTCAAAGCGCATGAAATGGCGAGTAAAATGCACTGTTAAACTTCTAGGGTAGGGCAAACAGAGACCCGATTAGATCATTTTATATTATGGTTAATTTAAGAATTCAGCCAAATTCTATCACATTTGTTCAATTTACGTCGCTCGTATTTCAGATAGCGTATTGGGCTAAGCGGCACCTCAAAGCGCATGAAATGGCGAGTGAAATGCACTATTAAACTTCTAGGGTAGGGCGAACAGAGACCCGATTAGATCATTTTACGTTAAGGTTAATATAAGTATACAGCGTAATTCTATCACATTTTGTCAACTTACGTCGCTCCTATTTCAGATAGCGTACTGGGCTAGGCGGAATCTTAAAGCGCGTGGATTGGCGAGTAAAATGCACTATTAAACTTCTATGATAGGGCAATCAGAGACCCGATTAGATCATTTTATATTTTGGTTAATTTAAGAATTCAACGAAATTATATCACATTTGTTCAATTTACGTCGCTCCTATTTCAGATAGCGTACTGGGCTAGGCGGAATCTCAAAGCGCATGAAATGGCGAGTAAAATGCACTATTAAACTTCTAGGGTAAGGCAAACAGAGACCCGATTAGATCATTTTATATTTTGGTTAATATAAGAATTCAGCGAAATTCTATCACAATTGTTCTATTTACGTCGCTCCTATTTCAGATAGCGTACTGGGCTAGGCGGAATCTTAAAGCGCGTGGATTGGCGAGTAAAATGCACTATTAAACTTCTATGATAGGGCAATCAGAGACCCGATTAGATCATTTTACATTAAGGTTAATATAAGTATTCAGGGAAATTCTATCACATTTGTTCAATTTACGTCGCTCGTATTTCAGATAGCGTATTGGGCTAAGCGGCATCTCAAAGCGCATGAAATGGCGAGTAAAATGCACTGTTAAACTTCTAGGGTAGGGCAAACAGAGACCCGATTAGATCATTTTATATTATGGTTAATTTAAGAATTCAGCCAAATTCTATCACATTTGTTCAATTTACGTCGCTACTATTTCAGGTAGCGTATTGGGTTAAGCGCCATCTCAAAGCGCATGAAATGGCGAGTAAAATGCACTATTAAACTTCTAGGGTAGGGCAAACAGAGACCCGATTAGATCATTTTATATTATGGTTAATTTAAGAATTCAGCCAAATTCTATCACATTTGTTCAATTTACGTCGCTCCTATTTCAGATAGCGTACTAGGCTAGGCGGAATCTTAAAGCGCGTGGATTGGCGAGTAAAATGCACTATTAAACTTCTATGATAGGGCAATCAGAGACCCGATTAGATCATTTTATATTTTGGTTAATATAAGAATTCAGCGAAATTCTATCACAATTGTTCTATTTACGTCGCTCCTATTTCAGATAGCGTATTGGGCTAAGCGGCACCTCAAAGCGCATGAAATGGCGAGTGAAATGCACTATTAAACTTCTAGGGTAGGGCGAACAGAGACCCGATTAGATCATTTTACATTAAGGTTAATATAAGTATTCAGCGTAATTCTATCACATTTTGTCAACTTACGTCGCTCCTATTTCAGATAGCGTACTGGGCTAGGCGGAATCTTAAAGCGCGTGGATTGGCGAGTAAAATGCACTATTAAACTTCTATGATAGGGCAATCAGAGACCCGATTAGATCATTTTATAATTTGGTTAATATATGAATTCAGCGAAATTCTATCACAATTGTTCTATTTACGTCGCTCCTATTTCAGATAGCGCACTGGGCTAGGCGGAATCTTAAAGCGCGTGGATTGGCGAGTAAAATGCACTATTAAACTTCTATGATAAGGCAATCAGAGACCCGATTAGATCATTTTATATTTTGGTTACATAAGAATTCAGGGAAATTCTATCACATTTGTTCAATTTACGTCGCTCCTATTTCAGATAGCGTATTGGGCTAAGCGGCATCTCAAATCGCATGAAATGGCGAGTAAAATGCACTATTAAACTTCTAGGGTAGTGCAAACAGAGACCCGATAAGATGATTTTATATTATGGTTAACTTAAGAATTCAGCGAAACTGTATCATATTTGTTCAATTTACGTCGCTCCTATTTCAGATAGCGTATTGGGCTAAGCGGCATCTCAATGCGCATGAAATGGCGAGTAAAATGCACTATTAAACTTCTAGGATAAGGCAAACAGGGACCCGATTAGATCATTTTATATTACGGTTAATATAAGAATTCAGCGTAATTCTATCACATTTGTTCAACTTACGTCGCTCCTATTTCAGATAGCGTACTGGGCTAGGCGGCATCTTAAAGCGCGTGGAATGGCGAGTAAAATGCTCTATTAAACTTCTAGGGTAGGGCAAACAGAGACCCGATAAGATGATTTTATATTATGGTTAATTTAAGAATTCAGCAAAATTCTATCACATTTGTTCAATTTACGTCGCTCCTATTTCAGATAGCGTATTGGGCTAAGCGGCATCTCAAAGCGCATGAAATGGCGAGTGAAATGCACTATTAGACTTCTATGGTAGGGCGAACAGAGACCCGTTTAGATCATTTTACATTAAGGTTAATATAAGAATTCAGGGAAATTCAATCACATTTGATCAATTTACGTCGCTCCTATTCCAGATAGCGTATTGGGCTATGCGGCATCTCAAAGCGCATGAAATGGCGAGTGAAATGCACTATTACACTTCTAGGGTAGGGCGAACAGAGACCCGATTAGATCATTTTACATTAAGGTTAATATAAGTATTCAGGGAAATTCTATCACATTTGTTCAACATACGTCGCTCCTATTTCAGATAGTGTACTGGGCTAGGCGGCATCTTAAAGCACGTGGAAGGGCGAGTAAAATGCACTACTAAACTTCTATGATAGGGCAATCAGAGACCCGATTAGATCATTTTACATTAAGGTTAATATAAGTATTCAGGGAAATTATATCACATTTGTTCAATTTACGTCGCTCGTATTTCAGATAGCGTATTGGGCTAAGCGGCATCTCAAAGCGCATGAAATGGCGAGTAAAATGCACTGTTAAACTTCTAGGGTAGGGCAAACAGAGACCCGATTAGATCATTTTATATTATGGTTAATTTAAGAATTCAGCCAAATTCTATCACATTTGTTCAATTTACGTCGCTCGTATTTCAGATAGCGTATTGGGCTAAGCGGCACCTCAAAGCGCATGAAATGGCGAGTGAAATGCACTATTAAACTTCTAGGGTAGGGCGAACAGAGACCCGATTAGATCATTTTACATTAAGGTTAATATAAGTATACAGCGTAATTCTATCACATTTTGTCAACTTACGTCGCTCCTATTTCAGATAGCGTACTGGGCTAGGCGGAATCTTAAAGCGCGTGGATTGGCGAGTAAAATGCACTATTAAACTTCTATGATAGGGCAATCAGAGACCCGATTAGATCATTTTATATTTTGGTTAATTTAAGAATTCAACGAAATTATATCACATTTGTTCAATTTACGTCGCTCCTATTTCAGATAGCGTACTGGGCTAGGCGGAATCTCAAAGCGCATGAAATGGCGAGTAAAATGCACTATTAAACTTCTAGGGTAAGGCAAACAGAGACCCGATTAGATCATTTTATATTTTGGTTAATATAAGAATTCAGCGAAATTCTATCACAATTGTTCTATTTACGTCGCTCCTATTTCAGATAGCGTACTGGGCTAGGCGCAATCTTAAAGCGCGTGGATTGGCGAGTAAAATGCACTATTAAACTTCTATGATAGGGCAATCAGAGACCCGATTAGATCATTTTACATTAAGGTTAATATAAGTATTCAGGGAAATTCTATCACATTTGTTCAATTTACGTCGCCCGTATTTCAGATAGCGTATTGGGCTAAGCGGCATCTCAAAGCGCATGAAATGGCGAGTAAAATGCACTGTTAAACTTCTAGGGTAGGGCAAACAGAGACCCGATTAGATCATTTTATATTATGGTTAATTTAAGAATTCAGCCAAATTCTATCACATTTGTTCAATTTACGTCGCTACTATTTCAGATAGCGTATTGGGTTAAGCGCCATCTCAAAGCGCATGAAATGGCGAGTAAAATGCACTATTAAACTTCTAGGGTAGGGCAAACAGAGACCCGATTAGATCATTTTATATTATGGTTAATTTAAGAATTCAGCAAAATTCTATCACATTTGTTCAATTTACGTCGCTCCTATTTCAGATAGCGTATTGGGTTAAGCGGCATCTCAAAGCGCATGAAATGGCGAGTGAAATGCACTATTAGACTTCTATGGTAGGGCGAACAGAGACCCCTTTAGATCATTTTACATTAAGGTTAATATAAGAATTCAGGGAAATTCAATCACATTTGATCAATTTACGTCGCTCCTATTCCAGATAGCGTATTGGGCTATGCGGCATCTCAAAGCGCATGAAATGGCGAGTGAAATGCACTATTACACTTCTAGGGTAGGGCGAACAGGGACCCGATTAGATCATTTTATATTACGGTTAATATAAGTATTCAGGGAAATTCTATCACATTTGTTCAACATACGTCGCTCCTATTTCAGATAGTGTACTGGGCTAGGCGGCATCTTAAAGCACGTGGAAGGGCGAGTAAAATGCACTACTAAACTTCTATGATAGGGCAATCAGAGTCCCGTTTAGATCATTTTATATTTTGTTTAATACAAGATTTCAGGGAAATTCTATCACATTTGTTCAATTTACGTCGCTCCTATTTCAGATAGCGTACTGGGCTAAGCGGCATCTCAAAGCGCATGAAATGGCTAGTGTAAGGCACTATTAAACCTCTAGGGTGGGGCGAACAGAGACTCGATTAGATCAATTTACATTAATGTTAATATGAGAATTCAGCGAAATTCTATCACATTTTTATTCAGTTTACGTCGCTCACATTTTAGATAGCGTATTGGGCTAAGCGGCATCTCAAAGCGCAAGAAATGGCGAGTAAAATTCACTATTAAACTTCTAGGGTAGGGCAAACAGAGACCCGAATAGATCATTTTATATTATGGTTAATTTAAGAATTCAGCGAAATTCTATCACATTTGTTCAATTTACGTCGCTCCTATTTCAGATAGCGTATTGGGCTAAGCGGCATCTCAATGCGCATGAAATGGCGAGTAAAATGCACTATTAAACTTCTAGGATAAGGCAAACAGGGACCCGATTAGATCATTTTATATTACGGTTAATATAAGAATTCAGCGTAATTCTATCACATTTGTTCAACTTACGTCGCTCCTATTTCAGATAGCGTACTGGGCTAGGCGGCATCATAAAGCGCGTGGAATGGCGAGTAAAATGCACTACTAAACTTCTATGATAGGGCAATCAGAGTCCCGTTTAGATCATTTTATATTTTGTTTAATATAAGATTTCAGGGAAATTCTATCACATTTGTTCAATTTACGTCGCTCCTATTTCAGATAGCGTATTGGGCTAAGCGGCATCTCAAATCGCATGAAATGGCGAGTAAAATGCACTATTAAACTTCTAGGGTAAGGCAAACAGAGACCCGATTAGATCATTTTATATTTTGGTTAATATAAGAATTCAGCGAAATTCTATCACAATTGTTCTATTTACGTCGCTCCTATTTCAGATAGCGTATTGGGCTAAGCGGCATCTCAAAGCGCAGAAATGGCGAGTGAAATGCACTATTACTCTTCTAGGGTAGGGCGAACAGAGACCCGATTAGATCATTTTACATTAAGGTTAATATAAGTATTCAGGGAAATTCTATCACATTTGTTCAATTTACGTCGCTCCTATTGCAGATAGCGTATTGCGCTAAGCGGCATCTCAAAGCGCATGAAATGGCGAGTAAAATGCACTGTTAAACTTCTAGGGTAGGGCAAACAGAGACCCGATTAGATCATTTTATATTATGGTTAATTTAATAATTCAGCCAAATTCTATCACATTTGCTCAACATACGTCGCTCCTATTTCAGATAGTGTACTGGGCTAGGCGGAATCTTAAAGCGCGTGGATGGGCGAGTAAAATGCACTATTAAACTTCTATGATAGGGCAATCAGAGACCCGATTAGATCATTTTATATTTTGGTTAATATAAGAATTCAGGGAAATTCTATCACATTTGTTCAATTTACGTCGCTCCTATTTCAGATAGCGTACTGGGCTAAGCGGCATCTCAAAGCGCATGAAATGGCGAGTAAAATGCACTGCTAAACTTGTAGGGTAGGGCAAACAGAGACCCGGTTAGATCATTTTATATTATGGTTAATTTAAGATGTCAGCAAAATTCTGTCACATTTGTTCAATTTACGTCGCTCCAATTTCAGATAGCATACTGGGCTAGGCGGCATCTTAAAGCGCGTGGAATGGCGATCAAAATGCACTATTAAACTTCTATGATAGGGCAACCAGAGACCCGACTAGATCATTTTATATTTTGGTTAATATAAGAATTCAGCGAAATTCTATCAGAATTGTTCAATTTAGGTCGCTCCTACTTCAGATAGCGTACTGGGCTCGGCGGCATCTTAAAGCGCAAGAAATGGCGAGTAAAATGCACTATTAAACTTCTAGGGTAGGGCAAACAGAGACCCGATAAGATGATTTTATATTATGGTTAATTTAAGAATTCAGCAAAATTCTATCAAATTTGTTCAATTTACGTCGCTCCTATTTCAGATAGCGTATTGGGCTAAGCGGCATCTCAAAGCGCATGAAATGGCGAGTGAAATGCACTATTAGACTTCTATGGTAGGGCGAACAGAGACCCGTTTAGATCATTTTACATTAAGGTTAATATAAGAATTCAGGGAAGTTCAATCACATTTGATCAATTTACGTCGCTCCTATTCCAGATAGCGTATTGGGCTATGCGGCATCTCAAAGCGCATGAAATGGCGAGTGAAATGCACTATTACACTTCTAGGGTAGGGCGAACAGAGACCCGATTAGATCATTTTACATTAAGGTTAATATAAGTATTCAGGGAAATTCTATCACATTTGTTCAACATACGTCGCTCCTATTTCAGATAGTGTACTGGGCTAGGCGGCATCTTAAAGCACGTGGAAGGGCGAGTAAAATGCACTACTAAACTTCTATGATAGGGCAATCAGAGTCCCGTTTAGATCATTTTATATTTTGTTTAATATAAGATTTCAGGGAAATTCTATCACATTTGTTCAATTTACGTCGCTCCTATTTCAGATAGCGCACTGGGCTAAGCGGCATCTCAAAGCGCATGAAATGGCTAGTGTAAGGCACTATTAAACCTCTAGGGTGGGGCGAACAGAGACTCGATTAGATCAATTTACATTAATGTTAATATGAGAATTCAGCGAAATTCTATCACATTTTTATTCAGTTTACGTCGCTCATATTTTAGATAGCGTATTGGGCTAAGCGGCATCTCAAAGCGCAAGAAATGGCGAGTAAAATTCACTATTAAACTTCTAGGGTAGGGCAAACAGAGACCCGAATAGATCATTTTATATTATGGTTAATTTAAGAATTCAGCGAAATTCTATCACATTTGTTCAATTTACGTCGCTCCTATTTCAGATAGCGTACTGGGCTAAGCGGCATCTCAAAGCGCATGAAATGGCGAGTAAAATGCACTGCTAAACTTGTAGGGTAGGGCAAACAGAGACCCGGTTAGATCATTTTATATTATGGTTAATTTAAGATGTCAGCAAAATTCTGTCACATTTGTTCAATTTACGTCGCTCCAATTTCAGATAGCATACTGGGCTAGGCGGCATCTTAAAGCGCGTGGAATGGCGATCAAAATGCACTATTAAACTTCTATGATAGGGCAACCAGAGACCCGACTAGATCATTTTATATTTTGGTTAATATAAGAATTCAGCGAAATTCTATCAGAATTGTTCAATTTAGGTCGCTCCTACTTCAGATAGCGTACTGGGCTCGGCGGCATCTTAAAGCGCAAGAAATGGCGAGTAAAATGCACTATTAAACTTCTAGGGTAGGGCAAACAGAGACCCGATAAGATGATTTTATATTATGGTTAATTTAAGAATTCAGCAAAATTCTATCAAATTTGTTCAATTTACGTCGCTCCTATTTCAGATAGCGTATTGGGCTAAGCGGCATCTCAAAGCGCATGAAATGGCGAGTGAAATGCACTATTAGACTTCTATGGTAGGGCGAACAGAGACCCGTTTAGATCATTTTACATTAAGGTTAATATAAGAATTCAGGGAAATTCAATCACATTTGATCAATTTACGTCGCTCCTATTCCAGATAGCGTATTGGGCTATGCGGCATCTCAAAGCGCATGAAATGGCGAGTGAAATGCACTATTACACTTCTAGGGTAGGGCGAACAGAGACCCGATTAGATCATTTTACATTAAGGTTAATATAAGTATTCAGGGAAATTCTATCACATTTGTTCAACATACGTCGCTCCTATTTCAGATAGTGTACTGGGCTAGGCGGCATCTTAAAGCACGTGGAAGGGCGAGTAAAATGCACTACTAAACTTCTATGATAGGGCAATCAGAGTCCCGTTTAGATCATTTTATATTTTGTTTAATATAAGATTTCAGGGAAATTCTATCACATTTGTTCAATTTACGTCGCTCCTATTTCAGATAGCGTACTGGGCTAAGCGGCATCTCAAAGCGCATGAAATGGCTAGTGTAAGGCACTATTAAACCTCTAGGGTGGGGCGAACAGAGACTCGATTAGATCAATTTACATTAATGTTAATATGAGAATTCAGCGAAATTCTATCACATTTTTATTCAGTTTACGTCGCTCATATTTTAGATAGCGTATTGGGCTAAGCGGCATCTCAAAGCGCAAGAAATGGCGAGTAAAATTCACTATTAAACTTCTAGGGTAGGGCAAACAGAGACCCGAATAGATCATTTTATATTATGGTTAATTTAAGAATTCAGCGAAATTCTATCACATTTGTTCAATTTACGTCGCTCCTATTTCAGATAGCGTATTGGGCTAAGCGGCATCTCAATGCGCATGAAATGGCGAGTAAAATGCACTATTAAACTTCTAGGATAAGGCAAACAGGGACCCGATTAGATCATTTTATATTACGGTTAATATAAGAATTCAGCGTAATTCTATCACATTTGTTCAACTTACGTCGCTCCTATTTCAGATAGCGTACTGGGCTAGGCGGCATCTTAAAGCGCGTGGAATGGCGAGTAAAATGCACTACTAAACTTCTATGATAGGGCAATCAGAGTCCCGTTTAGATCATTTTATATTTTGTTTAATATAAGATTTCAGGGAAATTCTATCACATTTGTTCAATTTACGTCGCTCCTATTTCAGATAGCGTAATTGGGCTAAGCGGCATCTCAAATCGCATGAAATGGCGAGTAAAATGCACTATTAAACTTCTAGGGTAAGGCAAACAGAGACCGATTAGATCATTTTATATTTTGGTTAATATAAGAATTCAGCGAAATTCTATCACAATTGTTCTATTTACGTCGCTCCTATTTCAGATAGCGTATTGGGCTAAGCGGCATCTCAAAGCGCAGAAATGGCGAGTGAAATGCACTATTACTCTTCTAGGGTAGGGCGAACAGAGACCCGATTAGATCATTTTACATTAAGGTTAATATAAGTATTCAGGGAAATTCTATCACATTTGTTCAATTTACGTCGCTCCTATTGCAGATAGCGTATTGCGCTAAGCGGCATCTCAAAGCGCATGAAATGGCGAGTAAAATGCACTGTTAAACTTCTAGGGTAGGGCAAACAGAGACCCGATTAGATCATTTTATATTATGGTTAATTTAATAATTCAGCCAAATTCTATCACATTTGTTCAATTTACGTCGCTCCTATTGCAGATAGCGTATTGGGCTAAGCGGCATCTCAAAGCGCATGAAATGACGAGTGAAATGCGCTTGTAATCTTCTAGGGTAGGGCGAACAGAGACCCGATTAGATCATTTTATATTACGGTTAATATAAGAATTCAGCGTAATTCTATCACATTTGTTCAACATACGTCGCTCCTATTTCAGATAGCGTACTGGGCTAGGCGGAATCTTAAAGCGCGTGGATTGGCGAGTAAAGTGCACTATTAAACTTCTATGATAGGGCAATCGGAAACCCGATTAGATCATTTTATATTTTGGTTAATATAAGAATTCAGCGAAATTGTATTACAATTGTTCTATTTACGTCGCTCCTATTTCAGATAGCGTATTGGGCTAAGCGGCACCTCAAAGCGCATGAAATGGCGAGTGAAATGCACTATTAAACTTCTAGGGTAGGGCGAACAGAGACCCGATTAGATCATTTTACATTAAGGTTAATATAAGTATTCAGGGAAATTCTATCACATTTGTTCAATTTACGTCGCTCCTATTTCAGATAGCGTATTGGGCTAAGCGGTATCTCAAAGCGCATGAAATGGCGAGTAAAATGCACTGTTAAACTTCTAGGGTAGGGCAAACAGAGACCCGATTAGATCATTTTATATTATGGTTAATTTAAGAATTCAGCCGAATTCTATCACATTTGTTCAATTTACGTCGCTCCTATTGCAGATAGCGTATTGGGCTAAGCGGCATCTCAAAGCGCATGAAATGGCGAGTAAAATGCACTGTTAAACTTCTAGGGTAGGGCAAACAGAGACCCGATTAGATCATTTTATATTATGGTTAATTTAAGAATTCAGCGTAATTCTATCACATTTGTTCAACTTACGTCGCTCCTATTTCAGATAGCGTACTGGGCTAGGCGGCATCTTAAAGCGCGTGGAATGGCGAGTAAAATACACTACTAAACTTCTATGATAGGGCGATCAGAGTCCCGTTTAGATCATTTTATATTTTGTTTAATATAAGATTTCAGGGAAATTCTATCACATTTGTTCAATTTACGTCGCTCCTATTTCAGATAGCGTACCGGGCTAAGCGGCATCTCAAAGCGCATGAAATGACTAGTGTAAGGCACTATTAAACCTCTAGGGTGGGGCGAACAGAGACTCGATTAGATCAATTTACATTAATGTTAATATGAGAATTCAGCGAAATTCTATCACATTTTTATTCAGTTTCCGTCGCTCATATTTCAGATAGCGTATTGGGCTAAGCGGCATCTCAAAGCGCAAGAAATGGCGAGTAAAATTCACTATTAAACTTCTAGCGTAGGGCAAACAGAGACCCGAATAGATCATTTTATATTATGGTTAATTTAAGAATTCAGCGAAATTCTATCACATTTGTTCAATTTACGTCGCTCCTATTTCAGATAGCGTATTGGGCTACGCGGCATTTCAAAGCGCATGAAATGGCGAGTACAATGCACTATTAAACTTCTAGAGTAAGGCAAACAGAGACCCGATTAGATCATTTTATATTACGGTTAATATAAGAATTCAGCGTAATTCTATCACATTTGTTCAACTTACGTCGCTCCTATTTCAGATAGCGTACTGGGCTAGACGGCACCTTGAAGCGCATGGAAGGGCGAGTAAAATGCACTACTATACTTCTATGATAGGGCAATCAGACACCCGATTAGATCATTTTATATTTTGTTTAATATAAGATTTTAAGGAAATTCTATCACATTTGTTCAATTTACGTCGCACCTGTTTCAGATAGCGTATTGGGCTAAGAGGCATCTCAAAGCGCATGAAATGGCGAGTAAAATGCAATACTAAACTTCTAGGACAAGGCAAACAGAGACCCGATTAGATCATTTTATATTTTTGTTAATATAAGAATTCAGCGAAATTCTATCACATTTGTTCAATTTACGTCGCTCATATTTCCGATAGCGTATTGGGCTAAGCGGCATCTCAAAGCGCATGAAATGGCGAGTAAAATGCACTATTAAACTTCTAGGGTAGGGCAATCAGTGACCCGATTAGATCATTTTATATTATAGTTAATTTAAGAATTCAGCGATATTCTATCACATTTGTTCAATTTACGTCGCTCCTATTTCAGATAGTGTATTGGGCTAAGCGGCATCTCAAAGCGCATGAAATGGCGAGCAAAATGCACTATTAAACTTCTAGGGTGGGGCGAACAGAGACCCGATTAGATCATTTTGTACTATGGTTAATTTAAGAATTCAGCAAAATTCTATCACGTTTGTTCAATTTACGTCGCTCCTATTGCAGATAGCGTATTGGGTTAAGCGGCACCTCAAAGCGCATGAAATTGCGAGTAAAATGCACTATTAAACTTCTAGGGTAGAGCGAACAGAGACCCGATTAGATCATTTTACATTATGGTTAATAAAAGAATTCAGCGAAATTCTATCACATTTGTTCAACTTATATCGCTCCAATTTCAGATAGCGTATTAGGCTAAGCGGCATCTCAAAGTGCATGAAATGGCGAGTACAATGCACTATTAAAGTTCTAGGGTAGGGCAAACTGAGACCCGATTAGATCATTTTATATTATGGTTAATTTAAGAATTGAGCGAAATTCTATCAGATTCGTTCAATTTACGTCGCTCCTATTTCAGA
>CAKAJE020001543.1:0-87764 GCA_916610135.2 Macropis europaea
TCTATTTACGTCGCTCCTATTTCAGATAGCGTATTGAGCTAAGCGGCATCTCAAAGTGCAAGAAATGACGAGTAAAATGCACTATCAAACTTCTAGGGTAGGGCAAACAGAGACCCGATTAGATCATTTTATGTTATGGTTAATTTAAGAATTCAGCGAAATTCTATCACATTTGTTCAATTTACGTCGCTCCTATTTCAGATAGCGTATTTGGGCTAAGCGGCACCTAAAAGCGCATGAAATGGCGAGTAAAATGCACTATTAAACTTCTAGGGTAGGGCAAACAGAGACCCGATTAGATCATTTTACATTACGGTTAATATAAGAATTCAGCGCAATTCTATCACATTTGTTCAACTTACGTCGCTCCTATTTCAGATAGCGTATTGGGCTAACCGGCATCTCAAAGCGCAAGAAATGTCGCGTAAAATTCACTATCAAACTACTAGGGTAGGGCAAACAGAGACCCGGTTAGATTATTTTATATTATGGTTAATTTAAGAATTCTGCGAAATTCTATCACATTTGTTCAATTTACGTAGCTCCTATTTCAGATAGCGTATTGGGCTAAGCGGCATCTAAAAGCGCATGAAATGGCGAGTAACATGCACTATTAAACTTCTAGGGTAGGGCAAACAGAGACCCGATTAGATCATTTTATATTATGGTTAATTTAAGAATTCAGCAAAATTCTATCACATTTGTTCAATTTACGTCGCTCCGATTTCAGATAGCGTATTGGGCTAAGCGGCACCTAAAAGCGCATGAAATGGCGAGTAAAATGCACTATTAAACTTCTAGGGTAGGGCAAACAGAGACCCGATTAGATCATTTTACATTACGGTTAATATAAGAATTCAGCGCAATTCTATCACATTTGTTCAACTTACGTCGCTCCTATTTCAGATAGCGTATTGGGCTAAGCGGCATCTCAAAGCGCAAGAAATGTCGCGTAAAATTCACTATCAAACTTCTAGGGTAGGGCAAACAGAGACCCGGTTAGATCATTTTATATTATGGTTAATTTAAGAATTCAGCGATATTCTATCACATTTGTTCAATTTACGTAGCTCCTATTTCAGATAGCGTATTGGGATAAGCGGCATCTCAAAAACGCAAGATATGGCGCGTAAAATGCACTATCAAACTTCTAGGGTAGGGCAAACAGAGACCCAATTAGATCATTTTATATTATGATTAATTTAAGGATTCAGCAAAATTCTATCACATTTGTTCAATTTACGTTGCTCCTATTTCAGATAGCTTATTGGGCTAAGCGGCGTCTCAAAGCGCATGAAATGACGAGTGAAATGCACTATAAAACTTCTAGGGTAGGGCGAACAGAGACCCGATTAGATCATTTTACATTAAGGTTAATATAAGAATTCAGCGAAATTCTATCACATTTGTTCAATTTACGTCGCACATATTTCAGATAGCGTATTGAGCTAAGCGGCATCTCAAAGTGCAAGAAATGGCGAGTAAAATGCACTATTAACCTTCTAGGGTAGGGCAAACAGAGACCCAATTAGATCATTTTATATTATGATTAATTTAAGGATTCAGCAAAATTCTATCACATTTGTTCAATTTACGTTGCTCCTATTTCAGATAGCTTATTGGGCTAAGCGGCGTCTCAAAGCGCATGAAATGACGAGTGAAATGCACTGTTAAACTTCTAGGGTAGGGCAAACAGAGACCCGATTAGATCATTTTAGATTATGGTTAATTTAAGAATTCAACGTAATTTTATCACATTTGTTCAATTTATATCGCTCCTATTTCAGATAGCGTATTGGGCTAAGCGGCACTTTAAAGCGCATGAAATGACGAGTAAAATGCACTATTAAACTTCTGTGATAGGGCCATCAGAGACCCGAATTGATCGTATTATATTATGTTTAATATAAGAATTCTACGAAATTCTATCACATTTGTTCCTCATACGTCGCCCCTATTTCAGATAGCGTATTGGGCTAGGTGGCATCTTAAAGAGCATGAAGTGTCGGGTAAAATGCACTATTAAGCTTCTATGATAGGGCAACCAGAGGCCCGATTAGATCATTTTATATTATTGTTAATATAAGAATTCAACGTAATTTTATCACATTTGTTCAATTTATATCGGTCCTATTTCAGATAGCGTATTGGGCTAAGCGGCACTTTAAAGCGCATGAAATGACGAGTAAAATGCACTATTAAACTTCTATGATAGGGCAATCAGAGACCCGAATAGATCGTATTATATTATGGTTATTATAAGAATTCAGCGAAATTTTATCACATTTGCTCAATTTACGTCGTCCCTATTTCGGATAGCGTATTGAGCTAGGTGGCATCTTAAAGCGCATGAACTGGCGAGTAAAATGCACTATTAAACTTCTATGATAGGGCAATCAGAGACCCGATTAGATCATTTTATATTATGGTTAATTTAAGAATTCAGCGAAATTCTTTCACATTCGTTCAATTCACGTCGCTCCTATTTCAGATAGCGTATTGGGCTAAGCGGCACCTTAAAGCGCATGAAATGACGAGTAAAATGCACTATTAAACTTCAATGATAGGGCAATCAGAGACCCGAATAGATCGTATTATATTATGGTTATTATAAGAATTCAGCGAAATTCTATCACATTTGTTCAATTTACGTCGCTCCTATATCAGATAGCGTATTGGGCTAAGCGGCACCTTAAAGCGCATGAAATGACGAGTAAAATGCACTATTAAACTTCTATGATGGGGCAATCAGAGACACGAATTGATCGTATTATATTATGGATAATATAAGAATTCTGCGTAATTCTATCACATTTGTTCAATTTACATCGCCCATATTTCAGATAGCGTATTGGGCAAGGTGGCATCTTAGAGCGAATGAAATGTCGAGTAAAATGCACTATTAAACTTCAAGGGTAGGGCAAACAGAGACCCGATTAGAACATTTCATATTATTGTTTATATAAGAATTCAACGTAATTTTATCACATTTGTTCAATTTATATCGCTCCTATTTCAGATAGCGTATTTTGCTAGGCGACACATTAAAGCGCATGAAATGACGAGTAAAATGCACTATTAAACTTCTATGATAGGGCAACCAGAGAACCGAAAAGATCGTATTATATTATGGTTAATATAAGAATTCTGCGTAATTCTATCACATTTGCTCAATTTATGGCGCTCCTATTTCAGATAGCGCATTGGACTAGGCGGCATCTTAAAGCGCATGACATGTCGAGTAGAATGCACTACTAAACTTCTCGGATAGGTCAATCAGAGACCAGATTAGGTCATCTTATACTATGTTTAATATAAGAATTCAGCGAAATTTTATCAAATTTGCTCAATTTACGTCGCCCCTATTTCCGATATTGTATTGGGCAAGGTGGCATCTTAAAGAGCATGAAATGCCGAATAAAATGCACTATTAAACTTCTAGGGTAAGGTAAACAGAGACCCGATTTTATCATTTTATATTATGGTTGATTTAAGAATTCAGCGACATTCTATCACATTTGTTCAATTTACGTCGCTCCTATTTCAGATAGCGTCTCGGGCTAGGCGGCACCTTAAGGCGCACGAAATGACGAGAAAAATGCATTATTAAACTTCTATGACAGGGCAATCAGAGACCCGAATTGATCGTATTATATTACGGTTAATATAAGTATTCTGCGTAATTCTATCACATTTGTTCAATTTACGGCGCCCCTATTTCAGATAGCGTATTGGGCTAAGCGGCATCTTAAAGCGCATGAAATGTCGAGTAAAAAGCACTGCTAAACTTCTCGCATAGGGCAATCAGAGACCCGATTAGGTGATCTTATATTTTCGTTAATATAACAATTCAGCGAAATTCTATCACATTTGTTCAATTTACGTCGCTCCTATTTCAGATAGCGTATTGGGCTAAGCGGCACCTTAAAGCGCATGAAATGGCGAGTAAAATGCACTGTTAAACTTCTATGATAGGGCAATCAGAGACCCGAATAGATCGTATTATATTATGGTTTATATAAGAATTCTGCGAAATTTTATCACATTTGTTCAATTTACGTCGCCCATATTTCAGATAGCGTATTGGGCAAGGTGGCATCTTAGAGCGCATCAAATGTCGAGTAAAATGCACTATTAAACTTCTAGGGTAGGGGAAACAGAGACCCGATTAGATCATTTTATATTATTGTTTATATAAGAATTCAACGTAATTTTATCACATTTGTTCAATTTATATCGCTCCTATTGCAGATAGCGTATTGGGCTAAGCGGCATCTTAAAGCGCGTGGCATGGCGAGTAAAATGCACTATTAAACTTCTAGGGTAGGGCGAACAGAGACCCGATTAGATCATTTTACATTAAGGTTAATATAAGAATTCAGGGAAATTCTATCACATTTGTTCAATTTACACAGCTCCTATTTCAGATAGGGTACTGGGCTAGGCGGCATCTTAAAGCGCGTGGAATGCCGAGTAAAATGCACTATTAAACTTCTATGATAGGGCAATCAGAGACCCGATTAAATCATTTTACATTACGGTTAATAAAAGAATTCAGCGAAATTCTATCACATTTGTTCAATTTACGTCGCTCATATTTCAGATAGCGTATTGGGCTAAGCGGCATCTCAAAGCGGAAGAAATGGCAAGTAAAATGCACTATTAAACTTCTAGGGTAGGGCAAACAGAGACCCGATTAGATCATTTTATATTATGGTTAATTTAAGCATTCAGCGAAGTTCTATCACATTTGTTCAATTAACGTCGCTCCTATTTCAGATAGCGTTTTGGGCTAAGCGGCATCTCAAAGCGCATGAAATTGCGAATAAAATGCACTACTAACCTTCTAAGGTAGGGCAAACAGAGACCCGATTAGATCATTTTATATTATGGTTAATTTGAGAATTCAGCGAAATTCTATCACATTTGTTCAATTTACGTCGCTCCTATTTCTGACAGCGTATTGGGCTAAGCGGCATCTCAAGGCGCATGAAATGGCGAGTAGAATGCACTATTAAACTTATAGGGTAGGGCAAACAGAGACCCGATTATATCATTTTATATTATGGTTAATTTAAGAATTCATCAAAATTCTATCACATTTCTTCAATTTACGTCGCTCCTATTTCAGGTAGCGTACTGGGATAGGCGGCATCTTAAAGCGCGTGGAATGGCGAGTAAAATGCACTATTAAACTTCTATGATAGGGCAATCAGAGAACCGGATAGATCATTTTATATTTTGGTTAATATAAGAATTCGCCGAAATTCTATCACATTTGTTCAATTTTCGTCGCTCCTATTTCAGATAGCGTATTGGGTTAAGCGGCACCTCAAAGCGTATGAAAAGGCGAGTAAAGTGCACTATTAAACTTCTAGGGTAGGGCAAACAGAGACCCGATTAGATCATTTCATATTACGGTTAATATAAGAATTCAGCGAAGTTCTATCACATTTGTTCAATTAACGTCGCTGATATTTCAGATAGCGTATTGAGCTAAGCGGCATCTCAAAGCGCATGAAATGGCGAGTGACATGCACTATTAAACTTCTAGGGTAGGGCGAACAGAGACCCGATTACATCATTTTATATTAAGGTTAATTTAACAATTCAGGGAAATTCTATCACATTTGTTCAATTTACGTCGCTCCTATTTCAGATAGCGTATTGGTCTAAGCGGCATCTCAAAGCGCATGAAATGGCGAGTAAAATGCACTATTAAACTTCTAGGGTAAGGCAAACAGAGACCCGATTAGATCATTTTATATTATGGTTAATTTAAGAATTCAGCGAAATTCTATCACATTTGTTCAATTTACGTCGCTCCTATTACAGATAGCGTATTGGGCTAAGCGGCATCTCAAGCCGCATGAAATGGCGAGTAAAATGCACTGTTAAACTTCTAGGGTAGGGCAAACAGAGACCCGATTAGATCATTTTATATTATGGTTAATTTAAGCATTCAGCGAAGTTCTATCACATTTGTTCAATTAACGTCGCTCCTATTTCAGATAGCGTTTTGGGCTAAGCGGCATCTCAAAGCGCATGAAATTGCGAATAAAATGCACTACTAACCTTCTAAGGTAGGGCAAACAGAGACCCGATTAGATCATTTTATATTATGGTTAATTTGAGAATTCAGCGAAATTTTATCACATTTGTTCAATTTACGTCGCTCCTATTTCTGACAGCGTATTGGGCTAAGCGGCATCTCAAGGCGCATGAAATGGCGAGTAGAATGCACTATTAAACTTATAGGGTAGGGCAAACAGAGACCCGATTATATCATTTTATATTATGGTTAATTTAAGAATTCATCAAAATTCTATCACATTTCTTCAATTTACGTCGCTCCTATTTCAGGTAGCGTACTGGGATAGGCGGCATCTTAAAGCGCGTGGAATGGCGAGTAAAATGCACTATTAAACTTCTATGATAGGGCAATCAGAGAACCGGATAGATCATTTTATATTTTGGTTAATATAAGAATTCGCCGAAATTCTATCACATTTGTTCAATTTTCGTCGCTCCTATTTCAGATAGCGTATTGGGTTAAGCGGCACCTCAAAGCGTATGAAAAGGCGAGTAAAGTGCACTATTAAACTTCTAGGGTAGGGCAAACAGAGACCCGATTAGATCATTTCATATTACGGTTAATATAAGAATTCAGCGAAATTCTATAACATTTGTTCAATGTGCATCGCTCCTATTTCAGATAGCGTATGGGGCTGAGCGGCATCTCAAAGCGCATGAAATGGCGAGTGACATGCACTATTAAACTTCTAGGGTAGGGCGAACAGAGACCCGATTCCATCATTTTATTTTACGGTTAATATAAGAATGCAGCGTAATTCTATCACATTTGTTCAATTTACGTCGCTCCTATTTCAGATAGCGTATGGGGCTAAGCGGCATCTCAAAGCGCATGAAATGACGAGTAAAATGCACTATTATTCTTCTAGGGTGAGGCAAACAGAGACCCGATTAAATCATTTTATATTATGATTAATTTAAGGATTCAGCAAAATTCTATCACATTTGTTCAATTTACGTCGCTCCGATTTCAGATAGCGTATTGGGCTAAGCGGCATCTCAAAGCGCATGAAATGGCGAGTAAAATGCACTATGAAACTTCTAGGGTAGGGCAAACAGAGACCCGATTAGATCATTTTACATTATGGTTAATTTAAGAATTCAGCAAAATTCTATTACATTTGTTCAATTTACGTCGCTAATATTTCAGATAGCTTATTGGGCTAAGCGGCATCTCAAAGGGCCTGAAATGGCGAGTGAAATGCACTATTAAACTTCTATGTTAGGGCACTCAGAGACCCGATTAGATCATTTTATATGTTGGTTAATTTAAGAATACAGCGAAATTCTATCACATTTGTTCAACTTACGTCGCTCCTATTTCAGATAGCGTATTGGGCTAAGCGGCATCTCAAAACGCAAGAAATGGCGCGTAAAATGCACTATCAAACTTCTAGGGTAGGGCAAACAGAGACCCAATTAGATCATTTTATATTATGATTAATTTAAGGATTCAGCAAAATTCTATCACATTTGTTCAATTTACGTTGCTCCTATTTCAGATAGCTTATTGGGCTAAGCGGCGTCTCAAAGCGCATGAAATGACGAGTGAAATGCACTATAAAACTTCTAGGGTAGGGCGAACAGAGACCCGATTAGATCATTTTACATTAAGGTTAATATAAGAATTCAGCGAAATTCTATCACATTTGTTCAATTTACGTCGCTCATATTTCAGATAGCGTATTGAGCTAAGCGGCATCTCAAAGTGCAAGAAATGGCGAGTAAAATGCACTATTAACCTTCTAGGGTAGGGCAAACAGAGACCCGAGTAGATCATTTTATGTTATGGTTAATTTAAGAATTCAGCGAAATTCTATCACATTTGTTCAATTTACGTAGCTCCAATTTCAGATAGCGTATTGGGTTAGGTGGCAACTTAAAGCGCGTAGAATGACGAGTAAAATGCACTATTATCCTTCTATGATAGGGCAATCAAAGACCCGATTATATCATTCTATATTATGGTTAATATAAGAATTCTGCGTAATTCTATCACATTTGTTCAATTTATGTTGCTCCTATTTCAGATAGCGTATTGGGCTAGGCGGCACCTTAAAACGCATGAATTGACGAGTAAAATGCACTATTAAACTTCTGTGATAGGCAATCAGAGACCCGAATTGATCGTATTATATTGTGGTTAATATAAGAATTCTGCGTAATTCTATCACAATTGCTCAATTTATGTCGCTCCTATTTCAGATAGCGTATTGGACTAGGCGGCACCTTAGTGCCCATGAAATGTCGAGTAAGATGCACTACCAAACTTCTCGGATAGGGCTAACAGAGACCCGATTAGGTCATCTTATATTATGGTTAATATAAGAATTCAGCGAAATTTTATCAGCTTTGTTCAATTTACGTCGCCCCTATTTCAGATAGCGTATTGGGCAAGGTGGCATCTTAAAGCGCATGACATGTCGAGTACAATGGACTGTTAAACTTCTAGGGTAGGGCAAACAGAGACCCGATTAGATCATTTCATATTATGGTTAATTTAAGATTTCAGCGAAATTCTATCACAGTTGTTCAATTTACGTCGCTCCTATTTCAGATAGCGTATTGGATTAGGCGGCACCTTAGAGCGCATGAAATGTCGAGTAAGATGCACTACCAAACATCTCGGATAGGGCTAACAGAGACCCGATTAGGTCATCTTATATTATGGTTAATATAAGAATTCAGCGAAATTTTATCAGCTTTGTTCAATTTACGTCGCCCATATTTCAGATAGCGTATTGGGCAAGGCGGCACCTTAAAGCGCGTGAATTGACGAGTAAAATGCACTATTAAACTTCTGTGATAGGGCAATCAGAGACCTGAATTGATCGTATTATATTATGGTTAATATAAGAATTCTACGTACTCATATCACATTTGTTCAATTTACGTCGCCCCTATTTCAGGTAGCGTATTGAGCTAAGCGGCATCTCAAAGTGCAAGAAATGGCGAGTAAAATGCACTATTAAACTTCTAGGGTAGGGCAAACAGAGACCCGAGTAGATCATTTTATATTATGGTTAATTTAAGAATTCAGCGAAATTCTATCACATTTGTTTAATTTACGTATCTCCAATTTCAGATAGCGTATTGGGCTAGGTGGCAACTTAAAGCGCGTAGAATGACGAGTAAAATGCACTATTATCCTTCTATGATAGGGCAATCAAAGACCCGATTATATCATTCTATATTATGGTTAATATAAGAATTCTGCGTAATTCTATCACATTTGTTCAATTTATGTCGCTCCTATTTCAGATAGCGTATTGGGCTAGGCGGCACCTTAAAACGCATGAATTGACGAGTAAAATGCACTATTAAACTTCTGTGATAGGGCAATCAGAGACCCGAATTGATCGTATTATATTATGGTTAATACAAGAATTCTGCGTAATTCTATCACATTTGCTCAATTTATGTCGCTCCTATTTCAGATAGCGTATTGGACTAGGCGGCACCTTAGAGCGCATGAAATGTCGAGTAAGATGCACTACCAAACTTCTCGGATAGGGCTAACAGAGACCCGATTAGGTCATCTTATATTATGGTTAATATAAGAATTCAGCGAAATTTTATCACATTTGTTCAATTTACGTCGCCCCTATTTCAGATAGCGTATTGGGCAAGGTGGCATCTTAAAGCGCATGACATGTTGAGTAAAATGGACTGTTAAACTTCTAGGGTAGGGCAAACAGAGACCCGATTAGATCATTTCATATTATGGTTAATTTATGATTTCAGCGAAATTCTATCACAGTTGTTCAATTTACGTCGCTCCTATTTCAGATAGCGTATTGGACTAGGCGGCACCTTAGAGCGCATGAAATGTCGAGTAAGATGCACTACCAAACTTCTCGGATAGGGCTAACAGAGACCCGATTAGGTCATCTTATATTATGGTTAATATAAGAATTCAGCGAAATTTTATCAGCTTTGTTCAATTTACGTCGCCCATATTTCAGATAGCGTATTGGGCTAGGCGGCACCTTAAAGCGCGTGAATTGACGAGTAAAATGCGCTATTAAACTTCTGTGATAGGACAATCAGAGACCTGAATTGATCGTATTATATTATGGTTAATATAAGAATTCTACGTACACATATCACATTTGTTCAATTTACATCGCCCCTATTTCAGGTAGCGTATTGGACTAGGTGGCATCTTAAAGCGCATGAAGTGTCGAGTAAAATGCACTATTAAACTTCTATGATACGGCAATCAGAGACCCGATTAGATCATTTTATATTATGGTTAATATAAGAATTCTGCGTATTTCTATCACATTTGTTCAATTTACGTCACTCCTATCTCAGATACCGTATTGGTCTAAGCGGCATCTTAAATCGCATGAAATGTCGAGTAAAATACACTACTAAACTTCTCGGATAGGGCAATCAGAGACCCGATTAGGTCATCGTATATTATGGTTAATTTAAGAATTCGTCGTAACTCTATCACATTTGTTCAATTTACGTTTCTCCAATTTGAGATAGCGGATTGTGCTAGACGGCACCTTAAAGCGCATGACATGACGAGTAAAATGCACTATTAACCTTCTATGATAGGGCAACCAGAGAACCGAAAAGATCGTATTATATTATGGTTAATGTAAGAATTCTGCGTAATTCTATCACATTTGTTCAATTTATGTCGCTCCTATGTCAGATAGCGGATTGGACTAGGCGGCACCTTAGAGCGCATGAAATGTCGAGTAAGATGCACTACTAAACTTCTCGGATAGGGCAATCAGAGACCCGATTAGGTCATCTTATATTATAGTTAATATAAGAATTCAGCGAAATTTTATCACTTTTGTTCAATTTACGTCGCCCCTATTTCAGATAACGTATTGGGCTAGGTGGCACCTTAAAGCGCATGAAATGTCGAGTAAAATGCACTGTTAAACTTCTAGGGTAGGGCAAACAGAGACCCGATTAGATCATTTTAGATTATGGTTAATTTAAGAATTCAACGTAATTTTATCACATTTGTTCAATTTATATCGCTCCTATTTCAGATAGCGTATTGGGCTAGGCGGCACCTTAAAGCGCATGAATTGACGAGTAAAATGCACTATTAAACTTCTGTGATAGGGCCATCAGAGACCCGAATTGATCGTATTATATTATGTTTAATATAAGAATTCTACGAAATTCTATCACATTTGTTCCTCTCACGTCGCCCCTATTTCAGATAGCGTATTGGGCTAGGTGGCATCTTAAAGAGCATGAAGTGTCGAGTAAAATGCACTATTAATCTTCTATGATAGGGCAACCAGAGGCCCGATTAGATCATTTTATATTATTGTTAATATAAGAATTCAACGTAATTTTATCACATTTGTTCAATTTATATCGGTCCTATTTCAGATAGCGTATTGGGCTAAGCGGCACTTTAAAGCGCATGAAATGACGAGTAAAATGCACTATTAAACTTCTATGATAGGGCAATCAGATACCCGAATAGATCGTATTATATTATGGTTATTATAAGAATTCAGCGAAATTTTATCACATTTGCTCAATTTACGTCGCCCCTATTTCGGATAGCGTATTGAGCTAGGTGGCATCTTAAAGCGCATGAAATGGCGAGTAAAATGCACTATTAAACTTCTATGATAGGGCAATCAGAGACCCGAATAGATCGTATTATTTTATGGTTTATATAAGAGTTCTGCGAAATTTTATCACATTTGTTCAATTTACGTCGTCCCTATTTCAGATAGCGTATTGGGCTAGGTGGCACCTTAAAGCGCATGGAATGAGGAGTAAAATGCACTATTAAACTTCTATGATTGGGCAATCAGAGACCCGAATAGATCGTATTATATTATTGTTAATATGAGAGTGCTGCGTAATTCTATCACATTTGTTCAATTTACGTCGCCCCTATATCAGATAGCGTATTGGGCTAGGTGGCTTCTTAAAGCGCATGAAATGTCGAGTAAAATGCACCATTAAACTTCTAGGGTAGAGCAAACAGAGACCCGATTAGATCATTTTATATTATGGTTAATTTAAGAATTCAGCGAAATTCTTTCACATTCGTTCAATTCACGTCGCTCCTATTTCAGATAGCGTATTGGGCTAAGCGGCATCTCAAAGCGCATGAAATGTCGAGTAAAATGCACTATTAAACTTCAAGGGTAGGGCAAACAGAGACCCGATTAGATCATTTCATATTATTGTTTATATAAGAATTCAACGTAATTTTATCACATTTGTTCAATTTATATCGCTCCTATTTCAGATAGCGTATTTTGCTAGGCGACACATTAAAGCGCATGAAATGACGAGTAAAATGCACTATTAAACTTCTATGATAGGGCAACCAGAGAACCGAAAATATCGTATTATATTATGGTTAATATAAGAATTCTGCGTAATTCTATCACATTTGCTCAATTTATGGCGCTCCTATTTCAGATAGCGCATTGGACTAGGCGGCATCTTAAAGCGCATGAAATGTCGAGTAGAATGCACTACTAAACTTCTCGGATACGACAATCAGAGACCAGATTAGGTCATCTTATACTATGTTTAATATAAGAATTCAGCGAAATTTGATCAAATTTGCTCAATTTACGTCGCCCCTATTTCCGATATTGTATTGGGCAAGGTGTCATCTTAAAGAGCATGAAATGCCGAATAAAATGCACTATTAAACTTCTAGGGTAAGGTAAACAGAGACCCGATTTTATCATTTTATATTATGGTTGATTTAAGAATTCAGCGAAATTCTATCACATTTGTTCAATTTACGTCGCTCCTATTTCAGATAGCGTCTCGGGCTAGGCGGCACCTTAAGGCGCACGAAATGACGAGAAAAATGCATTATTAAACTTCTATGACAGGGCAATCAGAGACCCGAATTGATCGTATTATATTACGGTTAATATAAGTATTCTGCGTAATTCTATCACATTTGTTCAATTTACGGCGCCCCTATTTCAGATAGCGTATTGGGCTAAGCGGCATCTTAAAGCGCATGAAATGTCGAGTAAAAAGCACTGCTAAACTTCTCGCATAGTGCAATCAGAGACCCGATTAGGTGATCTTATATTTTCGTTAATATAACAATTCAGCGAAATTCTATCACATTTGTTCAATTTACGTCGCTCCTATTTCAGATAGCGTATTGAGCTAAGCGGCACCTTAAAGCGCATGAAATGGCGAGTAAAATGCACTGTTAAACTTCTATGATAGGGCAATCAGAGACCCGAATAGATCGTATTATATTATGGTTTATATAAGAATTCTGCGAAATTTTATCACATTTGTTCAATTTACGTCGCCCATATTTCAGATAGCGTATTGGGCAAGGTGGCATCTTGGAGCGCATCAAATGTCGAGTAAAATGCACTATTAAACTTCTAGGGTAGGGGAAACAGAGACCCGATTAGATCATTTTATATTATTGTTTATATAAGAATTCAACGTAATTTTATCACATTTGTTCAATTTATATCTCTCCTATTTCAGATAGCGTATTGGGCTAGGCGACACAGTAAAGCGCATGACATGACGAGTAAAATGCACTATTAAACTTCTATGATAGGGCAACCAGAGAACCGAAAAGATCGTATTATATTATGGTTAATATAAGAATTCTGCGTAATTCTATCACATTTGCTCTATTTATGTCGCTCCTATTTCAGATAGCGTATTGGACTAGGCGGCACCTTAGAGCGCATGAAATGTCGAGTAAGATGCACTACCAAACTTCTCGGATAGGGCTAACAGAGACCCGATTAGATCATCTTATATTATGGTTAATATAAGAATTCAGCGAAATTTTATCACTTTTGTTCAATTTACGTCGCCCCTATTTCAGATAGCGTATTGGGCTAGGTGGCATCTTAAAGCGCATGAAATGTCTAGTAAAATGCACTATTAAACTTCTAGGGTAGGGCAAACAGAGACCCGATTAGATCATTTTAAATTGTGGTTAATATAAGAATTCAGTTTAATTCTATCACATTTGAACAATTTACGACGCTCCTATTTCGGATAGCGTATTGGGCTAAACGGCTCCTTAAAGCGCATGAAATGGCGAGTCAAATGCACTAATAAACTTCTCGGATAGGGCAATCAGACACTCGATTAGATCATCGTATATTATGGTTAATTTAAGAATTCGTCGTAACTCTATCACATTTGTTTAATTTACGTAGCTCCAATTTCAGATAGCGTATTGGGATCGGTGGCATCTTAAAGCGCTTGAAATGTCGAGTACAATGCACTATTAAATTTCTAGGGTACGGCAAACAGAGACCCGATTAGATCATTTTATATTATGGTTAATTTAAGAATTCAGTGAAACTCTATCACACTCGTTCAATTTACGTAGCTCCAATTTCAGATAGCGTATTGGGCTAGGTGGCATCTTAAAGCGCGTGGAATGCAGAGTGAAATGCACTACTAACCTTCTATGATAGGGCAATCAGAGACCCGATTAGATCATTTTATATTATGGTTAATATAAGCATTCAGCGAAATTCTATCACATTTGTTCAAGTTACGTCGCTCCTACTTCAAATAGCGTATTGGGCTAAGCGGCACCTTAACGCGCATGAAATGACGAGTAAAATGCATAATTAAACTTCTATGATAGGGTAATCGGAGACCTCATTAGATCACTTTATATTATCGTTAATATAAGAATTCTGCGTAATTCTATCACATTTGTTCAATTTACGTAGCTCCAATTTCAGATTGCGGATTGGACTAGGCGGCACCTTAAAGCGCATGAAATGTCGAGTCAAATGCACTACTGAACTTCTAGGATAGGGCAATCAGAATCCCGATTAGATCATATTATATTATTGTTAATTTAAGAATTCATCGTAACTCTATCACATTTGTCATATTCACGTCGCTGCTACTCCAGATATCGTATTGAGATTGGAGGCACCTTAAAGCGCATGAAATGGCGAGTAAAATGCCCTACTATACTTCTCTGATAGGGCAATCCGAGACCCGATTAGGTCATCTGATATTATGATTGATATAAGAATTCAGCGTAATTCTATCACATTTGTTCAATTTACATCGCTTCTATTTCAGATAGCGTATTGGGCTAAACGGCACCTTGAAGCGCATGAAATGGCGAGTAAAATGCACTATTAAACTTCTATGATAGGGCAATCAGAGACCCGATTAGATCATTTTATATTATGGTTTATATAAGAATTCTCCGTAATTCTATCACATTTGTTCAATTTACGTCGCTCCTATTTCAGATAGCGTATTGTGCTAAACGGCTCCTTAAAGCGCATGAAATGGCGAGTAAAATGCACTATTAAACGTCTATGATAGGGCAATCAGAGACCCGATTGGTTCATTTTATATTATGGTTAATATAAGAATTATGCTTAGTTCTATCACATTTGTTGAATTTACGTATCTCCAATTTGAGATAGCGGGTTGTGCTAGACGGCACCTTAAAGCGCATGAAATGACGAGTAAAATGCACTACTAAAGTTCTTTGATAGGGCAATCAGCGACCCAACTAGATCATTTTATATTATTGTTAATATAAGAATTCAGCGTAATTTTATCACATTTGTTCAATTTACGTAGCGCCTATTTCAGATAGCGTAATGTGCTAGGTGGCACCTTAAAGCGCATGAAATGACGAGTAAACTGCACTATTAAACTTCCATGATAGGGCAATCGGAAACCAGATTAGACCATTTTATATTATGGTTAATAGAAGAATTCAGCGTAATTGAACCACATTTATTCAATTTACGTCGCTCCTATTTCAGATAGCGTATTGGGCTAAGCAGAATCTTAAAGCGCATGAAATGACGAGTAAAATGCTCTATTAAACTTCTATGATAGGACAATCAGAGACCCGGATAGATCGTATTATATTATGGATAATAGAAGAACTCTGCGTAATTCTATCACGTTTGTTCAATTTACATAGCTCCAACTTCAGGTAGCGTATTGTTCTAGGTGGCATCTTAAAGCGCATGAAATGTCGAGTAAAATGCACTATTAAACTGCTAGGGTAGGGTAAACAGAGACCCGATTAGATCATTTTATATTATGGTTAATTTAAGAATTCAGCGAAATTCTATCACATTTGTTCAATTTACGTAGCTCCAATTTCAGATAGCGCATTGGACTAGGCGGCATCTCAAAGCGCATGAAATGACAAGTAAAATGCAGTATTAAACTTCCAGGGTGGGGCAAACAGAGACCCGATTAGATCATTTTATATTATGGTTAATTTAAGAATTCAGCGAAATTCTATCACATTTGTTCAATTATCGTCGCTCCTATTTCAGATAGCGTATTGGGCAAAGCGGCATCTAAAAGCGCATGAAATGGCGAGTAAAATGCACTATTAAACTTCTAGGGTAGGGCAAACAGAGACCCGATTAGATCATTTTATATTATGGTTAATTTAAGAATTCAGCGAAATTCTATCACATTTGTTCAATTTACATAGCTCCTATTTCAGATAGCGTACTGGGATAGGCGGCATCTTAAAGCGCGTGGAATGGCGAGTAAAATGCACTATTAAACTTCTAGGGTAGGGCAAACAGAGACCCGCTTAGATCATTTTATATTATGGTTAATTTAAGAATTCAGCGAAATTCTATCACATTTGTTCAATTTACGTCGCTCCTATTTCAGATAGCGTATTGGGCTAGGCGGCATCTCAAGGCGCATGAAATGGCGAGTAGAATGCACTATTAAACTTATAGGGTAGGGCAAACAGAGACCCGTTTATATCATTTTATATTATGGTTAGTTTAAGAATTCAGCAAAATTCTATCACATTTCTTCAATTTACGTCGCTCCTATTTCAGATAGCGTACTGGGCTAGGCGGCATCTCAAAGCGCGTGGAATGGCGAGTAAAATGCACTATTAAACTTCTAGGGTAGGGCGAACAGAAACCCGATTAGATCATTTTACATTAAGGTTAATATAAGAATTAAACGAAATTCTATCACATTTGTTCAATTAACGTCGCTGATATTTCAGATAGCGTATTGAGCTAAGCGGCATCTCAAAGCGCATGAAATGACGAGTCAAATGCACTATTAAACTTCGAGGGTAGTGCAAACAGAGACCCGATTAGTTCATTTTATATTATGGTTAATTTAAGAATTCAGCGAAATTATATCACATTTGTTCAATTTACGTCGCTCCTATTGCAGATAGCGTATTGGGCTAAGCGGCATCTTAAAGCGCGTGGAATGGCGAGTAAAATGCACTATTAAACTTCTAGGGTAGGGCGAACAGAGACCCGATTAGATCATTTTACATTAAGGTTAATATAAGAATTCAGGGAAATTCTATCACATTTGTTCAATTTACGTCGCTCATATTTCAGATAGCGTATTGGGCTAAGCGGCATCTCAAAGCGCATGAAATGGCGAGTAAAATGCACTATTAAACTTCTAGGGTAGGGCAAACAGAGACCCGATTAGATCATTTTATATTATGGTTAATTTAAGAATTCAGCGAAATTCTATCACATTTGTTCAATTTACGTCGCTCCTATTACAGATAGCGTATTGGGCTAAGCGGCATCTCAAGCCGCATGAAATGGCGAGTAAAATGCACTGTTAAACTTCTAGGGTAGGGCAAACAGAGACCCGATTAGATCATTTTATATTATGGTTAATTTAAGAATCCAGCAAAGTTCTATCACATTTGTTCAATTTACATAGCTCCTATTTCAGATAGGCTACTGGGCTAGGCGGCATCTTAAAGCGCGTGGAATGCCGAGTAAAATGCACTATTAAACTTCTATGATAGGGCAATCAGAGACCCGATTAAATCATTTTACATTACGGTTAATAAAAGAATTCAGCGAAATTCTATCACATTTGTTCAATTTACGTCGCTCATATTTCAGATAGCGTATTGGGCTAAGCGGCATCTCAAAGCGGAAGAAATGGCAAGTAAAATGCACTATTAAACTTCTAGGGTAGGGCAAACAGAGACCCGATTAGATCATTTTATATTATGGTTAATTTAAGCATTCAGCGAAGTTCTATCACATTTGTTCAATTAACGTCGCTCCTATTTCAGATAGCGTTTTGGGCTAAGCGGCATCTCAAAGCGCATGAAATTGCGAATAAAATGCACTACTAACCTTCTAAGGTAGGGCAAACAGAGACCCGATTAGATCATTTTATATTATGGTTAATTTGAGAATTCAGCGAAATTCTATCACATTTGTTCAATTTACGTCGCTCCTATTTCTGACAGCGTATTGGGCTAAGCGGCATCTCAAGGCGCATGAAATGGCGAGTAGAATGCACTATTAAACTTATAGGGTAGGGCAAACAGAGACCCGATTATATCATTTTATATTATGGTTAATTTAAGAATTCATCAAAATTCTATCACATTTCTTCAATTTACGTCGCTCCTATTTCAGGTAGCGTACTGGATAGGCGGCATCTTAAAGCGCGTGGAATGGCGAGTAAAATGCACTATTAAACTTCTATGATAGGGCAATCAGAGAACCGGATAGATCATTTTATATTCTGGTTAATATAAGAATTCGCCGAAATTCTATCACATTTGTTCAATTTTCGTCGCTCCTATTTCAGATAGCGTATTGGTTTAAGCGGCACCTCAAAGCGTATGAAAAGGCGAGTAAAGTGCACTATTAAACTTCTAGGGTAGGGCAAACAGAGACCCGATTAGATCATTTCATATTACGGTTAATATAAGAATTCAGCGAAATTCTATAACATTTGTTCAATGTGCATCGCTCCTATTTCAGATAGCGTATGGGGCTGAGCGGCATCTCAAAGCGCATGAAATGGCGAGTGACATGCACTATTAAACTTCTAGGGTAGGGCGAACAGAGACCCGATTGCATCATTTTATTTTACGGTTAATATAAGAATGCAGCGTAATTCTATCACATTTGTTCAATTTACGTCGCTCCTATTTCAGATAGCGTACTGGGCTAGGCGGCACCTTAAAACACATGAATTGACGAGTAAAATGCACTATTAAACTTCTGTGATAGGCAATCAGAGACCCGAATTGATCGTATTATATTGTGGTTATTATAAGAATTCTGCGTAATTCTATCACAATTGCTCAATTTATGTCGCTCCTATTTCAGATAGCGTATTGGACTAGGCGGCACCTTAGTGCCCATGAAATGTCGAGTAAGATGCACTACCAAACTTCTCGGATAGGGCTAACAGAGACCCGATTAGGTCATCTTATATTATGGTTATATAAGAATTCAGCGAAATTTTATCAGCTTTGTTCAATTTACGTCGCCCCTATTTCAGATAGCGTATTGGGCAAGGTGGCATCTTAAAGCGCATGACATGTCGAGTACAATGGACTGTTAAACTTCTAGGGTAGGGCAAACAGAGACCCGATTAGATCATTTCATATTATGGTTAATTTAAGATTTCAGCGAAATTCTATCACAGTTGTTCAATTTACGTCGCTCCTATTTCAGATAGCGTATTGGATTAGGCGGCACCTTAGAGCGCATGAAATGTCGAGTAAGATGCACTACCAAACATCTCGGATAGGGCTAACAGAGACCCGATTAGGTCATCTTATATTATGGTTAATATAAGAATTTAGCGAAATTTTATCAGCTTTGTTCAATTTACGTCGCCCATATTTCAGATAGCGTATTGGGCAAGGCGGCACCTTAAAGCGCGTGAATTGACGAGTAAAATGCACTATTAAACTTCTGTGATAGGGCAATCAGAGACCTGAATTGATCGTATTATATTATGGTTAATATAAGAATTCTACGTACTCATATCACATTTGTTCAATTTACGTCGCCCCTATTTCAGGTAGCGTATTGAGCTAAGCGGCATCTCAAAGTGCAAGAAATGGCGAGTAAAATGCACTATTAAACTTCTAGGGTAGGGCAAACAGAGACCCGAGTAGATCATTTTATATTATGGTTAATTTAAGAATTCAGCGAAATTCTATCACATTTGTTTAATTTACGTATCTCCAATTTCAGATAGCGTATTGGGCTAGGTGGCAACTTAAAGCGCGTAGAATGACGAGTAAAATGCACTATTATCCTTCTATGATAGGGCAATCAAAGACCCGATTATATCATTCTATATTATGGTTAATATAAGAATTCTGCGTAATTCTATCACATTTGTTCAATTTATGTCGCTCCTATTTCAGATAGCGTATTGGGCTAGGCGGCACCTTAAAACGCATGAATTGACGAGTAAAATGCACTATTAAACTTCTGTGATAGGGCAATCAGAGACCCGAATTGATCGTATTATATTATGGTTAATACAAGAATTCTGCGTAATTCTATCACATTTGCTCAATTTATGTCGCTCCTATTTCAGATAGCGTATTGGACTAGGCGGCACCTTAGAGCGCATGAAATGTCGAGTAAGATGCACTACCAAACTTCTCGGATAGGGCTAACAGAGACCCGATTAGGTCATCTTATATTATGGTTAATATAAGAATTCAGCGAAATTTTATCACATTTGTTCAATTTACGTCGCCCCTATTTCAGATAGCGTATTGGGCAAGGTGGCATCTTAAAGCGCATGACATGTCGAGTAAAATGGACTGTTAAACTTCTAGGGTAGGGCAAACAGAGACCCGATTAGATCATTTCATATTATGGTTAATTTATGATTTCAGCGAAATTCTATCACAGTTGTTCAATTTACGTCGCTCCTATTTCAGATAGCGTATTGGACTAGGCGGCACCTTAGAGCGCATGAAATGTCGAGTAAGATGCACTACCAAACTTCTCGGATAGGGCTAACAGAGACCCGATTAGGTCATCTTATATTATGGTTAATATAAGAATTCAGCGAAATTTTATCAGCTTTGTTCAATTTACGTCGCCCATATTTCAGATAGCGTATTGGGCTAGGCGGCACCTTAAAGCGCGTGAATTGACGAGTAAAATGCGCTATTAAACTTCTGTGATAGGACAATCAGAGACCTGAATTGATCGTATTATATTATGGTTAATATAAGAATTCTACGTACACATATCACATTTGTTCAATTTACATCGCCCCTATTTCAGGTAGCGTATTGGACTAGGTGGCATCTTAAAGCGCATGAAGTGTCGAGTAAAATGCACTATTAAACTTCTATGATAGGGCAATCAGAGACCCGATTAGATCATTTTATATTATGGTTAATATAAGAATTCTGCGTATTTCTATCACATTTGTTCAATTTACGTCACTCCTATCTCAGATACCGTATTGGTCTAAGCGGCATCTTAAATCGCATGAAATGTCGAGTAAAATACACTACTAAACTTCTCGGATAGGGCAATCAGAGACCCGATTAGGTCATCGTATATTATGGTTAATTTAAGAATTCGTCGTAACTCTATCACATTTGTTCAATTTACGTTTCTCCAATTTGAGATAGCGGATTGTGCTAGACGGCACCTTAAAGCGCATGACATGACGAGTAAAATGCACTATTAACCTTCTATGATAGGGCAACCAGAGAACCGAAAAGATCGTATTATATTATGGTTAATGTAAGAATTCTGCGTAATTCTATCACATTTGTTCAATTTATGTCGCTCCTATGTCAGATAGCGGATTGTACTAGGCGGCACCTTAGAGCGCATGAAATGTCGAGTAAGATGCACTACTAAACTTCTCGGATAGGGCAATCAGAGACCCGATTAGGTCATCTTATATTATAGTTAATATAAGAATTCAGCGAAATTTTATCACTTTTGTTCAATTTACGTCGCCCCTATTTCAGATAACGTATTGGGCTAGGTGGCACCTTAAAGCGCATGAAATGTCGAGTAAAATGCACTGTTAAACTTCTAGGGTAGGGCAAACAGAGACCCGATTAGATCATTTTAGATTATGGTTAATTTAAGAATTCAACGTAATTTTATCACATTTGTTCAATTTATATCGCTCCTATTTCAGATAGCGTATTGGGCTAGGCGGCACCTTAAAACGCATGAATTGACGAGTAAAATGCACTATTAAACTTCTGTGATAGGGCCATCAGAGACCCGAATTGATCGTATTATATTATGTTTAATATAAGAATTCTACGAAATTCTATCACATTTGTTCCTCTCACGTCGCCCCTATTTCAGATAGCGTATTGGGCTAGGTGGCATCTTAAAGAGCATGAAGTGTCGGGTAAAATGCACTATTAATCTTCTATGATAGGGCAACCAGAGGCCCGATTAGATCATTTTATATTATTGTTAATATAAGAATTCAACGTAATTTTATCACATTTGTTCAATTTATATCGGTCCTATTTCAGATAGCGTATTGGGCTAAGCGGCACTTTAAAGCGCATGAAATGACGAGTAAAATGCACTATTAAACTTCTATGATAGGGCAATCAGATACCCGAATAGATCGTATTATATTATGGTTATTATAAGAATTCAGCGAAATTTTATCACATTTGCTCAATTTACGTCGCCCCTATTTCGGATAGCGTATTGAGCTAGGTGGCATCTTAAAGCGCATGAAATGGCGAGTAAAATGCACTATTAAACTTCTATGATAGGGCAATCAGAGACCCGAATAGATCGTATTATTTTATGGTTTATATAAGAATTCTGCGAAATTTTATCACATTTGTTCAATTTACGTCGTCCCTATTTCAGATAGCGTATTGGGCTAGGTGGCACCTTAAAGCGCATGGAATGAGGAGTAAAATGCACTATTAAACTTCTATGATTGGGCAATCAGAGACCCGAATAGATCGTATTATATTATTGTTAATATAAGAGTGCTGCGTAATTCTATCACATTTGTTCAATTTACGTCGCTCCTATATCAGATAGCGTATTGGGCTAAGCGGCACCTTAAAGCGCATGAAATGACGAGTAAAATGCACTATTAAACTTCTATGATGGGGCAATCAGAGACACGAATTGATCGTATTATATTATGGATAATATAAGAATTCTGCGTAATTCTATCACATTTGTTCAATTTACATCGCCCCTATATCAGATAGCGTATTGGGCTAGGTGGCTTCTTAAAGCGCATGAAATGTCGAGTAAAATGCACCATTAAACTTCTAGGGTAGAGCAAACAGAGACCCGATTAGATCATTTTATATTATGGTTAATTTAAGAATTCAGCGAAATTCTTTCACATTCGTTCAATTCACGTCGCTCCTATTTCAGATAGCGTATTGGGCTAAGCGGCATCTCAAAGCGCATG
This sequence comes from Macropis europaea, assembly GCA_916610135.2. Taxonomy (NCBI): domain Eukaryota; kingdom Metazoa; phylum Arthropoda; class Insecta; order Hymenoptera; family Melittidae; genus Macropis; species Macropis europaea. The sequence goes on from CAKAJE020001543.1 coordinate 23,293, forward strand.
AAATGTCGAGTAAAATGCACTATTAAACTTCAAGGGTAGGGCAAACAGAGACCCGATTAGATCATTTCATATTATTGTTTATATAAGAATTCAACGTAATTTTATCACATTTGTTCAATTTATATCGCTCCTATTTCAGATAGCGTATTTTGCTATGCGACACATTAAAGCGCATGAAATGACGAGTAAAATGCACTATTAAACTTCTATGATAGGGCAACCAGAGAACCGAAAAGATCGTATTATATTATGGTTAATATAAGAATTCTGCGTAATTCTATCACATTTGCTCAATTTATGGCGCTCCTATTTCAGATAGCGCATTGGACTAGGCGGCATCTTAAAGCGCATGAAATGTCGAGTAGAATGCACTACTAAACTTCTCGGATAGGACAATCAGAGACCAGATTAGGTCATCTTATACTATGTTTAATATAAGAATTCAGCGAAATTTGATCAAATTTGCTCAATTTACGTCGCCCCTATTTCCGATATTGTATTGGGCAAGGTGTCATCTTAAAGAGCATGAAATGCCGAATAAAATGCACTATTAAACTTCTAGGGTAAGGTAAACAGAGACCCGATTTTATCATTTTATATTATGGTTGATTTAAGAATTCAGCGAAATTCTATCACATTTGTTCAATTTACGTCGCTCCTATTTCAGATAGCGTCTCGGGCTAGGCGGCACCTTAAGGCGCACGAAATGACGAGAAAAATGCATTATTAAACTTCTATGACAGGGCAATCAGAGACCCGAATTGATCGTATTATATTACGGTTAATATAAGTATTCTGCGTAATTCTATCACATTTGTTCAATTTACGGCGCCCCCATTTCAGATAGCGTATTGGGCTAAGCGGCATCTTAAAGCGCATGAAATGTCGAGTAAAAAGCACTGCTAAACTTCTCGCATAGTGCAATCAGAGACCCGATTAGGTGATCTTATATTTTCGTTAATATAACAATTCAGCGAAATTCTATCACATTTGTTCAATTTACGTCGCTCCTATTTCAGATAGCGTATTGGGCTAAGCGGCACCTTAAAGCGCATGAAATGGCGAGTAAAATGCACTGTTAAACTTCTATGATAGGGCAATCAGAGACCCGAATAGATCGTATTATATTATGGTTTATATAAGAATTCTGCGAAATTTTATCACATTTGTTCAATTTACGTCGCCCATATTTCAGATAGCGTATTGGGCAAGGTGGCATCTTAGAGCGCATCAAATGTCGAGTAAAATGCACTATTAAACTTCTAGGGTAGGGGAAACAGAGACCCGATTAGATCATTTTATATTATTGTTTATATAAGAATTCAACGTAATTTTATCACATTTGTTCAATTTATATCTCTCCTATTTCAGATAGCGTATTGGGCTAGGCGACACAGTAAAGCGCATGACATGACGAGTAAAATGCACTATTAAACTTCTATGATAGGGCAACCAGAGACCCGATTAGATCATTTTATATTATGGTTAATATAAGCATTCAGCGAAATTCTATCACATTTGTTCAAGTTACGTCGCTCCTACTTCAAATAGCGTATTGCGCTAAGCGGCACCTTAACGCGCATGAAATGACGAGTAAAATGCATAATTAAACTTCTATGATAGGGTAATCGGAGACCTCATTAGATCACTTTATATTATCGTTAATATAAGAATTCTGCGTAATTCTATCACATTTGTTCAATTTACGTAGCTCCAATTTCAGATTGCGGATTGGACTAGGCGGCACCTTAAAGCGCATGAAATGTCGAGTCAAATGCACTACTGAACTTCTAGGATAGGGCAATCAGAATCCCGATTAGATCATATTATATTATTGTTAATTTAAGAATTCATCGTAACTCTATCACATTTGTCATATTCACGTCGCTGCTACTCCAGATATCGTATTGAGATTGGAGGCATCTTAAAGCGCATGAAATGGCGAGTAAAATGCCCTACTATACTTCTCTGATAGTGCAATCCGAGACCCGATTAGGTCATCTGATATTATGATTGATATAAGAATTCAGCGTAATTCTATCACATTTGTTCAATTTACATCGCTTCTATTTCAGATAGCGTATTGGGCTAAACGGCACCTTGAAGCGCATGAAATGGCGAGTAAAATGCACTATTAAACTTCTATGATAGGGCAATCAGAGACCCGATTAGATCATTTTATATTATGGTTTATATAAGAATTCTCCGTAATTCTATCACATTTGTTCAATTTACGTCGCTCCTATTTCAGATAGCGTATTGTGCTAAACGGTTCCTTAAAGCGCATGAAATGGCGAGTAAAATGCACTATTAAACGTCTATGATAGGGCAATCAGAGACCCGATTGGTTCATTTTATATTATGGTTAATATAAGAATTATGCTTAGTTCTATCACATTTGTTGAATTTACGTATCTCCAATTTGAGATAGCGGGTTGGGCTAGACGGCACCTTAAAGCGCATGAAATGACGAGTAAAATGCACTACTAAAGTTCTTTGATAGGGCAATCAGCGACCCAACTAGATCATTTTATATTATTGTTAATATAAGAATTCAGCGTAATTTTATCACATTTGTTCAATTTACGTAGCGCCTATTTCAGATAGCGTAATGTGCTAGGTGGCACCTTAAAGCGCATGAAATGACGAGTAAACTGCACTATTAAACTTCCATGATAGGGCAATCGGAAACCAGATTAGACCATTTTATTATATGGTTAATAGAAGAATTCAGCGGAATTGAACCACATTTATTCAATTTACGTCGCTCCTATTTCAGATAGCGTATTGGGCTAAGCAGAATCTTAAAGCGCATGAAATGACGAGTAAAATGCACTATTAAACTTCTATGATAGGACAATCAGAGACCCGGATAGATCGTATTATATTATGGATAATAGAAGAACTCTGCGTAATTCTATCACGTTTGTTCAATTTACATAGCTCCAATTTCAGGTAGCGCATTGGACTAGGCGGCATCTTAAAACGCATGAAATGTAGAGTAAAATGCACTATTAAACTGCTAGGGTAGGGTAAACAGAGACCCGATTAGATCATTTTATATTATGGTTAATTTAAGAATTCAGCGAAATTCTATCACATTTGTTCAATTATCGTCGCTCCTATTTCAGATAGCGTATTGGGCAAAGCGGCATCTAAAAGCGCATGAAATGGCGAGTAAAATGCACTATTAAACTTCTAGGGTAGGGCAAACAGAGACCCGATTAGATCATTTTATATTATGGTTAATTTAAGAATTCAGCGAAATTCTATCACATTTGTTCAATTTACATAGCTCCTATTTCAGATAGCGTACTGGGATAGGCGGCATCTTAAAGCGCGTGGAATGGCGAGTAAAATGCACTATTAAACTTCTAGGGTAGGGCAAACAGAGACCCGCTTAGATCATTTTATATTATGGTTAATTTAAGAATTCAGCGAAATTCTATCACATTTGTTCAATTTACGTCGCTCCTATTTCAGATAGCGTATTGGGCTAAGCGGCATCTCAAGGCGCATGAAATGGCGAGTAGAATGCACTATTAAACTTATAGGGTAGGGCAAACAGAGACACGTTTATATCATTTTATATTATGGTTAGTTTAAGAATTCAGCAAAATTCTATCACATTTCTTCAATTTACGTCGCTCCTATTTCAGATAGCGTACTGGGCTAGGCGGCATCTCAAAGCGCGTGGAATGGCGAGTAAAATGCACTATTAAACTTCTAGGGTAGGGCGAACAGAAACCCGATTAGATCATTTTACATTAAGGTTAATATAAGAATTCAACGAAATTCTATCACATTTGTTCAATTAACGTCGCTGATATTTCAGATAGCGTATTGAGCTAAGCGGCATCTCAAAGCGCATGAAATGACGAGTCAAATGCACTATTAAACTTCTAGGGTAGTGCAAACAGAGACCCGATTAGTTCATTTTATATTATGGTTAATTTAAGAATTCAGCGAAATTATATCACATTTGTTCAATTTACGTCGCTTCTATTGCAGATAGCGTATTGGGCTAAGCGGCATCTTAAAGCGCGTGGAATGGCGAGTAAAATGCACTATTAAACTTCTAGGGTAGGGCGAACAGAGACCCGATTAGATCATTTTACATTAAGGTTAATATAAGAATTCAGGGAAATTCTATCACATTTGTTCAATTTACGTCGCTCATATTTCAGATAGCGTATTGGGCTAAGCGGCATCTCAAAGCGCATGAAATGGCGAGTAGAATGCACTATTGAACTTATAGGGTAGGGCAAACAGAGACCCGATTATATCATTTTATATTATGGTTAATTTAAGAATTCATCAAAATTCTATCACATTTCTTCAATTTACGTCGCTCCTATTTCAGGTAGCGTACTGGGATAGGCGGCATCTTAAAGCGCGTGGAATGGCGAGTAAAATGCACTATTAAACTTCTATGATAGGGCAATCAGAGAACCGGATAGATCATTTTATATTTTGGTTAATATAAGAATTCGCCGAAATTCTATCACATTTGTTCAATTTTCGTCGCTCCTATTTCAGATAGCGTATTGGGTTAAGCGGCACCTCAAAGCGTATGAAAAGGCGAGTAAAGTGCACTATTAAACTTCTAGGGTAGGGCAAACAGAGACCCGATTAGATCATTTCATATTACGGTTAATATAAGAATTCAGCGAAGTTCTATCACATTTGTTCAATTAACGTCGCTGATAATTCAGATAGCGTATTGAGCTAAGCGGCATCTCAAAGCGCATGAAATGGCGAGTGACATGCACTATTAAACTTCTAGGGTAGGGCGAACAGAGACCCGATTACATCATTTTATATTATGGTTAATTTAACAATTCAGGGAAATTCTATCACATTTGTTCAATTTACGTCGCTCCTATTTCAGATAGCGTATTGGTCTAAGCGGCATCTCAAAGCGCATGAAATGGCGAGTAAAATGCACTATTAAACTTCTAGGGTAGGGCAAACAGAGACCCGATTAGATCATTTTATATTATGGTTAATTTAAGAATTCAGCGAAATTCTATCACATTTGTTCAATTTACGTCGCTCCTATTACAGATAGCGTATTGGGCTAAGCGGCATCTCAAGCCGCATGAAATGGCGAGTAAAATGCACTGTTAAACTTCTAGGGTAGGGCAAACAGAGACCCGATTAGATCATTTTATATTATGGTTAATTTAAGAATCCAGCAAAATTCTATCACATTTGTTCAATTTACATAGCTCCTATTTCCGATAGGGTACTGGGCTAGGCGGCATCTTAAAGCGCGTGGAATGCCGAGTAAAATGCACTATTAAACTTCTATGATAGGGCAATCAGAGACCCGATTAAATCATTTTACATTACGGTTAATAAAAGAATTCAGCGAAATTCTATCACATTTGTTCAATTTACGTCGCTCATATTTCAGATAGCGTTATGGGCTAAGTGGCATCTCAAAGCGGAAGAAATGGCAAGTAAAATGCACTATTAAACTTCTAGGGTAGGGCAAACAGAGACCCGATTAGATCATTTTATATTATGGTTAATTTAAGCATTCAGCGAAGTTCTATCACATTTGTTCAATTAACGTCGCTCCTATTTCAGATAGCGTTTTGGGCTAAGCGGCATCTCAAAGCGCATGAAATTGCGAATAAAATGCACTACTAACCTTCTAAGGTAGGGCAAACAGAGACCCGATTAGATCATTTTATATTATGGTTAATTTGAGTATTCAGCGAAATTCTATCACATTTGTTCAATTTACGCCGCTCCTATTTCTGACAGCGTATTGGGCTAAGCGGCATCTCAAGGCGCATGAAATGGCGAGTAGAATGCACTATTAAACTTATAGGGTAGGGCAAACAGAGACCCGATTATATCATTTTATATTATGGTTAATTTAAGAATTCATCAAAATTCTATCACATTTCTTCAATTTACGTCGCTCCTATTTCAGGTAGCGTACTGGGATAGGCGGCATCTTAAAGCGCGTGGAATGGAGAGTAAAATGCACTATTAAACTTCTATGATAGGGCAATCAGAGAACCGGATAGATCATTTTATATTTTGGTTAATATAAGAATTCGCCGAAATTCTACCACATTTGTTCAATTTTCGTCGCTCCTATTTCAGATAGCGTATTGGGTTAAGCGGCACCGCAAAGCGCATGAAAAGGCCAGTAAAGTGCACTATTAAACTTCTAGGGTAGGGCAAACAGAGACCCGATTAGATCATTTCATATTACGGTTAATATAAGAATTCAGCGAAGTTCTATCACATTTGTTCAATTAACGTCGCTGATATTTCAGATAGCGTATTGAGCTAAGCGGCATCTCAAAGCGCATGAAATGGCGAGTGACATGCACTATTAAACTTCTAGGGTAGGGCGAACAGAGACCCGATTACATCATTTTATATAATGGTTAATTTAACAATTCAGGGAAATTCTATCACATTTGTTCAATTTACGTCTCTCCTATTTCAGATAGCGTATTGGTCTAAGCGGCACCGCAAAGCGCATGAAAAGGCCAGTAAAGTGCACTACTAAACTTCTAGGGTAGGGCAAACAGAGACCCGATTAGATCATTTCATATTACGGTTAATATAAGAATTCAGCGAAATTCTATAACATTTGTTCAATGTGCATCGCTCCTATTTCAGATAGCGTATGGGGCTAAGCGGCATCTCAAAGCGCAAGAAATGGCGAGTAAAGTGCACTATTAAACTGCTAGAGTAGGGCAAACAGAGACCCGATTAGATCATTTTATATTACGGTTAATATAAGAATTCAGCGAAATTCTATCACATTTGTTCAATTTACGTCGCTGATATTTCAGATAGCGTATTGAGCTAAGCGGCATCTCAAAGCGCATGAAATGACGAGTGACATGCACTATTAAACTTCTAGGGTAGGGCGAACAGAGACCCGATTACATCATTTTATATTATGGTTAATTTAACAATTCAGGGAAATTCTATCACATTTGTTCAATTTACGCGCTCCTATTTCAGATAGCGTATTGGGCTAAGCGGCACCTCAAAGCGCATGAAAAGGCGAGTAAGGTGCACTATTAAACTGCTAGAGTAGGGCAAACAGAGACCCGATTGCATCATTTTATTTTACGGTTAATATAAGAATGCAGCGTAATTCTATCACATTTGTTCAACTTACGTCGCTCCTATTTCAGATAGCGTAATGGGATAGGCGGCATCTTAAAGCGCGTGGAAGGGCGAGTAATGTGCACTACTAAACTTCTATGATAGGGTAATCAGAGACCCGATTAGATCAATTTATATTTTGTTTAATATAAGATTTCAGGGAAATTCTATCACATTTGTTCAATTTACGTCGCTCCTATTTCAGATAGCGTACTGGGCTAGGCGGCATCTTAATGCGCGTGAAATGGCGTGTAAAATGCACTACTAAACTTCTATGATAGGGCAAACAGAGACCCGATTAGATCATTTTATACTATGGTTAATAAAAGAATTCATCGAAATTCTATAACATTTGTTCAATGTACATCGATCCTATTTCAGATAGCGTATGGGGCTAAGCGGCATCTCAAAGCGCATGAAATGACGAGTAAAATGCACTGTTATTCTTCTAGGGTGAGGCAAACAGAGACCCGATTAAATCATTTTATATTATGGTTAATTTAAGAATTCAGCGAAATTCTATCACATTTGTTCAATTTACGTCGCTGATATTTCAGTCAGCGTATTGGGCTAAGAGGCATCTCAAAGAGCAAGAAATGGCGAGTAAAATGCACTGTTAAACTTCTAGGGTAGGGCAAAAGAGACCCGATTAGATCATTTTATATTATGGTTAATAAAAGGATTCAGCGAAATTCTATAACATTCTTTCAATTTACATCGCTCCTATTTCAGATAGCGTAAGGGGCTAAGCGGCATCTCAAAGCGCAAGAAATGGCGAGTAAACTGCACTATTAAACTTCTAGGGTAGGGCAAACAGAGACCCGATTAGATGATTTTATATTATGGTTAATATAAGAATTCTGCGTAATTCTACCACATTTGTTCCTTTTACGACGCTCCTATTTCAGATAGTATATTGGGCAAGGCGGCACCTTGAAGCGCGTGGAGTGACGAGTAAAATGCACTATTAAACTTCTATGATAGGGCAACCAGAGACACGATTAGATCATTTTATATTATTGTTAATATAAGAATTCAGCGTAATTTTATCACATTTGTTCAATTTACGTCGCCCCAATTTCAGATAGCGTATTGGGCTAGGTGGCATCTTAGAGCGCATGAAATGTCGAGTAAAATGCACTATTAAACTTCTCGGGTAGGGTAGTCAGAGACCGGATTAGGTCATCTTATATTATGGTTAATATAAGAATTCAGCGAAATTCTATCACATTTGTTCAATTTACGTAGCTCCAATTTCAGATAGCGTATTGGGCTAGGCGGCACCATAAAGCGCATGAAATGACGAGTAAAATGCACTATTAAACTTCTATGATAGGGTTATCAGAGACCCGATTAGATCATTTTATATTATGGTCAATTTAAGAATTCTGCGAAATTCTATCACATTTGTTCAATTTACGTCGCTGCTATTTCTGATAGCGTATCGGGCTATGTGGCATCATAAAGCGCATGAAATGTCGAATCAAATGCACTATTAAACTTCTAGGGTAGGGCAAACAGAGACCCGATTAGATCATTTCATATTATGGTTAATTTAAGAATCCAGCGAAATTCTATCACATTTGTTCAATTTACGTAGCTCCAATTTCAGATAGCATATTGGGCTAGGCGGCACCTTAAATCGCATGAAATGGCGAGTAAAATGCACTATCAAACTTCTATGATAGGGCAATCAGAGAACCGAATAGATCGTATTATATTACGGTTAATATAAGAATTCTGCGTAATTCTATCACATTTGTTCAATTTATGTCGCTCCTATTTCAGATAGCAAATTGGGCTAGGCGGCACCTTAAAGCACACGAAGTGACGAGTAAAAGGCACTACTAAACTTGTCGGATAGGGCAATCTGAGACCCGATTAGGTCATCGTATATTATGGTTAATATAAGAATTCAGCGAAATTCTATCACATTTGTTGAATTTACGTCGCCCCTATTTCAGATAGCATATCGGGCTAAGCGGCATCTTAAAGCGAATGAAATGTCGAGCAAAATGCACTACTAAACTTCTAGGATAGGGCAATCAGAGACCCGGTAATGTCAGCTTATGTTTTGATTAATTTAAGGATGCAGCGTAATTCTATCACATTGGTTCAATTTACGTCGCTCCTATTTCAGATAGCGTATTGAGCTAGGCGGCATCTTAAGGCCCGTCGTATGACGAGTAAAATGCACTACTAACCTTCTATGATAGGGTAATCAGAGACCCGATTAGATCATTTTATATTATGGTTAATATAAGAATTCTGCGAAATTCTATCACATTTGTTCAATTTACGTCGCTCCTATTTCAGATAGTGTATGGGGCTAAGCGGCACCTTAAAGCGCATGAAATGACGAGTAAAATGCACTATGAAACTTCTATGATAGGGCAATCAGAGACCCGATTAGATCAGCTTATATTATTGTTAATATAAGAATTCAGCGTAATTTTATCACATCTGTTCAATGTACGTCGCCCCAATTTCAGATATCGTATTGGGCTAGGTGGCATCTTAAAGCGCATGAAATGTCGTGTAAAATGCACTACTAAACTTCTAGGGTAGGGCAAACAGAGACCCGATTAGATCATTTACCATTATGGTTTATTTAAGAATTTAGCGAAACTCTATCACACTTGTTCAATTTACGTAGCTCTAATTTCAGATAGCGTACTGGGATAGTATGCACCTTAAAAGCGCATGAAATGACGAGTAAAATGCACTATTAAACTTCTATGATAGGGCAATCAGAGACCCGAATAGATCGTATTATATTATGGTTAATATTAGAATTCTGCGTAATTCTGTCACATTTGTTCAATTTATGTCGCTCCTATTTCAGATAGCGAATTGGGCTAGGCAGCACCTTACAGCGCACGAAGTGGCGAGTAAAACGCACTATTAAACTTCTAGGGTAGGGCAAACAGAGACCCGATTAGATCATTTTATATTATGGTTAATATAAGAATGCTGCGTAATTCTATCACGTTTGTTCAATTTACGTAGCTCCAATTTCAGGTAGTGGTTTGGGCTAAGCGGCACCTTCAAGCGCATGAAAAGACAAGTAAAATGCACTATGAAACTTCTATGATAGGGCAATCAGAGACCCGATTAGATCAGCTTATATTATTGTTAATATAAGAATTCAGCGTAATTTTATCACATCTGTTCAATTTACGTCGCCCCAATTTCAGATAGCGTATTGGGCAAGGTGGCATCTTAAAGCGCATGAAATGTCGAGTAAAATGCACTACTAAACTTCTAGGGTAGGGCAAACAGAGACCCGATTAGGTCATTTTTCATTATGGTTTATTTAAGAATTTAGCGAAACTCTATCACACTTGTTCAATTTACGTAGCTCTAATTTCAGATAGAGTATTGGGATAGTATGCACCTTAAAAGCGCATGAAATGACGAGTAAAATGCACTATTAAACTTCTATGATAGGGCAATCAGAGACCCGAATAGATCGTATTATATTATGGTTAATATAAGAATTCTGCGTAATTCTATCACATTTGTTCAATTTATGTCGCTCCTATTTCAGATAGCGAATTGGGCTAGGCAGCACCTTAAAGCGCACGAAGTGGCGAGTAAAACGCACTATTAAACTTCTAGGGTAGGGCAAACAGGGACCCGATTAGATCATTTTATATTATGGTTAATATAAGAATGCTGCGTAATTCTATCACGTTTGTTCAATTTACGTAGCTCCAATTTCAGAAAGCGTATTGGGCTAGGCGGCATCATAAAGCGCATGAAATGACGAGTAAGATGCACTATTGAGCTTCTATGATAGGGTAATCAGAGACCCGACTAGATCATTTTATATTATGGTTGATTTAAGAATTAAGCGAGACGTTATCACACTTGTTCAATTTACGTAGCTCCAATTTCAGATAGCGTATTGGGCTAGGCGGCACCATAAAGCGCATGAAATGACGAGTAAAATGCACTATTAAACTTCTATGATAGGGTAATCAGAGACCCGATTAGATCATTTTATATTATGGTCGATTTAAGAATTCTGCGAAATTCTATCACATTTGTTCAATTTACGTCGCTGCTATTTCTGATAGCGTATCGGGCTATGTGGCATCATAAAGCGCATGAAATATCGAATAAAATGCACTATTAAACTTCTAGGGTAGGGCAAACAGAGACCCGATTAGATCATTTCATATTATGGTTAATTTAAGATTTCAGCGAAATTCTATCACATTTGTTCAATTTACATAGCTCCTATTTCAGATAGCGTACTGGGATAGGCGGCATCTTAAAGCGCGTGGAATGGCGAGTAAAATGCACTATTAAACTTCTAGGGTAGGGCAAACAGAGACCCGCTTAGATCATTTTATATTATGGTTAATTTAAGAATTCAGCGAAATTCTATCACATTTGTTCAATTTACGTCGCTCCTATTTCAGATAGCGTATTGGGCTAAGCGGCATCTCAAGGCGCATGAAATGGCGAGTAGAATGCACTATTAAACTTATAGGGTAGGGCAAACAGAGACCCGATTATATCATTTTATATTATGGTTAGTTTAAGAATTCAGCAAAATTCTATCACATTTCTTCAATTTACGTCGCTCCTATTTCAGATAGCGTACTGGGCTAGGCGGCATCTCAAAGCGCGTGGAATGGCGAGTAAAATGCACTATTAAACTTCTAGGGTAGGGCGAACAGAGACCCGATTAGATCATTTTACATTAAGGTTAATATAAGAATTCAACGAAATTCTATCACATTTGTTCAATTAACGTCGCTGATATTTCAGATAGCGTATTGAGCTAAGCGGCATCTCAAAGCGCATGAAATGACGAGTCAAATGCACTATTAAACTTCTAGGGTAGTGCAAACAGAGACCCGATTAGTTCATTTTATATTATGGTTAATTTAAGAATTCAGCGAAATTATATCACATTTGTTCAATTTACGTCGCTCCTATTGCAGATAGCGTATTGGGCTAAGCGGCATCTTAAAGCGCGTGGAATGGCGAGTAAAATGCACTATTAAACTTCTAGGGTAGGGCGAACAGAGACCCGATTAGATCATTTTACATTAAAGTTAATATAAGAATTCAGGGAAATTCTATCACATTTGTTCAATTTACGTCGCTCATATTTCAGATAGCGTATTGGGCTAAGCGGCATCTCAAAGCGCATGAAATGGCGAGTAAAATGCACTATTAAACTTCTAGGGTAGGGCAAACAGAGACCCGATTAGATCATTTTATATTATGGTTAATTTAAGAATTCAGCGAAATTCTATCACATTTGTTCAATTTACGTCGCTCCTATTACAGATAGCGTATTGGGCTAAGCGGCATCTCAAGCCGCATGAAATGGCGAGTAAAATGCACTGTTAAACTTCTAGGGTAGGGCAAACAGAGACCCGATTAGATCATTTTATATTATCGTTAGTTTAAGAATCCAGCAAAATTCTATCACATTTGTTCAATTTACATAGCTCCTATTTCAGATAGGGTACTGGGCTAGGCGGCATCTTAAAGCGCGTGGAATGCCGAGTAAAATGCACTATTAAACTTCTATGATAGGGCAATCAGAGACCCGATTAAATCATTTTACATTCCGGTTAATAAAAGAATTCAGCGAAATTCTATCACATTTGTTCAATTTACGTCGCTCATATTTCAGATAGCGTATTGGGCTAAGCGGCATCTCAAAGCGGATGAAATGGCAAGTAAAATGCACTATTAAACTTCTAGGGTAGGGCAAACAGAGACCCGATTAGATCATTTTATATTATGGTTAATTTAAGCATTCAGCGAAGTTCTATCACATTTGTTCAATTAACGTCGCTCCTATTTCAGATAGCGTTTTGGGCTAAGCGGCATCTCAAAGCGCATGAAATTGCGAATAAAATGCACTACTAACCTTCTAAGGTAGGGCAAACAGAGACCCGATTAGATCATTTTATATTATGGTTAATTTGAGAATTCAGCGAAATTCTATCACATTTGTTCAATTTACGTCGCTCCTATTTCTGACAGCGTATTGGGCTAAGCGGCATCTCAAGGCGCATGAAATGGCGAGTAGAATGCACTATTAAACTTATAGGGTAGGGCAAACAGAGACCCGATTATATCATTTTATATTATGGTTAATTTAAGAATTCATCAAAATTCTATCACATTTCTTCAATTTACGTAGCTCCTATTTCAGGTAGCGTACTGGGATAGGCGGCATCTTAAAGCGCGTGGAATGGCGAGTAAAATGCACTATTAAACTTCTATGATAGGGCAATCAGAGAACCGGATAGATCATTTTATATTTTGGTTAATATAAGAATTCGCCGAAATTCTATCACATTTGTTCAATTTTCGTCGCTCCTATTTCAGATAGCGTATTGGGTTAAGCGGCACCTCAAAGCGTATGAAAAGGCGAGTAAAGTGCACTATTAAACTTCTAGGGTAGGGCAAACAGAGACCCGAATAGATCATTTCATATTACGGTTAATATAAGAATTCAGCGAAGTTCTATCACATTTGTTCAATTAACGTCGCTGATATTTCAGATAGCGTATTGAGCTAAGCGGCATCTCAAAGCGCATGAAATGGCGAGTGACATGCACTATTAAACTTCTAGGGTAGGGCGAACAGAGACCCGATTACATCATTTTATATTATGGTTAATTTAACAATTCAGGGAAATTCTATCACATTTGTTCAATATACGTCGCTCCTATTTCAGATAGCGTATTGGTCTAAGCGGCACCGCAAAGCGCATGAAAAGGCCAGTAAAGTGCACTACTGAACTTCTAGGGTAGGGCAAACAGAGACCCGATTAGATCATTTCATATTACGGTTAATATAAGAATTCAGCGAAATTCTATAACATTTGTTCAATGTGCATCGCTCCTATTTCAGATAGCGTATGGGGCTAAGCGGCATCTCAAAGCGCAAGAAATGGCGAGTAAAGTGCCCTATTAAACTGCTAGAGTAGGGCAAACAGAGACCCGATTAGATCATTTTATATTACGGTTAATATAAGAATTCAGCGAAATTCTATCACATTTGTTCAATTTACGTCGCTGATATTTCAGATAGCGTATTGAGCTAAGCGGCATCTCAAAGCGCATGAAATGACGAGTGACATGCACTATTAAACTTCTAGGGTAGGGCGAACAGAGACCCGATTACATCATTTTATATTATGGTAAATTTAACAATTCAGGGAAATTCTACCACATTTGTTCAATTTACGTCGCTCCTATTTCAGATAGCGTATTGGTCTAAGCGGCATCTCAAAGCGCATGAAATGGCGAGTAAAATGCACTATTAAACTTCTAGGGTAGGGCAAACAGAGACCCGATTAGATCATTTTGTATTATGGTTAATTTAAGAATTCAGCGAAATTCTATCACATTTGTTCAATTTACGTCGCTCCTATTACAGATAGCGTATTGGGCTAAGCGGCATCTCAAGCCGCATGAAATGGCGAGTAAAATGCACAGTTAAACTTCTAGGGTAGGGCAAGCAGAGACCCGATTAGATCATTTTATATTATGGTTAATTTAAGAATCCAGCAAAATTCTATCACATTTGTTCAATTTACATAGCTCCTATTTCAGATAGGGTACTGGGCTAGGCGGCATCTTAAGGCGCGTGGAATGCCGAGTAAAATGCACTATTAAACTTCTATGATAGGGCAATCAGAGACCCGATTAAATCATTTTACATTACGGTTAATAAAAGAATTCAGCGAAATTCTATCACATTTGTTCAATTTACGTCGCTCATATTTCAGATAGCGTATTGGGCTAAGTGGCATCTCAAAGCGGAAGAAATGGCAAGTAAAATGCACTATTAAGCTTCTAGGGTAGGGCAAACAGAGACCCGATTAGATCATTTTATATTATGGTTAATTTAAGCATTCAGCGAAGTTCTATCACATTTGTTCAATTAACGTCGCTCCTATTTCAGATCGCGTTTTGGGCTAAGCGGCATCTCAAAGCGCATGAAATTGCGAATAAAATGCACTACTAACCTTCTAAGGTAGGGCAAACAGAGACCCGATTAGATCATTTTATATTATGGTTAATTTGAGAATTCAGCGAAATTCTATCACATTTGTTCAATTTACGTCGCTCCTATTTCTGACAGCGTATTGGGCTAAGCGGCATCTCAAGGCGCATGAAATGGCGAGTAGAATGCACTATTAAACTTATAGGGTAGGGCAAACAGAGACCCGATTATATCATTTTATATTATGGTTAATTTAAGAATTCATCAAAATTCTATCACATTTCTTCAATTTACGTAGCTCCTATTTCAGGTAGCGTACTGGGATAGGCGGCATCTTAAAGCGCGTGGAATGGCGAGTAAAATGCACTATTAAACTTCTATGATAGGGCAATCAGAGAACCGGATAGATCATTTTATATTTTGGTTAATATAAGAATTCGCCGAAATTCTATCACATTTGTTCAATTTTCGTCGCTCCTATTTCAGATAGCGTATTGGGTTAAGCGGCACCTCAAAGCGTATGAAAAGGCGAGTAAAGTGCACTATTAAACTTCTAGGGTAGGGCAAACAGAGACCCGATTAGATCATTTCATATTACGGTTAATATAAGAATTCAGCGAAGTTCTATCACATTTGTTCAATTAACGTCGCTGATATTTCAGATAGCGTATTCAGCTAAGCGGCATCTCAAAGCGCATGAAATGGCGAGTGACATGCACTATTAAACTTCTAGGGTAGGGCGAACAGAGACCCGATTACATCATTATATATTATGGTTAATTTAACAATTCAGGGAAATTCTATCACATTTGTTCAATTTACGTCGCTCCTATTTCAGATAGCGTATTGGTCTAAGCGGCACCGCAAAGCGCATGAAAAGGCCAGTAAAGTGCACTACTGAACTTCTAGGGTAGGGCAAACAGAGACCCGATTAGATCATTTCATATTACGGTTAATATAAGAATTCAGCGAAATTCTATAACATTTGTTCAATGTGCATCGCTCATATTTCAGATAGCGTATGGGGCTAAGCGGCATCTCAAAGCGCAAGAAATGGCGAGTAAAGTGCACTATTAAACTGCTAGAGTAGGGCAAACAGAGACCCGATTAGATCATTTTATACTATGGTTAATAAAAGAATTCATCGAAATTCTATAACATTTGTTCAATGTACATCGCTCCTATTTCAGATAGCGTATGGGGCTAAGCGGCATCTCAAAGCGCATGAAATGACGAGTAAAATGCACTATTATTCTTCTAGGGTGAGGCAAACAGAGACCCGATTAAATCATTTTATATTATGGTTAATTTAAGAATTCAGCGAAATTCTATCACATTTGTTCAATTTACGTCGCTGATATTTCAGTCAGCGTATTGGGCTAAGAGGCATCTCAAAGAGCAAGAATGGCGAGTAAAATGCACTGTTAAACTTCTAGGGTAGGGCAAAAGAGACCCGATTAGATCATTTTATATTATGGTTAATAAAAGGATTCTGCGAAATTCTATAACATTCTTTCAATTTACATCGCTCCTATTTCAGATAGCGTATGGGGCTAAGCGGCATCTCAAAGCGCAAGAAATGGCGAGTAAACTGCACTATTAAACTTCTAGGGTAGGACAAACAGAGACCCGATTAGATGATTTTATATTATGGTTAATATAAGAATTCTGCGTAATTCTACCACATTTGTTCCTTTTACGACGCTCCTATTTCAGATAGTATATTGGGCAAGGCGGCACCTTGAAGCGCGTGGAGTGACGAGTAAAATGCACTATTAAACTTCTATGATAGGGCAACCAGAGACACGATTAGATCATTTTATATTATTGTTAATATAAGAATTCAGCGTAATTTTATCACATTTGTTCAATTTACGTCGCCCCAATTTCAGATAGCGTATTGGGCTAGGTGGCATCTTAGAGTGCATGAAATGTCGAGTAAAATGCACTATTAAACTTCTATGATAGGGTTATCAGAGACCCGATTAGATCATTTTATATTACGGTTAATATAAGAATTCAGCGAAATTCTATCACATTTGTTCAATTTACGTCGCTGATATTTCAGATAGCGTATTGAGCTAAGCGGCATCTCAAAGCGCATGAAATGACGAGTGACATGCACTATTAAACTTCTAGGGTAGGGCGAACAGAGACCCGATTACATCATTTTATATTATGGTAAATTTAACAATTCAGGGAAATTCTACCACATTTGTTCAATTTACGTCGCTCCTATTTCAGATAGCGTATTGGTCTAAGCGGCATCTCAAAGCGCATGAAAAGGCCAGTAAAGTGCACTACTGAACTTCTAGGGTAGGGCAAACAGAGACCCGATTAGATCATTTCATATTACGGTTAATATAAGAATTCAGCGAAATTCTATAACATTTGTTCAATGTGCATCGCTCATATTTCAGATAGCGTATGGGGCTAAGCGGCATCTCAAAGCGCAAGAAATGGCGAGTAAAGTGCACTATTAAACTGCTAGAGTAGGGCAAACAGAGACCCGATTAGATCATTTTATATTACGGTTAATATAAGAATTCAGCGAAATTCTATCACATTTGTTCAATTTACGTCGCTGATATTTCAGATAGCGTATTGAGCTAAGCGGCATCTCAAAGCGCATGAAATGACGAGTGACATGCACTATTAAACTTCTAGGGTAGGGCGAACAGAGACCCGATTACATCATTTTATATTATGGTTAATTTAACAATTCAGGGAAATTCTACCACATTTGTTCAATTTACGCGCTCCTATTTCAGATAGCGTATTGGGCTAAGCGGCACCTCAAAGCGCATGAAAAGGCGAGTAAGGTGCACTATTAAACTGCTAGAGTAGGGCAAACAGAGACCCGATTGCATCATTTTATTTTACGGTTAATATAAGAATGCAGCGTAATTCTATCACATTTGTTCAACTTACGTCGCTCCTATTTCAGATAGCGTAATGGGCTAGGCGGCATCTTAAAGCGCGTGGAAGGGCGAGTAATGTGCACTACTAAACTTCTATGATAGGGTAATCAGAGACCCGATTAGATCAATTTATATTTTGTTTAATATAAGATTTCAGGGAAATTCTATCACATTTGTTCAATTTACGTCGCTCCTATTTCAGATAGCGTACTGGGCTAGGCGGCATCTTAATGCGCGTGAAATGGCGTGTAAAATGCACTACTAAACTTCTATGATAGGGCAAACAGAGACCCGATTAGATCATTTTATACTATGGTTAATAAAAGAATTCATCGAAATTCTATAACATTTGTTCAATGTACATCGCTCCTATTTCAGATAGCGTATGGGGCTAAGCGGCATCTCAAAGCGCATGAAATGACGAGTAAAATGCACTATTATTCTTCTAGGGTGAGGCAAACAGAGACCCGATTAAATCATTTTATATTATGGTTAATTTAAGAATTCAGCGAAATTCTATCACATTTGTTCAATTTACGTCGCTGATATTTCAGTCAGCGTATTGGGCTAAGAGGCATCTCAAAGAGCAAGAATGGCGAGTAAAATGCACTGTTAAACTTCTAGGGTAGGGCAAAAGAGACCCGATTAGATCATTTTATATTATGGTTAATAAAAGGATTCAGCGAAATTCTATAACATTCTTTCAATTTACATCGCTCCTATTTCAGATAGCGTATGGGGCTAAGCGGCATCTCAAAGCGCAAGAAATGGCGAGTAAACTGCACTATTAAACTTCTAGGGTAGGGCAAACAGAGACCCGATTAGATGATTTTATATTATGGTTAATATAAGAATTCTGCGTAATTCTACCACATTTGTTCCTTTTACGACGCTCCTATTTCAGATAGTATATTGGGCAAGGCGGCACCTTGAAGCGCGTGAAGTGACGAGTAAAATGCACTATTAAACTTCTATGATAGGGCAATCAGAGACCCGATTAGATCATTTTATATTATTGTTAATATAAGAATTCAGCGTAATTTTATCACATTTGTTCAATTTACGTCGCCCCAATTTCAGATAGCGTATTGGGCTAGGTGGCATCTTAGAGTGCATGAAATGTCGAGTAAAATGCACTATTAAACTTCTATGATAGGGTTATCAGAGACCCGATTAGATCATTTTATATTATGGTCAATTTAAGAATTCTGCGAAATTCTATCACATTTGTTCAATTTACGTCGCTGCTATTTCTGATAGCGTATCGGGCTATGTGGCATCATAAAGCGCATGAAATGTCGAATAAAATGCACTATTAAACTTCTAGGGTAGGGCAAACAGAGACCCGATTAGATCATTTCATATTATGGTTAATTTAAGGATCCAGCGAAATTCTATCACATTTGTTCAATTTACGTAGCTCCAATTTCAGATAGCATATTGGGCTAGGCGGCACCTTAAATCGCATGAAATGGCGAGTAAAATGCACTATCAAACTTCTATGATAGGGCAATCAGAGAACCGAATAGTTCGTATTATATTATGGTTAATATAAGAATTCTGCGTAATTCTATCACGTTTGTTCAATTTACGTAGATCCAATTTCAGATAGCGCAGTGGACTAGGCTGCATCTTAAAGCGCATGAAATGTCGAGTAAAATGAACTACTAAACTTCTCGGATAGGGCTAACAGAGACCCGATTAGGTCATTTTATATTATGGTTAATATAAGAATTCAGCGTAATTCTATCACATTTGTTAAATTTACGTCGCCCCTATTTGAGATAGCGTATTGGGCTAGGTGGCATCTTAAAGCGCATGAAATGTCGAGTAAAATGCACTGTTAAACTTCTATGATAGGGCAATCAGAGACCCGAATAGATCGTATTATATTATAGTTAATATAAGAATTCTGCGTAATTCTATCACGTTTGTTCAATTTACGTAGCTCCAATTTCAGATAGCGTATTGGGCCAAGGGGCACATTAAAGCGCATGAAATTGCGAGTAACATGCACTATTAAACTTCTATGATAGGGCAATCAGCGACCCGAATAGATCGTATTATATTACGGTTAATATAAGAATTCTGCGTAATTCTATCACATTTGTTCAATTTATGTCGCTCCTATTTCAGATAGCAAATTGGGCTAGGCGGCACCTTAAAGCACACGAAGTGACGAGTAAAAGGCACTACTAAACTTGTCGGATAGGGCAGTCTGAGACCCGATTAGGTCATCGTATATTATGGTTAATATAAGAATTCAGCGAAATTCTATCACATTTGTTGAATTTACGTCGCCCCTATTTCAGATAGCATATCGGGCTAAGCGGCATCTTAAAGCGAATGAAATGTCGAGCAAAATGCACTACTAAACTTCTAGGATAGGGCAATCAGAGACCCGGTAATGTCAGCTTATGTTTTGATTAATTTAAGGATGCAGCGTAATTCTATCACATTGGTTCAATTTACGTCGCTCCTATTTCAGATAGCGTATTGAGCTAGGCGGCATCTTAAGGCCCGTCGTATGACGAGTAAAATGCACTACTAACCTTCTATGATAGGGTAATCAGAGACCCGATTAGATCATTTTATATTATGGTTAATATAAGAATTCTGCGAAATTCTATCACATTTGTTCAATTTACGTCGCTCCTATTTCAGATAGTGTATGGGGCTAAGCGGCACCTTAAAGCGCATGAAATGACGAGTAAAATGCACTATGAAACTTCTATGATAGGGCAATCAGAGACCCGATTAGATCAGCTTATATTATTGTTAATATAAGAATTCAGCGTAATTTTATTACATCTGTTCAATGTACGTCGCCCCAATTTCAGATAGCGTATTGGGCTAGGTGGCATCTTAAAGCGCATGAAATGTCGAGTAAAATGCACTACTAAACTTCTAGGGTAGGGCAAACAGAGACCCGATTAGATCATTTACCATTATGGTTTATTTAAGAATTTAGCGAAACTCTATCACACTTGTTCAATTTACGTAGCTCTAATTTCAGATAGCGTATTGGGATAGTATGCACCTTAAAAGCGCATGAAATGACGAGTAAAATGCACTATTAAACTTCTATGATAGGGCAATCAGAGACCCGAATAGATCGTATTATATTATGGTTAATATTAGAATTCTGCGTAATTCTATCACATTTGTTCAATTTATGTCGCTCCTATTTCAGATAGCGAATTGGGCTAGGCAGCACCTTACAGCGCACGAAGTGGCGAGTAAAACGCACTATTAAACTTCTAGGGTAGGGCAAACAGAGACCCGATTAGATCATTTTATATTATGGTTAATTTAAGCATTCAGCGAAGTTCTATCACATTTGTTCAATTAACGTCGCTCCTATTTCAGATCGCGTTTTGGGCTAAGCGGCATCTCAAAGCGCATGAAATTGCGAATAAAATGCACTACTAACCTTCTAAGGTAGGGCAAACAGAGACCCGATTAGATCATTTTATATTATGGTTAATTTGAGAATTCAGCGAAATTCTATCACATTTGTTCAATTTACGTCGCTCCTATTTCTGACAGCGTATTGGGCTAAGCGGCATCTCAAGGCGCATGAAATGGCGAGTAGAATGCACTATTAAACTTATAGGGTAGGGCAAACAGAGACCCGATTATATCATTTTATATTATGGTTAATTTAAGAATTCATCAAAATTCTATCACATTTCTTCAATTTACGTAGCTCCTATTTCAGGTAGCGTACTGGGATAGGCGGCATCTTAAAGCGCGTGGAATGGCGAGTAAAATGCACTATTAAACTTCTATGATAGGGCAATCAGAGAACCGGATAGATCATTTTATATTTTGGTTAATATAAGAATTCGCCGAAATTCTATCACATTTGTTCAATTTTCGTCGCTCCTATTTCAGATAGCGTATTGGGTTAAGCGGCACCTCAAAGCGTATGAAAAGGCGAGTAAAGTGCACTATTAAACTTCTAGGGTAGGGCAAACAGAGACCCGATTAGATCATTTCATATTACGGTTAATATAAGAATTCAGCGAAGTTCTATCACATTTGTTCAATTAACGTCGCTGATATTTCAGATAGCGTATTCAGCTAAGGGGCATCTCAAAGCGCATGAAATGGCGAGTGACATGCACTATTAAACATCTAGGGTAGGGCGAACAGAGACCCGATTACATCATTATATATTATGGTTAATTTAACAATTCAGGGAAATTCTATCACATTTGTTCAATTTACGTCGCTCCTATTTCAGATAGCGTATTGGTCTAAGCGGCACCGCAAAGCGCATGAAAAGGCCAGTAAAGTGCACTACTGAACTTCTAGGGTAGGGCAAACAGAGACCCGATTAGATCATTTCATATTACGGTTAATATAAGAATTCAGCGAAATTCTATAACATTTGTTCAATGTGCATCGCTCATATTTCAGATAGCGTATGGGGCTAAGCGGCATCTCAAAGCGCAAGAAATGGCGAGTAAAGTGCACTATTAAACTGCTAGAGTAGGGCAAACAGAGACCCGATTAGATCATTTTATATTACGGTTAATATAAGAATTCAGCGAAATTCTATCACATTTGTTCAATTTACGTCGCTGATATTTCAGATAGCGTATTGAGCTAAGCGGCATCTCAAAGCGCATGAAATGACGAGTGACATGCACTATTAAACTTCTAGGGTAGGGCGAACAGAGACCCGATTACATCATTTTATATTATGGTTAATTTAACAATTCAGGGAAATTCTACCACATTTGTTCAATTTACGCGCTCCTATTTCAGATAGCGTATTGGGCTAAGCGGCACCTCAAAGCGCATGAAAAGGCGAGTAAGGTGCACTATTAAACTGCTAGAGTAGGGCAAACAGAGACCCGATTGCATCATTTTATTTTACGGTTAATATAAGAATGCAGCGTAATTCTATCACATTTGTTCAACTTACGTCGCTCCTATTTCAGATAGCGTAATGGGCTAGGCGGCATCTTAAAGCGCGTGGAAGGGCGAGTAATGTGCACTACTAAACTTCTATGATAGGGTAATCAGAGACCCGATTAGATCAATTTATATTTTGTTTAATATAAGATTTCAGGGAAATTCTATCACATTTGTTCAATTTACGTCGCTCCTATTTCAGATAGCGTACTGGGCTAGGCGGCATCTTAATGCGCGTGAAATGGCGTGTAAAATGCACTACTAAACTTCTATGATAGGGCAAACAGAGACCCGATTAGATCATTTTATACTATGGTTAATAAAAGAATTCATCGAAATTCTATAACATTTGTTCAATGTACATCGCTCCTATTTCAGATAGCGTATGGGGCTAAGCGGCATCTCAAAGCGCATGAAATGACGAGTAAAATGCACTATTATTCTTCTAGGGTGAGGCAAACAGAGACCCGATTAAATCATTTTATATTATGGTTAATTTAAGAATTCAGCGAAATTCTATCACATTTGTTCAATTTACGTCGCTGATATTTCAGTCAGCGTATTGGGCTAAGAGGCATCTCAAAGAGCAAGAATGGCGAGTAAAATGCACTGTTAAACTTCTAGGGTAGGGCAAAAGAGACCCGATTAGATCATTTTATATTATGGTTAATAAAAGGATTCAGCGAAATTCTATAACATTCTTTCAATTTACATCGCTCCTATTTCAGATAGCGTATGGGGCTAAGCGGCATCTCAAAGCGCAAGAAATGGCGAGTAAACTGCACTATTAAACTTCTAGGGTAGGACAAACAGAGACCCGATTAGATGATTTTATATTATGGTTAATATAAGAATTCTGCGTAATTCTACCACATTTGTTCCTTTTACGACGCTCCTATTTCAGATAGTATATTGGGCAAGGCGGCACCTTGAAGCGCGTGGAGTGACGAGTAAAATGCACTATTAAACTTCTATGATAGGGCAACCAGAGACACGATTAGATCATTTTATATTATTGTTAATATAAGAATTCAGCGTAATTTTATCACATTTGTTCAATTTACGTCGCCCCAATTTCAGATAGCGTATTGGGCTAGGTGGCATCTTAGAGTGCATGAAATGTCGAGTAAAATGCACTATTAAACTTCTATGATAGGGTTATCAGAGACCCGATTAGATCATTTTATATTACGGTTAATATAAGAATTCAGCGAAATTCTATCACATTTGTTCAATTTACGTCGCTGATAATTCAGATAGCGTATTGAGCTAAGCGGCATCTCAAAGCGCATGAAATGGCGAGTGACATGCACTATTAAACTTCTAGGGTAGGGCGAACAGAGACCCGATTACATCATTTTATATTATGGTTAATTTAACAATTCAGGGAAATTCTATCACATTTGTTCAATTTACGTCGCTCCTATTTCAGATAGCGTATTGGTCTAAGCGGCATCTCAAAGCGCATGAAATGGCGAGTAAAATGCACTATTAAACTTCTAGGGTAGGGCAAACAGAGACCCGATTAGATCATTTTATATTATGGTTAATTTAAGAATTCAGCGAAATTCTATCACATTTGTTCAATTTACGTCGCTCCTATTACAGATAGCGTATTGGGCTAAGCGGCATCTCAAGCCGCATGAAATGGCGAGTAAAATGCACTGTTAAACTTCTAGGGTAGGGCAAACAGAGACCCGATTAGATCATTTTATATTATGGTTAATTTAAGAATCCAGCAAAATTCTATCACATTTGTTCAATTTACATAGCTCCTATTTCCGATAGGGTACTGGGCTAGGCGGCATCTTAAAGCGCGTGGAATGCCGAGTAAAATGCACTATTAAACTTCTATGATAGGGCAATCAGAGACCCGATTAAATCATTTTACATTACGGTTAATAAAAGAATTCAGCGAAATTCTATCACATTTGTTCAATTTACGTCGCTCATATTTCAGATAGCGTTATGGGCTAAGTGGCATCTCAAAGCGGAAGAAATGGCAAGTAAAATGCACTATTAAACTTCTAGGGTAGGGCAAACAGAGACCCGATTAGATCATTTTATATTATGGTTAATTTAAGCATTCAGCGAAGTTCTATCACATTTGTTCAATTAACGTCGCTCCTATTTCAGATAGCGTTTTGGGCTAAGCGGCATCTCAAAGCGCATGAAATTGCGAATAAAATGCACTACTAACCTTCTAAGGTAGGGCAAACAGAGACCCGATTAGATCATTTTATATTATGGTTAATTTGAGTATTCAGCGAAATTCTATCACATTTGTTCAATTTACGCCGCTCCTATTTCTGACAGCGTATTGGGCTAAGCGGCATCTCAAGGCGCATGAAATGGCGAGTAGAATGCACTATTAAACTTATAGGGTAGGGCAAACAGAGACCCGATTATATCATTTTATATTATGGTTAATTTAAGAATTCATCAAAATTCTATCACATTTCTTCAATTTACGTCGCTCCTATTTCAGGTAGCGTACTGGGATAGGCGGCATCTTAAAGCGCGTGGAATGGCGAGTAAAATGCACTATTAAACTTCTATGATAGGGCAATCAGAGAACCGGATAGATCATTTTATATTTTGGTTAATATAAGAATTCGCCGAAATTCTACCACATTTGTTCAATTTTCGTCGCTCCTATTTCAGATAGCGTATTGGGTTAAGCGGCACCTCAAAGCGTATGAAAAGGCGAGTAAAGTGCACTATTAAACTTCTAGGGTAGGGCAAACAGAGACCCGATTAGATCATTTCATATTACGGTTAATATAAGAATTCAGCGAAGTTCTATCACATTTGTTCAATTAACGTCGCTGATATTTCAGATAGCGTATTGAGCTAAGCGGCATCTCAAAGCGCATGAAATGGCGAGTGACATGCACTATTAAACTTCTAGGGTAGGGCGAACAGAGACCCGATTACATCATTTTATATTATGGTTAATTTAACAATTCAGGGAAATTCTATCACATTTGTTCAATTTACGTCTCTCCTATTTCAGATAGCGTATTGGTCTAAGCGGCACCGCAAAGCGCATGAAAAGGCCAGTAAAGTGCACTACTAAACTTCTAGGGTAGGGCAAACAGAGACCCGATTAGATCATTTCATATTACGGTTAATATAAGAATTCAGCGAAATTCTATAACATTTGTTCAATGTGCATCGCTCCTATTTCAGATAGCGTATGGGGCTAAGCGGCATCTCAAAGCGCAAGAAATGGCGAGTAAAGTGCACTATTAAACTGCTAGAGTAGGGCAAACAGAGACCCGATTAGATCATTTTATATTACGGTTAATATAAGAATTCAGCGAAATTCTATCACATTTGTTCAATTTACGTCGCTGATATTTCAGATAGCGTATTGAGCTAAGCGGCATCTCAAAGCGCATGAAATGACGAGTGACATGCACTATTAAACTTCTAGGGTAGGGCGAACAGAGACCCGATTACATCATTTTATATTATGGTTAATTTAACAATTCAGGGAAATTCTATCACATTTGTTCAATTTACGCGCTCCTATTTCAGATAGCGTATTGGGCTAAGCGGCACCTCAAAGCGCATGAAAAGGCGAGTAAGGTGCACTATTAAACTGCTAGAGTAGGGCAAACAGAGACCCGATTGCATCATTTTATTTTACGGTTAATATAAGAATGCAGCGTAATTCTATCACATTTGTTCAACTTACGTCGCTCCTATTTCAGATAGCGTAATGGGCTAGGCGGCATCTTAAAGCGCGTGGAAGGGCGAGTAATGTGCACTACTAAACTTCTATGATAGGGTAATCAGAGACCCGATTAGATCAATTTATATTTTGTTTAATATAAGATTTCAGGGAAATTCTATCACATTTGTTCAATTTACGTCGCTCCTATTTCAGATAGCGTACTGGGCTAGGCGGCATCTTAATGCGCGTGAAATGGCGTGTAAAATGCACTACTAAACTTCTATGATAGGGCAAACAGAGACCCGATTAGATCATTTTATACTATGGTTAATAAAAGAATTCATCGAAATTCTATAACATTTGTTCAATGTACATCGATCCTATTCCAGATAGCGTATGGGGCTAAGCGGCATCTCAAAGCGCATGAAATGACGAGTAAAATGCACTGTTATTCTTCTAGGGTGAGGCAAACAGAGACCCGATTAAATCATTTTATATTATGGTTAATTTAAGAATTCAGCGAAATTCTATCACATTTGTTCAATTTACGTCGCTGATATTTCAGTCAGCGTATTGGGCTAAGAGGCATCTCAAAGAGCAAGAAATGGCGAGTAAAATGCACTGTTAAACTTCTAGGGTAGGGCAAAAGAGACCCGATTAGATCATTTTATATTATGGTTAATAAAAGGATTCAGCGAAATTCTATAACATTCTTTCAATTTACATCGCTCCTATTTCAGATAGCGTAAGGGGCTAAGCGGCATCTCAAAGCGCAAGAAATGGCGAGTAAAATGCACTATTAAACTTCTAGGGTAGGGCAAACAGAGACCCGATTAGATGATTTTATATTATGGTTAATATAAGAATTCTGCGTAATTCTACCACATTTGTTCCTTTTACGACGCTCCTATTTCAGATAGTATATTGGGCAAGGCGGCACCTTGAAGCGCGTGGAGTGACGAGTAAAATGCACTATTAAACTTCTATGATAGGGCAACCAGAGACACGATTAGATCATTTTATATTATTGTTAATATAAGAATTCAGCGTAATTTTATCACATTTGTTCAATTTACGTCGCCCCAATTTCAGATAGCGTATTGGGCTAGGTGGCATCTTAGAGCGCATGAAATGTCGAGTAAAATGCACTATTAAACTTCTCGGGTAGGGTAGTCAGAGACCGGATTAGGTCATCTTATATTATGGTTAATATAAGAATTCAGCGAAATTCTATCACATTTGTTCAATTTACGTAGCTCCAATTTCAGATAGCGTATTGGGCTAGGCGGCACCATAAAGCGCATGAAATGACGAGTAAAATGCACTATTAAACTTCTATGATAGGGTAATCAGAGACCCGATTAGATCATTTTATATTATGGTCAATTTAAGAATTCTGCGAAATTCTATCACATTTGTTCAATTTACGTCGCTGCTATTTCTGATAGCGTATCGGGCTATGTGGCATCATAAAGCGCATGAAATGTCGAATCAAATGCACTATTAAACTTCTAGGGTAGGGCAAACAGAGACCCGATTAGATCATTTCATATTATGGTTAATTTAAGAATCCAGCGAAATTCTATCACATTTGTTCAATACGTAGCTCCAATTTCAGATAGCATATTGGGGCTAGGCGGGCACCTTAAATCGCATGAAATGGCGAGTAAAATGCACTATCAAACTTCTATGATAGGGCAATCAGAGAACCGAATAGATCGTATTATATTACGGTTAATATAAGAATTCTGCGTAATTCTATCACATTTGTTCAATTTATGTCGCTCCTATTTCAGATAGCAAATTGGGCTAGGCGGCACCTTAAAGCACACGAAGTGACGAGTAAAAGGCACTACTAAACTTGTCGGATAGGGCAATCTGAGACCCGATTAGGTCATCGTATATTATGGTTAATATAAGAATTCAGCGAAATTCTATCACATTTGTTGAATTTACGTCGTCCCTATTTCAGATAGCATATCGGGCTAAGCGGCATCTTAAAGCGAATGAAATGTCGAGCAAAATGCACTACTAAACTTCTAGGATAGGGCAATCAGAGACCCGGTAATGTCAGCTTATGTTTTGATTAATTTAAGGATGCAGCGTAATTCTATCACATTGGTTCAATTTACGTCGCTCCTATTTCAGATAGGCGTATTGAGCTAGGCGGCATCTTAAGGCCCGTCGTATGACGAGTAAAATGCACTACTAACCTTCTATGATAGGGTAATCAGAGACCCGATTAGATCATTTTATATTATGGTTAATATAAGAATTCTGCGAAATTCTATCACATTTGTTCAATTACGTCGCTCCTATTTCAGATAGTGTATGGGCTAAGCGGCACCTTAAAGCGCATGAAATGACGAGTAAAATGCACTGTTAAGCTTCTATGATAGGGCAATCAGAGACCCGATTAGATCAGCTTATATTATTGTTAATATAAGAATTCAGCGTAATTTTATCACATCTGTTCAATTTACGTCGCCCCAATTTCAGATAGCGTATTGGTCTAGGTGGCATCTTAAAGCGCATGAAATGTCGTGTAAAATGCACTACTAAACTTCTAGGGTAGGGCAAACAGAGACCCGATTAGATCATTTACCATTATGGTTTATTTAAGAATTTAGCGAAACTCTATCACACTTGTTCAATTTACGTAGCTCTAATTTCAGATAGCGTACTGGGATAGTATGCACCTTAAAAGCGCATGAAATGACGAGTAAAATGCACTATTAAACTTCTATGATAGGGCAATCAGAGACCCGAATAGATCGTATTATATTATGGTTAATATTAGAATTCTGCGTAATTCTGTCACATTTGTTCAATTTATGTCGCTCCTATTTCAGATAGCGAATTGGGCTAGGCAGCACCTTACAGCGCACGAAGTGGCGAGTAAAACGCACTATTAAACTTCTAGGGTAGGGCAAACAGAGACCCGATTAGATCATTTTATATTATGGTTAATATAAGAATGCTGCGTAATTCTATCACGTTTGTTCAATTTACGTAGCTCCAATTTCAGGTAGTGGTTTGGGCTAAGCGGCACCTTCAAGCGCATGAAAAGACTACTAAAATGCACTATGAAACTTCTATGATAGGGCAATCAGAGACCCGATTAGATCAGCTTATATTATTGTTAATATAAGAATTCAGCGTAATTTTATCACATCTGTTCAATTTACGTCGCCCCAATTTCAGATAGCGTATTGGGCAAGGTGGCATCTTAAAGCGCATGAAATGTCGAGTAAAATGCACTACTAAATCTAGGGTAGGGCAAACAGAGACCCGATTAGGTCATTTTTCATTATGGTTTATTTAAGAATTTAGCGAAACTCTATCACACTTGTTCAATTTACGTAGCTCTAATTTCAGATAGAGTATTGGGATAGTATGCACCTTAAAAGCGCATGAAATGACGAGTAAAATGCACTATTAAACTTCTATGATAGGGCAATCAGAGACCCGAATAGATCGTATTATATTATGGTTAATATAAGAATTTCTGCGTAATTCTATCACATTTGTTCAATTTATGTCGCTCCTATTTCAGATAGCGAATTGGGCTAGGCAGCACCTTAAAGCGCACGAAGTGGCGAGTAAAACGCACTATTAAACTTCTAGGGTAGGGCAAACAGGGACCCGATTAGATCATTTTATGTTATGGTTAATATAAGAATGCTGCGTAATTCTATCACGTTTGTTCAATTTACGTAGCTCCAATTTCAGAAAGCGTATTGGGCTAGGCGGCATCATAAAGCGCATGAAATGACGAGTAAGATGCACTATTGAGCTTCTATGATAGGGTAATCAGAGACCCGACTAGATCATTTTATATTATGGTTGATTTAAGAATTAAGCGAGACGTTATCACACTTGTTCAATTTACGTAGCTCCAATTTCAGATAGCGTATTGGGCTAGGCGGCACCATAAAGCGCATGAAATGACGAGTAAAATGCACTATTAAACTTCTATGATAGGGTAATCAGAGACCCGATTAGATCATTTTATATTATGGTCGATTTAAGAATTCTGCGAAATTCTATCACATTTGTTCAATTTACGTCGCTGCTATTTCTGATAGCGTATCGGGCTATGTGGCATCATAAAGCGCATGAAATATCGAATAAAATGCACTATTAAACTTCTAGGGTAGGGCAAACAGAGACCCGATTAGATCATTTCATATTATGGTTAATTTAAGATTTCAGCGAAATTCTATCACATTTGTTCAATTTACATAGCTCCTATTTCAGATAGCGTACTGGGATAGGCGGCATCTTAAAGCGCGTGGAATGGCGAGTAAAATGCACTATTAAACTTCTAGGGTAGGGCAAACAGAGACCCGCTTAGATCATTTTATATTATGGTTAATTTAAGAATTCAGCGAAATTCTATCACATTTGTTCAATTTACGTCGCTCCTATTTCAGATAGCGTATTGGGCTAAGCGGCATCTCAAGGCGCATGAAATGGCGAGTAGAATGCACTATTAAACTTATAGGGTAGGGCAAACAGAGACCCGTTTATATCATTTTATATTATGGTTAGTTTAAGAATTCAGCAAAATTCTATCACATTTCTTCAATTTACGTCGCTCCTATTTCAGATAGCGTACTGGGCTAGGCGGCATCTCAAAGCGCGTGGAATGGCGAGTAAAATGCACTATTAAACTTCTAGGGTAGGGCGAACAGAGACCCGATTAGATCATTTTACATTAAGGTTAATATAAGAATTCAACGAAATTCTATCACATTTGTTCAATTAACGTCGCTGATATTTCAGATAGCGTATTGAGCTAAGCGGCATCTCAAAGCGCATGAAATGACGAGTCAAATGCACTATTAAACTTCTAGGGTAGTGCAAACAGAGACCCGATTAGTTCATTTTATATTATGGTTAATTTAAGAATTCAGCGAAATTATATCACATTTGTTCAATTTACGTCGCTCCTATTGCAGATAGCGTATTGGGCTAAGCGGCATCTTAAAGCGCGTGGAATGGCGAGTAAAATGCACTATTAAACTTCTAGGGTAGGGCGAACAGAGACCCGATTAGATC
Organism: Macropis europaea; assembly: GCA_916610135.2. NCBI lineage: Eukaryota > Metazoa > Arthropoda > Insecta > Hymenoptera > Melittidae > Macropis > Macropis europaea. Next base: position 55,027 of record CAKAJE020001543.1, read on the forward strand.
ATTTTACATTAAAGTTAATATAAGAATTCAGGGAAATTCTATCACATTTGTTCAATTTACGTCGCTCATATTTCAGATAGCGTATTGGGCTAAGCGGCATCTCAAAGCGCATGAAATGGCGAGTAAAATGCACTATTAAACTTCTAGGGTAGGGCAAACAGAGACCCGATTAGATCATTTTATATTATGGTTAATTTAAGAATTCAGCGAAATTCTATCACATTTGTTCAATTTACGTCGCTCCTATTACAGATAGCGTATTGGGCTAAGCGGCATCTCAAGCCGCATGAAATGGCGAGTAAAATGCACTGTTAAACTTCTAGGGTAGGGCAAACAGAGACCCGATTAGATCATTTTATATTATCGTTAGTTTAAGAATCCAGCAAAATTCTATCACATTTGTTCAATTTACATAGCTCCTATTTCAGATAGGGTACTGGGCTAGGCGGCATCTTAAAGCGCGTGGAATGCCGAGTAAAATGCACTATTAAACTTCTATGATAGGGCAATCAGAGACCCGATTAAATCATTTTACATTCCGGTTAATAAAAGAATTCAGCGAAATTCTATCACATTTGTTCAATTTACGTCGCTCATATTTCAGATAGCGTATTGGGCTAAGCGGCATCTCAAAGCGGAAGAAATGGCAAGTAAAATGCACTATTAAACTTCTAGGGTAGGGCAAACAGAGACCCGATTAGATCATTTTATATTATGGTTAATTTAAGCATTCAGCGAAGTTCTATCACATTTGTTCAATTAACGTCGCTCCTATTTCAGATAGCGTTTTGGGCTAAGCGGCATCTCAAAGCGCATGAAATTGCGAATAAAATGCACTACTAACCTTCTAAGGTAGGGCAAACAGAGACCCGATTAGATCATTTTATATTATGGTTAATTTGAGAATTCAGCGAAATTCTATCACATTTGTTCAATTTACGTCGCTCCTATTTCTGACAGCGTATTGGGCTAAGCGGCATCTCAAGGCGCATGAAATGGCGAGTAGAATGCACTATTAAACTTATAGGGTAGGGCAAACAGAGACCCGATTATATCATTTTATATTATGGTTAATTTAAGAATTCATCAAAATTCTATCACATTTCTTCAATTTACGTAGCTCCTATTTCAGGTAGCGTACTGGGATAGGCGGCATCTTAAAGCGCGTGGAATGGCGAGTAAAATGCACTATTAAACTTCTATGATAGGGCAATCAGAGAACCGGATAGATCATTTTATATTTTGGTTAATATAAGAATTCGCCGAAATTCTATCACATTTGTTCAATTTTCGTCGCTCCTATTTCAGATAGCGTATTGGGTTAAGCGGCACCTCAAAGCGTATGAAAAGGCGAGTAAAGTGCACTATTAAACTTCTAGGGTAGGGCAAACAGAGACCCGAATAGATCATTTCATATTACGGTTAATATAAGAATTCAGCGAAGTTCTATCACATTTGTTCAATTAACGTCGCTGATATTTCAGATAGCGTATTGAGCTAAGCGGCATCTCAAAGCGCATGAAATGGCGAGTGACATGCACTATTAAACTTCTAGGGTAGGGCGAACAGAGACCCGATTACATCATTTTATATTATGGTTAATTTAACAATTCAGGGAAATTCTATCACATTTGTTCAATATACGTCGCTCCTATTTCAGATAGCGTATTGGTCTAAGCGGCACCGCAAAGCGCATGAAAAGGCCAGTAAAGTGCACTACTGAACTTCTAGGGTAGGGCAAACAGAGACCCGATTAGATCATTTCATATTACGGTTAATATAAGAATTCAGCGAAATTCTATAACATTTGTTCAATGTGCATCGCTCCTATTTCAGATAGCGTATGGGGCTAAGCGGCATCTCAAAGCGCAAGAAATGGCGAGTAAAGTGCACTATTAAACTGCTAGAGTAGGGCAAACAGAGACCCGATTAGATCATTTTATATTACGGTTAATATAAGAATTCAGCGAAATTCTATCACATTTGTTCAATTTACGTCGCTGATATTTCAGATAGCGTATTGAGCTAAGCGGCATCTCAAAGCGCATGAAATGACGAGTGACATGCACTATTAAACTTCTAGGGTAGGGCGAACAGAGACCCGATTACATCATTTTATATTATGGTAAATTTAACAATTCAGGGAAATTCTACCACATTTGTTCAATTTACGTCGCCCCTATTTCAGATAGCGTATTGGTCTAAGCGGCATCTCAAAGCGCATGAAATGGCGAGTAAAATGCACTATTAAACTTCTAGGGTAGGGCAAACAGAGACCCGATTAGATCATTTTGTATTATGGTTAATTTAAGAATTCAGCGAAATTCTATCACATTTGTTCAATTTACGTCGCTCCTATTACAGATAGCGTATTGGGCTAAGCGGCATCTCAAGCCGCATGAAATGGCGAGTAAAATGCACTGTTAAACTTCTAGGGTAGGGCAAGCAGAGACCCGATTAGATCATTTTATATTATGGTTAATTTAAGAATCCAGCAAAATTCTATCACATTTGTTCAATTTACATAGCTCCTATTTCAGATAGGGTACTGGGCTAGGCGGCATCTTAAGGCGCGTGGAATGCCGAGTAAAATGCACTATTAAACTTCTATGATAGGGCAATCAGAGACCCGATTAAATCATTTTACATTACGGTTAATAAAAGAATTCAGCGAAATTCTATCACATTTGTTCAATTTACGTCGCTCATATTTCAGATAGCGTATTGGGCTAAGTGGCATCTCAAAGCGGAAGAAATGGCAAGTAAAATGCACTATTAAGCTTCTAGGGTAGGGCAAACAGAGACCCGATTAGATCATTTTATATTATGGTTAATTTAAGCATTCAGCGAAGTTCTATCACATTTGTTCAATTAACGTCGCTCCTATTTCAGATCGCGTTTTGGGCTAAGCGGCATCTCAAAGCGCATGAAATTGCGAATAAAATGCACTACTAACCTTCTAAGGTAGGGCAAACAGAGACCCGATTAGATCATTTTATATTATGGTTAATTTGAGAATTCAGCGAAATTCTATCACATTTGTTCAATTTACGTCGCTCCTATTTCTGACAGCGTATTGGGCTAAGCGGCATCTCAAGGCGCATGAAATGGCGAGTAGAATGCACTATTAAACTTATAGGGTAGGGCAAACAGAGACCCGATTATATCATTTTATATTATGGTTAATTTAAGAATTCAGCAAAATTCTATCACATTTCTTCAATTTACGTAGCTCCTATTTCAGGTAGCGTACTGGGATAGGCGGCATCTTAAAGCGCGTGGAATGGCGAGTAAAATGCACTATTAAACTTCTATGATAGGGCAATCAGAGAACCGGATAGATCATTTTATATTTTGGTTAATATAAGAATTCGCCGAAATTCTATCACATTTGTTCAATTTTCGTCGCTCCTATTTCAGATAGCGTATTGGGTTAAGCGGCACCTCAAAGCGTATGAAAAGGCGAGTAAAGTGCACTATTAAACTTCTAGGGTAGGGCAAACAGAGACCCGATTAGATCATTTTATATTACGGTTAATATAAGAATTCAGCGAAGTTCTATCACATTTGTTCAATTAACGTCGCTGATATTTCAGATAGCGTATTCAGCTAAGCGGCATCTCAAAGCGCATGAAATGGCGAGTGACATGCACTATTAAACTTCTAGGGTAGGGCGAACAGAGACCCGATTACATCATTTTATATTATGGTTAATTTAACAATTCAGGGAAATTCTATCACATTTGTTCAATTTACGTCGCTCCTATTTCAGATAGCGTATTGGTCTAAGCGGCACCGCAAAGCGCATGAAAAGGCCAGTAAAGTGCACTACTGAACTTCTAGGGTAGGGCAAACAGAGACCCGATTAGATCATTTCATATTACGGTTAATATAAGAATTCAGCGAAATTCTATAACATTTGTTCAATGTGCATCGCTCATATTTCAGATAGCGTATGGGGCTAAGCGGCATCTCAAAGCGCAAGAAATGGCGAGTAAAGTGCACTATTAAACTGCTAGAGTAGGGCAAACAGAGACCCGATTAGATCATTTTATATTACGGTTAATATAAGAATTCAGCGAAATTCTATCACATTTGTTCAATTTACGTCGCTGATATTTCAGATAGCGTATTGAGCTAAGCGGCATCTCAAAGCGCATGAAATGTCGAGTGACATGCACTATTAAACTTCTAGGGTAGGGCGAACAGAGACCCGATTACATCATTTTATATTATGGTTAATTTAACAATTCAGGGAAATTCTACCACATTTGTTCAATTTACGCGCTCCTATTTCAGATAGCGTATTGGGCTAAGCGGCACCTCAAAGCGCATGAAAAGGCGAGTAAGGTGCACTATTAAACTGCTAGAGTAGGGCAAACAGAGACCCGATTGCATCATTTTATTTTACGGTTAATATAAGAATGCAGCGTAATTCTATCACATTTGTTCAACTTACGTCGCTCCTATTTCAGATAGCGTAATGGGCTAGGCGGCATCTTAAAGCGCGTGGAAGGGCGAGTAATGTGCACTGCTAAACTTCTATGATAGGGTAATCAGAGACCCGATTAGATCAATTTATATTTTGTTTAATATAAGATTTCAGGGAAATTCTATCACATTTGTTCAATTTACGTCGCTCCTATTTCAGATAGCGTACTGGGCTAGGCGGCATCTTAATGCGCGTGAAATGGCGTGTAAAATGCACTACTAAACTTCTATGATAGGGCAAACAGAGACCCGATTAGATCATTTTATACTATGGTTAATAAAAGAATTCATCGAAATTCTATAACATTTGTTCAATGTACATCGCTCCTATTTCAGATAGCGTATGGGGCTAAGCGGCATCTCAAAGCGCATGAAATGACGAGTAAAATGCACTATTATTCTTCTAGGGTGAGGCAAACAGAGACCCGATTAAATCATTTTATATTATGGTTAATTTAAGAATTCAGCGAAATTCTATCACATTTGTTCAATTTACGTCGCTGATATTTCAGTCAGCGTATTGGGCTAAGAGGCATCTCAAAGAGCAAGAATGGCGAGTAAAATGCACTGTTAAACTTCTAGGGTAGGGCAAAAGAGACCCGATTAGATCATTTTATATTATGGTTAATAAAAGGATTCAGCGAAATTCTATAACATTCTTTCAATTTACATCGCTCCTATTTCAGATAGCGTATGGGGCTAAGCGGCATCTCAAAGCGCAAGAAATGGCGAGTAAACTGCACTATTAAACTTCTAGGGTAGGACAAACAGAGACCCGATTAGATGATTTTATATTATGGTTAATATAAGAATTCTGCGTAATTCTACCACATTTGTTCCTTTTACGACGCTCCTATTTCAGATAGTATATTGGGCAAGGCGGCACCTTGAAGCGCGTGGAGTGACGAGTAAAATGCACTATTAAACTTCTATGATAGGGCAATCAGAGACACGATTAGATCATTTTATATTATTGTTAATATAAGAATTCAGCGTAATTTTATCACATTTGTTCAATTTACGTCGCCCCAATTTCAGATAGCGTATTGGGCTAGGTGGCATCTTAGAGTGCATGAAATGTCGAGTAAAATGCACTATTAAACTTCTATGATAGGGTTATCAGAGACCCGATTAGATCATTTTATATTATGGTCAATTTAAGAATTCTGCGAAATTCTATCACATTTGTTCAATTTACGTCGCTGCTATTTCTGATAGCGTATCGGGCTATGTGGCATTATAAAGCGCATGAAATGTCGAATAAAATGCACTATTAAACTTCTAGGGTAGGGCAAACAGAGACCCGATTAGATCATTTCATATTATGGTTAATTTAAGGATCCAGCGAAATTCTATCACATTTGTTCAATTTACGTAGCTCCAATTTCAGATAGCATATTGGGCTAGGCGGCACCTTAAATCGCATGAAATGGCGAGTAAAATGCACTATCAAACTTCTATGATAGGGCAATCAGAGAACCGAATAGTTCGTATTATATTATGGTTAATATAAGAATTCTGCGTAATTCTATCACGTTTGTTCAATTTACGTAGCTCCAATTTCAGATAGCGCATTGGACTAGGCTGCATCTTAAAGCGCATGAAATGTCGAGTAAAATGAACTACTAAACTTCTCGGATAGGGCTAACAGAGACCCGATTAGGTCATTTTATATTATGGTTAATATAAGAATTCAGCGTAATTCTATCACATTTGTTAAATTTACGTCGCCCCTATTTGAGATAGCGTATTGGGCTAGGTGGCATCTTAAAGCGCATGAAATGTCGAGTAAAATGCACTGTTAAACTTCTATGATAGGGCAATCAGAGACCCGAATAGATCGTATTATATTATAGTTAATATAAGAATTCTGCGTAATTCTATCACGTTTGTTCAATTTACGTAGCTCCAATTTCAGATAGCGTATTGGGCCAAGGGGCACATTAAAGCGCATGAAATTGCGAGTAACATGCACTATTAAACTTCTATGATAGGGCAATCAGCGACCCGAATAGATCGTATTATATTACGGTTAATATAAGAATTCTGCGTAATTCTATCACATTTGTTCAATTTATGTCGCTCCTATTTCAGATAGCAAATTGGGCTAGGCGGCACCTTAAAGCACACGAAGTGACGAGTAAAAGGCACTACTAAACTTGTCGGATAGGGCAATCTGAGACCCGATTAGGTCATCGTATATTATGGTTAATATAAGAATTCAGCGAAATTCTATCACATTTGTTGAATTTACGTCGCCCCTATTTCAGATAGCATATCGGGCTAAGCGGCATCTTAAAGCGAATGAAATGTCGAGCAAAATGCACTACTAAACTTCTAGGATAGGGCAATCAGAGACCCGGTAATGTCAGCTTATGTTTTGATTAATTTAAGGATGCAGCGTAATTCTATCACATTGGTTCAATTTACGTCGCTCCTATTTCAGATAGCGTATTGAGCTAGGCGGCATCTTAAGGCCCGTCGTATGACGAGTAAAATGCACTACTAACCTTCTATGATAGGGTAATCAGAGACCCGATTAGATCATTTCATATTACGGTTAATATAAGAATTCAGCGAAATTCTATAACATTTGTTCAATGTGCATCGCTCCTATTTCAGATAGCGTATGGGGCTAAGCGGCATCTCAAAGCGCAAGAAATGGCGAGTAAAGTGCACTATTAAACTGCTAGAGTAGGGCAAACAGAGACCCGATTAGATCATTTTATATTACGGTTAATATAAGAATTCAGCGAAATTCTATCACATTTGTTCAATTTACGTCGCTGATATTTCAGATAGCGTATTGAGCTAAGCGGCATCTCAAAGCGCATGAAATGACGAGTGACATGCACTATTAAACTTCTAGGGTAGGGCGAACAGAGACCCGATTACATCATTTTATATTATGGTAAATTTAACAATTCAGGGAAATTCTACCACATTTGTTCAATTTACGTCGCTCCTATTTCAGATAGCGTATTGGTCTAAGCGGCATCTCAAAGCGCATGAAATGGCGAGTAAAATGCACTATTAAACTTCTAGGGTAGGGCAAACAGAGACCCGATTAGATCATTTTACATTACGGTTAATAAAAGAATTCAGCGAAATTCTATCACATTTGTTCAATTTACGTCGCTCATATTTCAGATAGCGTATTGGGCTAAGTGGCATCTCAAAGCGGAAGAAATGGCAAGTAAAATGCACTATTAAGCTTCTAGGGTAGGGCAAACAGAGACCCGATTAGATCATTTTATATTATGGTTAATTTAAGCATTCAGCGAAGTTCTATCACATTTGTTCAATTAACGTCGCTCCTATTTCAGATCGCGTTTTGGGCTAAGCGGCATCTCAAAGCGCATGAAATTGCGAATAAAATGCACTACTAACCTTCTAAGGTAGGGCAAACAGAGACCCGATTAGATCATTTTATATTATGGTTAATTTGAGAATTCAGCGAAATTCTATCACATTTGTTCAATTTACGTCGCTCCTATTTCTGACAGCGTATTGGGCTAAGCGTCATCTCAAGGCGCATGAAATGGCGAGTAGAATGCACTATTAAACTTATAGGGTAGGGCAAACAGAGACCCGATTATATCATTTTATATTATGGTTAATTTAAGAATTCATCAAAATTCTATCACATTTCTTCAATTTACGTAGCTCCTATTTCAGGTAGCGTACTGGGATAGGCGGCATCTTAAAGCGCGTGGAATGGCGAGTAAAATGCACTATTAAACTTCTATGATAGGGCAATCAGAGAACCGGATAGATCATTTTATATTTTGGTTAATATAAGAATTCGCCGAAATTCTATCACATTTGTTCAATTTTCGTCGCTCCTATTTCAGATAGCGTATTGGGTTAAGCGGCACCTCAAAGCGTATGAAAAGGCGAGTAAAGTGCACTATTAAACTTCTAGGGTAGGGCAAACAGAGACCCGATTAGATCATTTCATATTACGGTTAATATAAGAATTCAGCGAAGTTCTATCACATTTGTTCAATTAACGTCGCTGATATTTCAGATAGCGTATTCAGCTAAGCGGCATCTCAAAGCGCATGAAATGGCGAGTGACATGCACTATTAAACTTCTAGGGTAGGGCGAACAGAGACCCGATTACATCATTTTATATTATGGTTAATTTAACAATTCAGGGAAATTCTATCACATTTGTTCAATTTACGTCGCTCCTATTTCAGATAGCGTATTGGTCTAAGCGGCACCGCAAAGCGCATGAAAAGGCCAGTAAAGTGCACTACTGAACTTCTAGGGTAGGGCAAACAGAGACCCGATTAGATCATTTCATATTACGGTTAATATAAGAATTCAGCGAAATTCTATAACATTTGTTCAATGTGCATCGCTCATATTTCAGATAGCGTATGGGGCTAAGCGGCATCTCAAAGCGCAAGAAATGGCGAGTAAAGTGCACTATTAAACTGCTAGAGTAGGGCAAACAGAGACCCGATTAGATCATTTTATATTACGGTTAATATAAGAATTCAGCGAAATTCTATCACATTTGTTCAATTTACGTCGCTGATATTTCAGATAGCGTATTGAGCTAAGCGGCATCTCAAAGCGCATGAAATGACGAGTGACATGCACTATTAAACTTCTAGGGTAGGGCGAACAGAGACCCGATTACATCATTTTATATTATGGTTAATTTAACAATTCAGGGAAATTCTACCACATTTGTTAAATTTACGCGCTCCTATTTCAGATAGCGTATTGGGCTAAGCGGCACCTCAAAGCGCATGAAAAGGCGAGTAAGGTGCACTATTAAACTGCTAGAGTAGGGCAAACAGAGACCCGATTGCATCATTTTATTTTACGGTTAATATAAGAATGCAGCGTAATTCTATCACATTTGTTCAACTTACGTCGCTCCTATTTCAGATAGCGTAATGGGCTAGGCGGCATCTTAAAGCGCGTGGAAGGGCGAGTAATGTGCACTACTAAACTTCTATGATAGGGTAATCAGAGACCCGATTAGATCAATTTATATTTTGTTTAATATAAGATTTCAGGGAAATTCTATCACATTTGTTCAATTTACGTCGCTCCTATTTCAGATAGCGTACTGGGCTAGGCGGCATCTTAATGCGCGTGAAATGGCGAGTAAAATGCACTACTAAACTTCTAGGGTAGGGCAAACAGAGACCCGATTAGATCATTTTATACTATGGTTAATAAAAGAATTCATCGAAATTCTATAACATTTGTTCAATGTACATCGCTCCTATTTCAGATAGCGTATGGGGCTAAGCGGCATCTCAAAGCGCATGAAATGACGAGTAAAATGCACTATTATTCTTCTAGGGTGAGGCAAACAGAGACCCGATTAAATCATTTTATATTATGGTTAATTTAAGAATTCAGCGAAATTCTATCACATTTGTTCAATTTACGTCGCTGATATTTCAGTCAGCGTATTGGGCTAAGAGGCATCTCAAAGAGCAAGAATGGCGAGTAAAATGCACTGTTAAACTTCTAGGGTAGGGCAAAAGAGACCCGATTAGATCATTTTATATTATGGTTAATAAAAGGATTCAGCGAAATTCTATAACATTCTTTCAATTTACATCGCTCCTATTTCAGATAGCGTATGGGGCTAAGCGGCATCTCAAAGCGCAAGAAATGGCGAGTAAACTGCACTATTAAACTTCTAGGGTAGGGCAAACAGAGACCCGATTAGATGATTTTATATTATGGTTAATATAAGAATTCTGCGTAATTCTACCACATTTGTTCCTTTTACGACGCTCCTATTTCAGATAGTATATTGGGCAAGGCGGCACCTTGAAGCGCGTGGAGTGACGAGTAAAATGCACTATTAAACTTCTATGATAGGGCAATCAGAGACCCGATTAGATCATTTTATATTATTGTTAATATAAGAATTCAGCGTAATTTTATCACATTTGTTCAATTTACGTCGCCCCAATTTCAGATAGCGTATTGGGCTAGGTGGCATCTTAGAGTGCATGAAATGTCGAGTAAAATGCACTATTAAACTTCTATGATAGGGTTATCAGAGACCCGATTAGATCATTTTATATTATGGTCAATTTAAGAATTCTGCGAAATTCTATCACATTTGTTCAATTTACGTCGCTGCTATTTCTGATAGCGTATCGGGCTATGTGGCATCATAAAGCGCATGAAATGTCGAATAAAATGCACTATTAAACTTCTAGGGTAGGGCAAACAGAGACCCGATTAGATCATTTCATATTATGGTTAATTTAAGGATCCAGCGAAATTCTATCACATTTGTTCAATTTACGTAGCTCCAATTTCAGATAGCATATTGGGCTAGGCGGCACCTTAAATCGCATGAAATGGCGAGTAAAATGCACTATCAAACTTCTATGATAGGGCAATCAGAGAACCGAATAGTTCGTATTATATTATGGTTAATATAAGAATTCTGCGTAATTCTATCACGTTTGTTCAATTTACGTAGATCCAATTTCAGATAGCGCATTGGACTAGGCTGCATCTTAAAGCGCATGAAATGTCGAGTAAAATGAACTACTAAACTTCTCGGATAGGGCTAACAGAGACCCGATTAGGTCATTTTATATTATGGTTAATATAAGAATTCAGCGTAATTCTATCACATTTGTTAAATTTACGTCGCCCCTATTTGAGATAGCGTATTGGGCTAGGTGGCATCTTAAAGCGCATGAAATGTCGAGTAAAATGCACTGTTAAACTTCTATGATAGGGCAATCAGAGACCCGAATAGATCGTATTATATTATAGTTAATATAAGAATTCTGCGTAATTCTATCACGTTTGTTCAATTTACGTAGCTCCAATTTCAGATAGCGTATTGGGCCAAGGGGCACATTAAAGCGCATGAAATTGCGAGTAACATGCACTATTAAACTTCTATGATAGGGCAATCAGCGACCCGAATAGATCGTATTATATTACGGTTAATATAAGTATTCTGCGTAATTCTATCACATTTGTTCAATTTATGTCGCTCCTATTTCAGATAGCAAATTGGGCTAGGCGGCACCTTAAAGCACACGAAGTGACGAGTAAAAGGCACTACTAAACTTGTCGGATAGGGCAATCTGAGACCCGATTAGGTCATCTTATATTATGGTTAATATAAGAATTCAGCGAAATTCTATCACATTTGTTGAATTTACGTCGCCCCTATTTCAGATAGCATATCGGGCTAAGCGGCATCTTAAAGCGAATGAAATGTCGAGCAAAATGCACTACTAAACTTCTAGGATAGGGCAATCAGAGACCCGGTAATGTCAGCTTATGTTTTGATTAATTTAAGGATGCAGCGTAATTCTATCACATTGGTTCAATTTACGTCGCTCCTATTTCAGATAGCGTATTGAGCTAGGCGCATCTTAAGGCCCGTCGTATGACGAGTAAAATGCACTTCTAACCTTCTATGATAGGGTAATCAGAGACCCGATTAGATCATTTTATATTATGGTTAATATAAGAATTCTGCGAAATTCTATCACATTTGTTCAATTTACGTCGCTCCTATTTCAGATAGTGTATGGGGCTAAGCGGCACCTTAAAGCGCATGAAATGACGAGTAAAATGCACTATGAAACTTCTATGATAGGGCAATCAGAGACCCGATTAGATCAGCTTATATTATTGTTAATATAAGAATTCAGCGTAATTTTATTACATCTGTTCAATGTACGTCGCCCCAATTTCAGATAGCGTATTGGGCTAGGTGGCATCTTAAAGCGCATGAAATGTCGAGTAAAATGCACTACTAAACTTCTAGGGTAGGGCAAACAGAGACCCGATTAGATCATTTACCATTATGGTTTATTTAAGAATTTAGCGAAACTCTATCACACTTGTTCAATTTACGTAGCTCTAATTTCAGATAGCGTATTGGGATAGTATGCACCTTAAAAGCGCATGAAATGACGAGTAAAATGCACTATTAAACTTCTATGATAGGGCAATCAGAGACCCGAATAGATCGTATTATATTATGGTTAATATTAGAATTCTGCGTAATTCTATCACATTTGTTCAATTTATGTCGCTCCTATTTCAGATAGCGAATTGGGCTAGGCAGCACCTTACAGCGCACGAAGTGGCGAGTAAAACGCACTATTAAACTTCTAGGGTAGGGCAAACAGAGACCCGATTAGATCATTTTATATTATGGTTAATATAAGAATGCTGCGTAATTCTATCACGTTTGTTCAATTTACGTAGCTCCAATTTCAGGTAGTGGTTTGGGCTAAGCGGCACCTTCAAGCGCATGAAAAGACAAGTAAAATGCACTATGAAACTTCTATGATAGGGCAATCAGAGACCCGATTAGATCAGCTTATATTATTGTTAATATAAGAATTCAGCGTAATTTTATCACATCTGTTCAATTTACGTCGCCCCAATTTCAGATAGCGTATTGGGCTAGGTGGCATCTTAAAGCGCATGAAATGTCGAGTAAAATGCACTACTAAACTTCTAGGGTAGGGCAAACAGAGACCCGATTAGGTCATTTTCCATTATGGTTTATTTAAGAATTTAGCGAAACTCTATCACACTTGTTCAATTTACGTAGCTCTAATTTCAGATAGCGTATTGGGATAGTATGCACCTTAAAAGCGCATGAAATGACGAGTAAAATGCACTATTAAACTTCTATGATAGGGCAATCAGAGACCCGAATAGATCGTATTATATTATGGTTAATATAAGAATTCTGCGTAATTCTATCACATTTGTTCAATTTATGTCGCTCCTATTTCAGATAGCGAATTGTGCTAGGCAGCACCTTAAAGCGCACGAAGTGGCGAGTAAAACGCACTATTAAACTTCTAGGGTAGGGCAAACAGGGACCCGATTAGATCATTTTATATTATGGTTAATATAAGAATGCTGCGTAATTCTATCACGTTTCTTCAATTTACGTGGCTCCAATTTCAGAAAGCGTATTGGGCTAGGCGGCATCATAAAGCGCATGAAATGACGAGTAAGATGCACTATTGAGCTTCTATGATAGGGTAATCAGAGACCCGACTAGATCATTTTATATTATGGTTGATTTAAGAATTAAGCGAGACGTTATCACACTTGTTCAATTTACGTAGCTCCAATTTCAGATAGCGTATTGGGCTAGGCGGCACCATAAAGCGCATGAAATGACGAGTAAAATGCACTATTAAACTTCTATGATAGGGTAATCAGAGACCCGATTAGATCATTTTATATTATGGTCGATTTAAGAATTCTGCGAAATTCTATCACATTTGTTCAATTTACGTAGCTGCTATTTCTGATAGCGTAGCGGGCTATGTGGCATCATAAAGCGCATGAAATATCGAATAAAATGCACTATTAAACTTCTAGGGTAGGGCAAACAGAGACCCGATTAGATCATTTCATATTATGGTTAATTTAAGATTTCAGCGAAATTCTATCACATTTGTTCAATTTACGTAGCTCCAATTTCAGATAGCATATTGGGCTAGGCGGCACCTTAAATCGCTTGAAATGACGAGTAAAATGCACTATCAAACTTCTATGATCGGGCAATCAGAGAACCGAATAGATCGTATTATATCATGGTTAATATAAGAATTCTGCGTAATTCTATCACGTTTGTTCAATTTACGTAGCTCCAATTTCAGATAGCGCATTGTACTAGGCTGCATCTTAAAGCGCATGAAATGTCAAGTAAAATGAACTACTAAACTTCTCGGATAGGGCTAACAGAGACCCGATTAGGTCATCTTATATTATGGCTAATATAAGAATTCAGCGAAATTCTATCACATTTGTTCAATTTACGTCGCCCTTATTTCAGATAGCGTATCGGGCTAAGCGGCATCTTAAAGCGAATGAAATGTCGAGTAAAATGCACTACCAATCTTCTAGGATAGGGCAATCAGAGACCCGGTAAGGTCAGCTTATGTTTTGATTAATTTAAGGATGCAGCGTAATTCTATCACATTTGTTCAATTTACGTCGCTCCTATTTCAGATAGCGTATTGAGCTAGGCGGCATCTTAAGGCCCGTCGTATGGCGAGTAAAATGCACTACTAACCATCTATGATAGGGTAATCAGAGACCCGATTAGATCATTTTATATTATGGTTACTATAAGATTTCTGCGAAATTCAATCACATATGTTCAATTTACGTCGCTGCTATTTCTGAACGCGTATCGGGCTATGTGGCATCTTACAGCGCATGAAATGACGAGTAAAATGCACTTCTAAACTTCTAGGGTAGGGCAAACACAGACCCGATTAGATCATTTTCCATTATGGTTAATTTAAGAATTCAGCGAAACTCTATCACACTTGTTCAATTTACGTAGCTCCAATTTCAGATAGCGTATTGGGCTAGTATGCACCGTAAAAGCGCATGAAATGACGAGTAAATGCACTATTAAACTTCTATGATAGGGCAATCAGAGACCCGATTAGATCATTTTATATTATGGTTAATTTAAGAATTCGTCGTAACTCTATCACATTTGGTCAATTTACGTAGCTCCAGTTTCAGATAGTGGTTTGGGCTAGGAGGCACCTCAAAGCGCATGAAAAGACAAGTAAAATGCACTATTCAACTTCCATGATAGGGCAATCGGTGACCCGAATAGACCATTTTATATTATGGTTAATATAAGAATGCAGCGTAAATGAACCACATTTATTCAATTTACGTCGCTCGTATTTCCGATAGCGTATTGGGCTAAACAGAATCTTAATGGGCATGAAATATCGATTAAAATGCACTACTAAACTTCTATGATAGGGCAATCGGAGACCCGATTAGATCATTTTATATTATGGTTAATATATGGATGCAGCGTAATTGAACCACATTTGTTCAATTTACGTCGCTCCTATTTCAGATAGCGTATTGGTCTAAGCGGCATATTAAAGCGCACGAAATGTCTATTAAAATACACTACTAAACTTCTAGGATGGGGCAATCAGAGACCCGATTAGATCATCGTATATTATGGTTAATTTAAGAATTCGTCGTAACTCGATCACATTTGTTCAATTTACGTCGCTCCTATTTCAGATAGCGTATTGGGCTAGGCGTCACCTTAAAGCGCATGAAGTGACGAGTAGAATGCACTATTAAACTTCTAGCGTAGGGCAAACAGTGACCCGATTAGATCATTTTCCATTATGGTTAATTTCAGAATTCAGCGAAACTCTATCACACTTGTTCAATTTACGTCGCCCCTATTTCAGATAGCGTATTTGTCTAAGCGGCATCTTACAGCGCGTGAAATGTCGAGCAAAATGCACTACAAAACATCTAGGATAGGGCAATCAGAGACCCGATTAGGTCATCTTATATTATGATTAATATAAGAATTCAGCGTAAATCTATCACATTTGTTCAATTTACGTCGCTCGTATTTCAGATAGCGTATTGGTCAAAGCGGCATGTTAAAGCGCACGAAATGTCTATTAAAATACACTACTAAACTTCTAGGATGGGGCAATCAGAGACCCGATTAGATCATCGTATATTATGGTTAATTTAAGAAATCGTCGTCACTCGATCACATTTGTTTAATTTACGTAGCTCCAATTTCAGATAGCGTATTGGGATAGGCGGCATCTTACAGTGCATGAAATGACGAGTAAAATGCACTACAAAACTTCTCGCATAGGGCAATCAGAGACCCGATTAGGTCATCTTATATTATGGTTAATATAAGAATTCAGCGAAATTCTATCACATTTGTTCAATTTACGTCGCTCCTATTTCAGATAGCGTATTGGGCTAAGCGGCACCGTTAAGCTGATGAAATGACGAGTAAAATGCACTATTAAACTTCTATGATAGGGCAATCAGAGACCCGATTAGATCATTTTAAATTGTGGTTAATATAAGAATTCAACGTAATTTTATCACATTTGTTCAATTTATGTCGCTCCAATTTCCGATAGCGCATTGGGCTAGGCGGCACCTTAAAGCGCATGAAATGACGAGTAAAATGCACTGCTAAGCTTCTCAGGTAGAGCAATCAGAGACCTGATTAGGTCATCTTATATTATGGTTAATATAAGAATTCAGCGAAATTTTATCACATTTGTTCAATTTACGTCGCCCCTATTTCATATAGCGTATTGGGCTAGGCGGCACCTTAAAGCGCAAGAAATGTCGAGTAAAACGAACTACCAAACATCTCGGATAGGGCTAACAGCGACCCGATTAGGTCATCTTATATTATGGTTAATATAAGAATTCAGCGAAATTTTATCACATTTATTCAATTTACGTCGCGCCTATTTCAGATAGCGTATTGGGCTAGGCGGCACCTAAAAGCGCATGAAATGACGAGTAAAATGCACGACTAAACTTCTCGGATAGGGCTAACAGAGACCCGATTAGATCATTTTATATTATGGTTAATTTAAGAATTCGTCGTAACTCTATCACATTTGGTCAATTTACGTAGCTCCAGTTTCAGATAGTGGTTTGGGCTAGGAGGCACCTCAAAGCGCATGAAAAGACAAGTAAAATGCACTATTAAACTTCCATGATAGGGCAATCGGTGACCCGAATAGACCATTTTATATTATGGTTAATATAAGAATGCAGCGTAAATGAACCACATTTATTCAATTTACGTTGCTCCTATTTCCGATAGCGCATTGGGCTAAACAGAATCTTAATGGGCATGAAATATCGATTAAAATGCACTATTAAACTTCTATGATAGGGCAATCGGAGACCCGATTAGATCATTTTATATTATGGTTAATATATGGATGCAGCGTAATTGAACCACATTTGTTCAATTTACGTCGCTCCTATTTCAGATAGCGTATTGGTCTAAGCGGCATATTAAAGCGCACGAAATGTCTATTAAAATACACTACTAAACTTCTAGGATGGGGCAATCAGAGACCCCATTAGATCATCGTATATTATGGTTAATTTAGGAATTCGTCGTAACTCGATCACATTTGTTCAATTTACGTCGCTCCTATTTCAGGTAGCGTATTGGGCTAGGCGTCACCTTAAAGCGCATGAAATGACGAGTAGAATGCACTATTAAACTTCTAGCGTAGGGCAAACAGTGACCCGATTAGATCATTTTCCATTATGGTTAATTTAAGGATTCAGCGAAACTCTATCACACTTGTTCAATTTACGTCGCCCCTATTTCAGATAGCGTATTTGTCTA
Source organism: Macropis europaea (assembly GCA_916610135.2). Lineage (NCBI taxonomy): Eukaryota > Metazoa > Arthropoda > Insecta > Hymenoptera > Melittidae > Macropis > Macropis europaea. Next base: position 72,714 of record CAKAJE020001543.1, read on the forward strand.
AGCGGCATCTTACAGCGCGTGAAATGTCGAGCAAAATGCACTACAAAACTTCTAGGATAGGGCAATCAGAGACCCGATCAGGTCATCTTATATTATGATTAATATAAGAATTCAGCGTAAATCTATCACATTTGATCAATTTACGTCGCTCGTATTTCAGATAGCGTATTGGTCTAAGCGGCATGTTAAAGCGCACGAAATGTCTATTAAAATACACTACTAAACTTCCAGGATGGGGCAACCAGAGACCCGATTAGATCATCGTATATTATGGTTAATTTAAGAATTCGTCGTAACTCGATCACATTTGTTTAATTTACGTAGCTCCAATTTCAGATAGCGTATTGGGATAGGCGGCATCTTACAGTGCATGAAATGACGAGTAAAGTGCACTACTAAACTTCTCGCATAGGGCAATCAGAGACCCGATTAGGTCATCTTATATTATGGTTAATATAAGAATTCAGCGAAATTCTATCACATTTGTTCAATTTACGTCGCTCCTATTTCAGATAGCGTATTGGGCTATGCGGCACCTTAAAGCTCATGAAATGACGAGTAAAATGCACTATTAAACTTCTATGATAGGGCAATCAGAGAACCGATTAGATCATTTTAAATTGTGGTTAATATAAGAATTCAACGTAATTTTATCACATTTGTTCAATTTACGTCGCCCCTATTTCAGATAGCGTATTGGGCTAGGCGGCACCTTAAAGCGCATGAAATGTCGAATAAAATGAACTACCAAACATCTCGGATAGGGCTAACAGCGACCCGATTAGGTCATCTTATATTATGGTTAATATAAGAATTCAGCGAAATTGTATCACATTTGTTCAATTTACGTCGCGCCTATTTCAGATAGCGTATTGGGCTAGGTGGCATCTTAAAGCGCATGAAATGTCGAGTAAAATGCGCTGTTAAACTTCTATGATAGGGCAATCAGAGACCCGAATATATCGTATTATATTATAGTTAATATAAGAATTCTGCGTAATTCTATCACGTTTGTTCAATTTACGTAGCTCCAATTTCAGATAGCGTGTTGGGCCAAGCGGCACCTTAAAGCGCATGAAATTGCGAGTAACATGCACTATTAAACTTCTATGATAGGGCAATCAGAGACCCGAATAGATCGTATTATATTATGGTTAACATAAGAAGGCTGCGTAATTCTATCACGTTTGTTCAATTTACGTCGCTCCTATTTCAGATAGCGTATAGGGCTAAGCGGCATCTTAAAGTGAATGAAATGTCGAGTAAAATGCACTACTAAACTTCTAGGGTAGGGCAATCAGAGACCCGATTAGATCATTTTATATTATGGTTAATTTAAGAATTCGTCGTAACTCGATCACATTTGGTCAATTTACGTAGCTCCAGTTTCAGATAGGGTTTGGGATAGGAGGCACCCTATAGCACATGAAAAGACAAGTAAAATGCACTATTAAACTTCCATGATAGGGCAAACGGAGACCCGAATAGACCATTTTATATTATGGTTAATATAAGAATGCAGCGTAAATGAACCACATTTATTCAATTTACGTCGCTCCTATTTCCGATAGCGTATTGGGCTAAACAGAATCTTAAAGGGCATGAAATATCGATTAAAATGCACTATTATACTTCTATGATAGGGCAATCGGAGACCCGATTAGATCATTTTATATTATGGTTAATATATGGATGCATCGTAATTGAACCACATTTGTTCAATTTACGTCGCTCCTATTTCAGATAACGTATTGGTCTAAGCGGCATGTTAAAGCGCACGAAATGTCTATTAAAATACACTGCTAAACTTCTAGGATGGGGCAATCAGAGACCCGATTAGATCATCGTATATTATGGTTAATTTAAGAATTCGTCGTAACTCGATCACATTTGTTTAATTTACGTAGCTCCAATTTCAGATAGCGTATTGGGATAGGCGGCACCTTACAGTGCATGAAATGACGAGTAAAATGCACTACTAAACTTCTCGGATAGGGCAATCAGAGACCCTATTAGGTTCTCTTATATTATGGTTAATATAAGAATTCTGCGAATTTCTATCACATTTGTTCAATTTACGTCGCCCCTATTTCAGGTAGCGTATTGGTCTAAGCGGCATCTTAAAGCGCGTGAAATGTCGAGTAAAATGCGCTACAAAACTTCTAGGATAGGGCAATCAGAGACCCGATTAGGTAATCTTATATTATGATTAATATAAGAATTCAGCGTAAATCAATCACATTTGTTTAATTTACGTAGCTCCAATTTCAGATAGCGTATTAGGATAGGCGGCACCTTACAGTGCATGAAATGACGAGTAAAATGCACTGCTAAACTTTTCGCATAGGGCAATCACAGACCCGATTAGGTCATCTTATATGATGGTTAATATAAGAATTCAACGTCATTTTATCACATTTGTTCAATTTACGTCATCCCTATTTCAGATAGCGTATTCGACTAGATGGCATCTTAAAGCGCATGAAATGTCGGGTAAAATGCACTATTAAACTTCTATGATAGAGCAATCAGAGACCCAGATTGCTCGTATTATATTATGGTTAATATAAGAATTCGTCGTAACTCTATCACATTTGGTCAATTTACGTAACTCCAATTTCAGATAGTGGAGTGGGCTAGGCGGTACCATAAAGCGCATGAAATGACGAGTAAAATGCACTATTAAACTTCTATGATAGGGCAATCAGAGACCCGAATAGATCGTATTGTATTATGGTTAATATAAGAATTCCGCGTAATTCTATCACCTTTGTTCAATTTACGTAGCTCCAATTACAGATAGCGTATTGGACTAGGCGGCATCTTAAAGCACGTGAAATGTCGAGTAAAATGCACTACTAAACATCTCGGATAGGGCAATCAGAGACCCGATTAGGTCATCTTATATTATGAATAATACAATAATTCAGCGAAATTTTATCACATTTGTGTAATTTACGTCGCCCCTATTTCAAATAGCGTATTGGGCTAGGTGGCATCTTGAAGCGCATGAAATGTCGAGTAAAATGCACTACTAAACTCCTCGGATAGGTCAATCAGAGACCCGATTAGGTCATCTCATATTATGGTTAATATAAGAATTCAGAGAAATTTTATCACATTTGTTCAATTTACGTCGCCCCTAGTTCAGATAGCGTATTGGGCTAGGTGGCATCTTAAAGCGCATGAAATATCGAGTAAAATGGACTATTAAACTTCTACGATAGGGCAATCAGAGACCCGAATAGATCGTATTATATTATGGTTAATATCAGTATTCTGCGTAATTCTATCACATTTGTTCAATTTATGTCACTTCTATTTCAGATAGCGTATTCGGCTAGGCGGCACCTTAAAGCGCATGAAATGACGAGTAAAATGCACTATTAAACTTCTATGATAGGGCTATCAGAGACCCGAAGTGATCGTATTATATTATGGTTAATATAAGAATTCTGCGTTATTCTATCACATTTGTTCACTTTTCGTCGCCCCTATTTCAGATAGCGTATTGGGCTAGGTGGCATCTGAAAGCGCATGAAATATCGAGTAAAACGGACTATTAAACTTCTACGATAGGGCAATCAGAGACCCGATTAGATCATTTTATATTATTGTCAATATAAGAATTCAACGTAATTTTATCACATTTGTTCAATTTATATCGTTCCTATTTCAGATTGCGTATTGGGCTAGGCGGCACCATAAAGCGCATGAAATGACGAGTAAAATGCACTATTAAACTTCTATGATAGGGCAATCAGAGACCCGAATAGATCGTATTATATTATGGTTAATATGAGAATTCTGCGTAATTATATCACGTTTGTTCAATTTACGTAGCTCCAATTTCAGATAGCGCATTGGACTAGACGGCATCTTAGAGCGCATGAAATATCGAGTAAAATGCACTACTAAAATTCTCGTATAGGGCAATCAGACACCTGATTAGGTCATCTTATATTATGGTTAATATAAGAATTCAGCGAAATTTTATCACATTTGTTCAATTTACGTCGCCCCTATTTCAGATAGCGTATTCGACTAGGTGGCATCTTAAAGCGCATGAAATGTCGAGTAAAATGCACTATTAAACTTCTGGGGTAGGGCAAACAGACACTCGAGAAGATTATTTTATATTATGGTTCATTTAAGAATTCAGCGAAATTTTATCACATTTGTTCAATTTACGTCGCGCCTATTTCAGATAGCGTATTGGGCTAGGCGGCACCTTAAAGCGCATGAAATGCCGAGTAAAATCCACTATTAAACTTCTGTGATAGGGCAATCAGAGACCCGATTAGATCATTTTATATTATTGTCAATATAAGAATTCAACGTAATTTTATCACATTTGTTCAATTTATATCGTTCCTATTTCAGATTGCGTATTGGGCTAGGCGGCACCATAAAGCGCATGAAATGTCGAGTAAAATGCACTATTAAACTTCTATGATAGGGCAATCAGAGACCCGAATAGATCGTATTATATTATGGTTAATATGAGAATTCTGCGTAATTATATCACGTTTGTTCAATTTACGTAGCTCCAATTTCAGATAGCGCATTGGACTAGACGGCATCTTAGAGCGCATGAAATATCGAGTAAAATGCACTACTAAAATTCTCGTATAGGGCAATCAGACACCTCATTAGGTCAACTTATATTATGGTTAATATAAGAATTCAGCGAAATTTTATCACATTTGTTCAATTTACGTCGCGCCTATTTCAGATAGCGTATTGGGCTAGGCGGCACCTTAAAGCGCATGAAATGACGAGTAAAATGCACTATTAAACTTCTATGATAGGGCAATCAGAGACGCGATTAGATCATTTTATAATATTGTTAATATAAGAATTCAACGTAATTTTACCACATTTGTTCAATTTACGTCGCCCCTATTTCAGATAGCGTATTCAACTAGGTGGCATCTTAAAGCGCATGAAATGTCGAGTAAAATGCACTATTAAACTTCTAGGGTAGGGCAAACAGACACTCGAGAAGATTATTTTATATTATGGTTCATTGAAGAATTCAGCGAAATTCTATCACATTTGTTCAATTTACGTCGTTCCTATTTCAGATAGCGTATTGCGCTAGAAGGCATCTTAAAGCGCGTAGAATGACGAGTAAAACGCACTACTAACCTTCTATGATAGGGCAATCAAAGACCCGATTAGATCATCTTATATTATGGTTAATACAATAATTCAGCGAAATTTTATCACATTTGTTCAATTTACGTCACCCCTATTTCAGATAGCGTATTGGGCTAGGTGGCATCTTAAAGAACATGAAATGTCGAGTAAAATGCACTATTAAACTTCTCGGATAGGGCTAACAGAGACCCGATTAGGTCATCTTATATTATGCTTAATATAAGAATTCTGCGTAATTCTATCACGTTTGTTCAATTTACGTAGCTCCAATTTCAGATAGCGTATTGGGCTGTGCGGCACCTTAAAGCGCATGAACTGACCAGTAAAATGCACTATTAAGCTTCTATGATAGGGCAATCAGAGTCACGATTAGATCATTCTATATTATGGTGAATATAAGAATTCTGCGTAATTCTATCACATTTGTTCATTTTTGTCGCTCCTATTTCAGATAGCGTATTGGGCTATGCGGCATCTTAAAGCGCATGAAATGTCGAGTAAAATGCACTATTAAACTTCTAGGGTAGGGCAGACAGAGACCCGATTAGATCATTTTATATTATTGTTAATATAAGAATTCCACGTAATTTTACCACATTTGTTCAATTTACGTCGCCCCTATTTCAGACAGCTTATTGGGCTAGGTGACATCTTAAAGCGCATGGAATGTCGAGTAAAATGCACTATTGAACTTCTATGATAGGGCAATCAGAGACCCGAATAGATCCTATTATGTTATGGTTTATATAAGAATTCTGCGTAATTCTATCACATTTGTTCAATTAATGTCGCTCCTATCTCAGATAGCGTATTGGGCTAGGCTGCACCTTACAGCGCATGAAATGACGAGCAAGATGCACTATTAAACTTCTATGATAGGGCAATCAGAGACCCGGATAGATCGTATTATATTATGTTTAATATAAGAATTCTGCGTAATTCTATCACATTTGTTCAATTTACGTCGCCCCTATTTCAGATAGCGTATTGGGCTAGGTTGCATCTTAAAGCGCATGAAATGTGTAGTAAAATGCACTATTAAACTTCTAGGGTAGGGCAAACAGAGTGCCGATTATATCATTTTATATTATTGTTAATATAAGAATTCTGCGTAATTTTATCACATTTGTTCAATTTACGTCGCCCCTATTTCAGATAGCGTATTGGGCTAGGTTTCATCTTAAAGTGCATGAAATGTCGAGTAAAATGCACTATTATACTTCTAGGGTAGGGCAAACAGAGACCCGATTAGATCATTTTATATTATGTTTAATTTAAGGATTCAGCGAAATTCAATCACATTTGTTCAACTTACGTCGCTCCTATTTCACACAGCGTATTGGCCTAAACGGCACCTTATTAAACTTCAATGATGGGGTAATCAGCGACCGGAATAGATCGTAATATGTTATGGTTTATATAAGAATTCTGCGTAATTCAATCACATTTGTTCAATTTATGTCGGCTCCTATTTCAGATAGCGTATTGGGATAGGCGGCATCTTAAAGCGCATGAAATGTCGAGTAAAATGCACTGTTAAACTTCTAGGGTAGGGCAGACAGAGACCCGATTAGATCATTTTATATTATGGTTAATTTAAGAATTCAGCGAAATTCTATCACATTTGTTCAATTTACGTCGCCCCTATTTCAGATAGCGTATTGGGCTACGCGGCACCTTAAAGCGCATGAAATGACGAATAAAATGCACTATTAAGCTTCTATGATAGGGCAATCAGAGACCAGATTAGATCATATTATATTATGATTAATATAAGAATTCTGCGTAATTCTATCACGTTTGTTCAATTTACGTCGCTCCTATTTCAGATAGCGTATTGGGCTAGACGGCACCTTAATGCGCATGAAGTGACGAGTAAAAATGCACTATTAAACTTCTATGATAGGTCAATCAAAGACCCGAATAGATCGTATTATATTATGGTTAATATAAGAATTCAGAGTAATTTTATCACATTTGTTCAATTTAAGTCGTCCCTATTTCAAATAGCGTACTGGGCTAGGAGGCACCTTAAAGCGCATGAAATGACGAGTGAAATGCACTATTAAACTTCTATGATAGGGCAATCAGAGACCCGAATAGATCATATTATATTATGGTTAATGTAAGAACTCAGCAAAATTCTATCACATTTGTTCAATTTACCTCGCTCCTATTTCAGATAGCGTATTGGGCTAGACGGCACCTTAAAGCCCGTGAAATGACGAGTAAAATGCACTATTAAACTTCTATGATTGGGCAATCAGACACCCGAATACATCGTATTATATTATGGTCAATTTAAGAATTCAGCGAAATTCTATCACATTCCTTCAATTTACGTCGCTCCTATTTCAGATAGCGTATTGGGCTAAGCGGCACATTAAAGCGCATGAAATGACGATTGAAATGCACTATTAAGCTTCTATGATAGGGCAATCAGAGACCCGATTAGATCATTTTATATTATTGTTAATATAAGAATTCCACGTAATTTTACCACATTTGTTCAATTTACGTCGCCCCTATTTCAGACAGCTTATTGGGCTAGGTGACATCTTAAAGCGCATGGAATGTCGAGTAAAATGCACTATTGAACTTCTATGATAGGGCAATCAGAGACCCGAATAGATCCTATTATGTTATGGTTTATATAAGAATTCTGCGTAATTCTATCACATTTGTTCAATTAATGTCGCTCCTATCTCAGATAGCGTATTGGGCTAGGCTGCACCTTACAGCGCATGAAATGACGAGCAAGATGCACTATTAAACTTCTATGATAGGGCAATCAGAGACCCGGATAGATCGTATTATATTATGTTTAATATAAGAATTCTGCGTAATTCTATCACATTTGTTCAATTTACGTCGCCCCTATTTCAGATAGCGTATTGGGCTAGGTTGCATCTTAAAGCGCATGAAATGTGTAGTAAAATGCACTATTAAACTTCTAGGGTAGGGCAAACAGAGTGCCGATTATATCATTTTATATTATTGTTAATATAAGAATTCTGCGTAATTTTATCACATTTGTTCAATTTACGTCGCCCCTATTTCAGATAGCGTATTGGGCTAGGTTTCATCTTAAAGTGCATGAAATGTCGAGTAAAATGCACTATTATACTTCTAGGGTAGGGCAAACAGAGACCCGATTAGATCATTTTATATTATGTTTAATTTAAGGATTCAGCGATATTCAATCACATTTGTTCAACTTACGTCGCTCCTATTTCACACAGCGTATTGGCCTAAACGGCACCTTATTAAACTTCAATGATGGGGTAATCAGCGACCGGAATAGATCGTATTATGTTATGGTTTATATAAGAATTCTGCGTAATTCAATCACATTTGTTCAATTTATGTCGCTCCTATTTCAGATAGCGTATTGGGATAGGCGGCATCTTAAAGCGCATGAAATGTCGAGTAAAATGCACTGTTAAACTTCTAGGGTAGGGCAGACAGAGACCCGATTAGATCATTTTATATTATGGTTAATTTAAGAATTCAGCGAAATTCTATCACATTTGTTCAATTTACGTCGCCCCTATTTCAGATAGCGTATTGGGCTACGCGGCACCTTAAAGCGCATGAAATGACGAACAAAATGCACTATTAAGCTTCTATGATAGGGCAATCAGAGACCAGATTAGATCATATTATATTATGATTAATATAAGAATTCTGCGTAATTCTATCACGTTAGTTCAATTTACGTCGCTCCTATTTCAGGTAGCGTATTGGGCTAGACGGCACCTTAATGCGCATGAAGTGACGAGTAAAATGCACTATTAAACTTCTATGATAGGTCAATCAAAGACCCGAATAGATCGTATTATATTATGGTTAATATAAGAATTCAGAGTAATTTTATCACATTTGTTCAATTTAAGTCGTCCCTATTTCAAATAGCGTACTGGGCTAGGAGGCACCTTAAAGCGCATGAAATGACGAGTGAAATGCACTATTAAACTTCTATGATAGGGCAATCAGAGACCCGAATAGATCATATTATATTATGGTTAATGTAAGAACTCAGCAAAATTCTATCACATTTGTTCAATTTACCTCGCTCCTATTTCAGATAGCGTATTGGGCTAGACGGCACCTTAAAGCCCGTGAAATGACGAGTAAAATGCACTATTAAACTTCTATGATTGGGCAATCAGACACCCGAATACATCGTATTATATTATGGTCAATTTAAGAATTCAGCGAAATTCTATCACATTCCTTCAATTTACGTCGCTCCTATTTCAGATAGCGTATTGGGCTAAGCGGCACATTAAAGCGCATGAAATGACGATTGAAATGCACTATTAAGCTTCTATGATAGGGCAATCAGAGACCCGATTAGATCATTTTATATTATTGTTAATATAAGAATTCAACGTAACTTTACCACATTTGTTCAATTTACGTCGCCCCTATTTCAGATAGCGTTTTGGGCTAGGTTTCATCTTAAAGCGCATGAAATGTCGAGTAAAATGCACTTAAACTTCTAGGGTAGGGCAAACAGAGACCCGATTAGATCATTTTATGTTATGGTTAATTTAAGGATTCAGCGAAACTCTATCACATTTGTTGAATTTACGTCGCTCCTATTTCAGATATCGTATTGGCTGAGCGGCACATTAAAGCGCATGAAATGACGAGTAAAATGCACTATTAAACTTCTATGATAGGGCAATCAGAAACCAGAATAGATCGTATTATATTATGGTTAATATAAGAATTCTGCGTAATTCTATCACATTTGTTCAATTTATGTCGCTCTCATTTCAGACAGCGTGTTGGTCTAGGCGGCACCTTAAAGCGCATGAAATGACGAGTGAAATGCACTATTAAACTTCTATGATAGGGCAAACAGAGACCCGATTAGATCATGTTATATGTTAGCGTCGCCGAATTTTTAGAAGATTCGAAGGTAGTTAGCCCGACGCTATTCTGCCTTTGCCTTACTTATGACTGGCTTGAGGACTGCTTGTGTCTGTATGTTGAGAGTATGGCTTGATGGGTGGGCACCAGACGTTAGCCATTGACTCGTAGTCGTATGGCTATCGCGTGTCATAGTCTGTTTGTTTGAAAGAGGCATGAGAGAGAGTTTTAAGGGTGGCAGGCGACTCGACGTCGTACTGCTGATTTCCCAAGAAAAGAGACATTGATCCTAAAGGATCTGGCCACGGAGTGGGGAAGGCGAGTATGCCTTCTGGTAAGAGGACTGTTTTGGACCACTCAGCACTTACCCCAGAACCGTCATGGGATGTGCTTCTTAATTTTATCCTGACAACCTCGACCGATTTCTAACATATATTATGATTAATTTAAGAATTCAGCGAAATTCTATGACATTTGTTCAATTTAAGTCGCTCCAATTTCAGATAGCGTATTGGGCCAAGCGGCACCTTGAAGCGCATGAAATGTCGAGTAAAATGCACTATTAAACTTCTATGATAGGGCAATCAGAGACCCGAATAGATCGTATTATATTATGGTTTATATAAGAATTCTGCGTAATTCTATCACATTTGTTCAATTTATGTCGCTCCTATTTCATATAGCGTGTTGGGCTAGGCAGCACCTTAAAGCGCATGAAATGACTAGTAAAATGTACTATTAAACTTCTATGATAGGGCAATCAGAGACCCGGATGGATCGTATTATATTATGTTTAATATAAGAATTCAGCGTAATTCTATCACATTTCTTCAATTTACGTCGCCCCTATTTCAGATAGCGTATTTGGCTAGGTGGCATCTTAAAGCGCATGAAATGTCGAGTAAAATGCACTATTAAACTTCTAGGGTAGGCCAAACAGAGACCCGATTAGATCATTTTATATTATGGTTAATTTAAGAATTCAGCGAAATTCTATCACATTTGTTCAATTTACGTCGCTCCTAGTTCAGATAGCGTGTTGGGCCAGGCGGCACCTTAAAGCGCGTGAAATGACGAGTAAAATGCACTATTAAACTTCTATGATAGGGCAATCAGACACCCGAATACATCGTATTATATTATGGTTAATATAAGAATTCAGCAAAATTCTATCACATTTGTTCAATTTATGTCGCTCCTATTTCAGACAGCGTATTGGTCTAGGCGGCACCTTAAAGCGCATGAAATGACGAGTAAAACGCACTATTAAACTTCTATGATAGGGCAATCAGAGACCAGATTAGATCATTCTATATTATTGTTAATATAAGAATTCTGCGTAATTTTATCACATTTGTTCAATTTACGTCGCCCCTATTTCAGATAGCGTATTGGGCTAGGTTTCATCTTAAAGTGCATGAAATGTCGAGTAAAATGCACTATTATACTTCTAGGGTAGGGCAAACAGAGACCCGATTAGATCATTTTATATTATGTTTAATTTAAGGATTCAGCGATATTCAATCACATTTGTTCAACTTACGTCGCTCCTATTTCACACAGCGTATTGGCCTAAACGGCACCTTATTAAACTTCAATGATGGGGTAATCAGCGACCGGAATAGATCGTATTATGTTATGGTTTATATAAGAATTCTGCGTAATTCAATCACATTTGTTCAATTTATGTCGCTCCTATTTCAGATAGCGTATTGGGATAGGCGGCATCTTAAAGCGCATGAAATGTCGAGTAAAATGCACTGTTAAACTTCTAGGGTAGGGCAGACAGAGACCCGATTAGATCATTTTATATTATGGTTAATTTAAGAATTCAGCGAAATTCTATCACATTTGTTCAATTTACCTCGCTCCTATTTCAGATAGCGTATTGGGCTAGACGGCACCTTAAAGCCCGTGAAATGACGAGTAAAATGCACTATTAAACTTCTATGATTGGGCAATCAGACACCCGAATACATCGTATTATATTATGGTCAATTTAAGAATTCAGCGAAATTCTATCACATTCCTTCAATTTACGTCGCTCCTATTTCAGATAGCGTATTGGGCTAAGCGGCACATTAAAGCGCATGAAATGACGATTGAAATGCACTATTAAGCTTCTATGATAGGGCAATCAGAGACCCGATTAGATCATTTTATATTATTGTTAATATAAGAATTCAACGTAACTTTACCACATTTGTTCAATTTACGTCGCCCCTATTTCAGATAGCGTTTTGGGCTAGGTTTCATCTTAAAGCGCATGAAATGTCGAGTGAAATGCACTTAAACTTCTAGGGTAGGGCAAACAGAGACCCGATTAGATCATTTTATGTTATGGTTAATTTAAGGATTCAGCGAAACTCTATCACATTTGTTGAATTTACGTCGCTCCTATTTCAGATATCGTATTGGCTGAGCGGCACATTAAAGCGCATGAAATGACGAGTAAAATGCACTATTAAACTTCTATGATAGGGCAATCAGAAACCAGAATAGATCGTATTATATTATGGTTAATATAAGAATTCTGCGTAATTCTATCACATTTGTTCAATTTATGTCGCTCTCATTTCAGACAGCGTGTTGGTCTAGGCGGCACCTTAAAGCGCATGAAATGACGAGTGAAATGCACTATTAAACTTCTATGATAGGGCAAACAGAGACCCGATTAGATCATGTTATATGTTAGCGTCGCCGAATTTTTAGAAGATTCGAAGGTAGTTAGCCCGACGCTATTCTGCCTTTGCCTTACTTATGACTGGCTTGAGGACTGCTTGTGTCTGTATGTTGAGAGTATGGCTTGATGGGTGGGCACCAGACGTTAGCCATTGACTCGTAGTCGTATGGCTATCGCGTGTCATAGTCTGTTTGTTTGAAAGAGGCATGAGAGAGAGTTTTAAGGGTGGCAGGCGACTCGACGTCGTACTGCTGATTTCCCAAGAAAAGAGACATTGATCCTAAAGGATCTGGCCACGGAGTGGGGAAGGCGAGTATGCCTTCTGGTAAGAGGACTGTTTTGGACCACTCAGCACTTACCCCAGAACCGTCATGGGATGTGCTTCTTAATTTTATCCTGACAACCTCGACCGATTTCTAACATATATTATGATTAATTTAAGAATTCAGCGAAATTCTATGACATTTGTTCAATTTAAGTCGCTCCAATTTCAGATAGCGTATTGGGCCAAGCGGCACCTTGAAGCGCATGAAATGTCGAGTAAAATGCACTATTAAACTTCTATGATAGGGCAATCAGAGACCCGAATAGATCGTATTATATTATGGTTTATATAAGAATTCTGCGTAATTCTATCACATTTGTTCAATTTATGTCGCTCCTATTTCATATAGCGTGTTGGGCTAGGCAGCACCTTAAAGCGCATGAAATGACTAGTAAAATGTACTATTAAACTTCTATGATAGGGCAATCAGAGACCCGGATGGATCGTATTATATTATGTTTAATATAAGAATTCAGCGTAATTCTATCACATTTCTTCAATTTACGTCGCCCCTATTTCAGATAGCGTATTTGGCTAGGTGGCATCTTAAAGCGCATGAAATGTCGAGTAAAATGCACTATTAAACTTCTAGGGTAGGCCAAACAGAGACCCGATTAGATCATTTTATATTATGGTTAATTTAAGAATTCAGCGAAATTCTATCACATTTGTTCAATTTACGTCGCTCCTAGTTCAGATAGCGTGTTGGGCCAGGCGGCACCTTAAAGCGCGTGAAATGACGAGTAAAATGCACTATTAAACTTCTATGATAGGGCAGTCAGACACCCGAATACATCGTATTATATTATGGTTAATATAAGAATTCAGCAAAATTCTATCACATTTGTTCAATTTATGTCGCTCCTATTTCAGACAGCGTATTGGTCTAGGCGGCACCTTAAAGCGCATGAAATGACGAGTAAAACGCACTATTAAACTTCTATGATAGGGCAATCAGAGACCAGATTAGATCATTCTATATTATTGTTAATATAAGAATTCTGCGTAATTTTATCACATATGTTCAATTTACGTCGCCCCTATTTCAGATAGCGTATTGGGCTAGGTTTCATCTTAAAGTATATGAAATGTCGAGTAAAATGCACTATTATACTTCTAGGGTAGGGCAAACAGAGACCCGATTAGATCATTTTATATTATGTTTAATTTAAGGATTCAGCGAAATTCTATCACATTTGTTCAATTTACGTCGCTCCTATTTCAGATAGCGTACTGGGCTAGGCGGCATCTTAAAGCGCGTAGAATGGACAGTAAAATGCACTATTAAACTTCTATGATAGGGTAATCAGAGACCCGATTAGATCATTTTATATTACGGTTAATATAAGAATTCAGCGTAATTCTATCGCATTTGTTCAATTTACGTCGCTCCTCTTTCAGGTAGCGTATTGGGCTAAGCGGCATCTCAAAGCGCATGAAATGGCGAATAAAATGCACTATTAAACTTCTAGGGTAGGGCAAACGGAGACCCGATTAGATCATTTTATATTATGGTTAATTAAGAATTCAGCGAAATTCTATCACATTTGTTCAATTTACGTCGCCCCTATTTCAGATAGCGTATTGGGCTACGCGGTACCTTGAAGCGCATGAAATGACGAATAAAATGCACTATTAAGCTTCTATGATAGGGCAATCAGAGACCAGATTAGATCATATTATATTATGCTTAATGTAAGAATTCTGCGTAATTCTATCACGTTTGTTCAATTTACGTCGCTCCTCTTTCAGATAGCGTATTGGGCTAATCGGCACCTTAAAGCGAATGAAATGACGAGTAAAATGCACTGTTAAACTCCTATGATAGGGCAATCAGGGACCCGATTAGATCCTCTTATATTATTGTTAATGTAAGAATTCATCGTAACTCTATCACATTTGTTCAATTCACGTCGCTCCTATTTCAGATACTATATTGTGCTAGGCGGCATCTTAAAGCGCGTGGAATGGCAGGTAAAATGCACTACTAACCTTCTAT